>JAQFVV010006211.1:6267062-6621398 GCA_028023455.1 Epiperipatus broadwayi
GAGTTCAGACCCATATGACTACATAAGCTATTGAGCTTAGATTGAAAATATTATTGTGTTTTCAATTTCATTCTCATAGTTTTGTAGTCAAGTAGAGTTAAAAGGAGGCTGCTGGAAGGTTGCAATAGATCCTAAGATCTAGTTGCAGTGCTCTCAGATCCAAGGCTCCTCACTGATGAAGGCCACAAGCCAGAAACTAGTCTGGGGATATTGGATGAGTGGGCACTAGATAGAGATTTTATGCCAAGCCTTCTGGCATCCATTGATTACTCTGGTTGGTACAGGGTGGGACTACTGTATGGAGAGTTTTGCCTTGTTTAATAACTTTTAATCATATAAATTTGAACAAAATGGTAAAATATAAAATCAAACATTCCAATGTAATAAAACTTTATAACAAATATATTTTTAACTATTTACAAATATATACGTACAATCCACATAATTAATATATATATTTTTCATGAATATTTTATCAATAGGTAATTAATACTAACAAATTTAAACATAAAATAATTAGCCTCAATAAACATTTAAAGAATAACCTGTTTTAACTGAAACTAACGTGTATTGAAAATAGTATAAAGCCTCATTACATTCGGAAATATTCACTGTTAGTGATAAGGTTTGAATTAGCTTAAAGGTGGGATCTCATGAAGCTTGGATCAAATGTAGATCCGACTGCTTCAATATATATATATATTGTAATAGCTATTGTCCTATCTCAATTTATAATTTATATTTAAAAATATAATAATTGGTAATTCTCATTTAAAATTCAGGTTTCACAAATTACATTAGATTTTTTTATAGATGCATACTATACACACACACACACTGATAACTATTTGTGCATCAAATTAAATTAAATCTATTTTAAATTTAGTTTAAAGAGATAAAAATTAAATTTATTTCACATACATTTGTTTTAAAAATTGTTAAAGAAACAAAGCTTAATTGAATACTAATTTAAAAAATTTTGCCAAATAGTTTATCGTATTATCAATTGAAATTTTTGGAAAACTCTTTTCTTTTAAACTTTGTTTTATGTTTTGGAAATGTTTTAAATTTTAATTAAGCATAGTTTTAGGGATTAAGATGTTTAAGTGTTATCTATAAAATAGGTTTTGCAAGTTGGTAAACTATACATAAATAGAGTCAATTAAAAAAAAATGTCTTATGACTTTGATTTTTGTTTTTGATAATCATTATGAAGTACATAAAAACATTACTAAGAGTTGAACTAATAGGCATATGCAGCTAGAAGCCATTGAAAAACCTTAATCCCATATGGAGCACGTAAACTATCAGAATATCAAACCAAGCTTTCTGAATTTTATCCATTGCTGTGACAACTACCTTAACATATATTAATTTCGGTTAAAGCAGGTGCATTTCTCAGCCTTAAAATTTTTTATAACAACTACCTAGAAACATAAATCCAATTGTGAGTTAAGATTTGAAAACTGTAAATAAAAAGATTTTACTTGTATACAATTGAAGAGTTCTAATTTTACCTTTATAGAGAAACAATATCTTCTTGTCTGTATCTTGTACTTAAGGTGACCAATTTATTTACTTTATGAATTAGTTATCAAAAATCTAGTTAACTAGTTGATAATATGGAATATATAGTTATAAGATTGTGGATCATTTCATTGAAGGCTAGCCTTTTTATATTACAAAAAATATCTTATTGAATATTTTGGGTCATATTGATTCATCACTTATATGGATTACCTCTCATGTTATTGGTATGGTTATTGCTGTAGAGATTATTTATCATCATCATTCCTAAAAACAAAACAAAACAAACTTGTTTTTATTTAGCAAAGATATAAACAAAAGAAGTGTTCTATAGGTAATAATTAAATTATGAATAATACAATTAAAAATAATTATATATTTCAATTAATAGTATTCTTGAACAAGGCAAAACTTTCCATAAAGTAGTGCCACCCTGTGCCAACCAGAGTAATCAATGGATGCCAGAAGGCTTGTGCATAAAATCCCTATCTAGTGCCTATTCATCCACTAGATAGAGATTTTATGCAGAAGCCTTCTGACGTCCATTGATTACTCTGGTTTAATAGTATTCTTTTTGTATTTTAGAGATCTTTTTAGTGATAGAGTTATTGGATAATTTATACAATTTTTTGTATTTATTTTATTTACTTTTCAAGTTAAATTAGTTTTAATGCATAGATTTAGCAAATGTGATTTAATTTTAGAATTTGACACACACACGAACACACACATATATATCATGGTATGAATCTAAATATTCAAGGTAAAAGAAAAATCAATTTTGTTTCTTAAATGTTTTTCTTTTCTAAAATGTTTCAAATAGCAGAAATGATTTTAATAATCAAAATTTAGCTTAAGTTAAAGCAATCTTTCTTCTAAAAAAAGCTTTAAAAAATATAAGAAAGATTTAGTTATTTTAAATAGTTAAAATTTAGTTTTAATATTTCTGAAGATATTCAATAATCATTTAAATAATATATTTGAAAATTAATGCAATGAAGGTTTATGCATGTTTGATGTGATGTGTGCATATCATTTATTGTGCTTAAATTTATTAGGCAGCTTGCCTATTTTTTTTTTTTTTTTACATATGCATCTGAAATTAAAAGTAGTTATATATATGTGTGTGTGCATTTTATATAGTAATTTTACAGATATTAAAACTACAACATTCAAATTCTGAATATGTTTACTTGTTTTCCCATGATATATATTATGCTTGCTTGAGGTACTAACAGATGACTTTGATTTTGCTTCAGGTTTAGAGGCATTTCTCCCCATGAATTTTATTTTACTTTGTACAGCAGGCTGCTGGAATCTATGTATTGTGTTGTTTTATTTTTAAAGTGATTTGGTATCAAATGCATAATGTATAGGTCTGATTTTGTAATGGCCTGTGGATTGTGAAAATTTATAATTAATTTGAGCTGCTTTATTATTGCTTGTTCTTTAATGCAAAAGTGAAGTGTATTTGTGTACACATCTTAACTTAGCCAACACATATCTAACAGAATCTGATAAGTAATGAGTTACTTAGTAATAACCTTCAGATATAATATAGCACTATAAGTTTTACTGAATCTTAATATTTAAGAATTTCCAGATACCAAATGCAATATACACCAACCTAAAAAAATACAATATCAATTGACATATATTTGTGTATTATATTAAACTATTAATAAATTTTGTTTTGCTTTATTAGACCAGGTTTTAGCATTTTTTTTATTGTTGTCTGCTCTGCAATTTGCTATTTCTAAAGAATCTCTGTTATCTTTGATTTTGAAACAATCTTGTAGCTGTTATAGGGCATTTATAATTAAGATCATCACCAGTTACGTCTCATATTCTAAGTGATTAGTCTAGTGGCATTTTCTGCTGTTGATATTGAAGAGTCTTCAGTACATTACGATATATATATTGTAAACAGTCGGGTTTAAACCCTAGTTACAATGTAGAAAGGCGCACACATATGTTATATAGTTTAAAATTAGTTTTCATATAATTTGATTTTATTTCGTTTTAGTATTTATTTTTGTAGTGGGAGAAAATGTTTAAAATTTTATTAAAGTAAGAAAAGAGGGAGTGGGGGGGAAATTTGCGTTTTATTTTTGTAAAAGTGGTATATGTATGTGTTTGCGGTGTGGATAGACAATTTTAGAAACGAACGTATGAATACATTTTTGGATCCAAGATAAGAGATTATTGTAGAAAAAAAAAAAAAAGAGATATATTAAACATCGAAGGTCTTATCTGGGGAATTTGAATGAAAGGAAAAAAATAAAAAAAGAAGGTTCGAGAAAAAGGTTTCCGGAATGTTAATTACCAAAATGTCTGAAGGTGCGAAAAGTTCTTTTTGCTTATTAGCTTAACTGGCCATCTATACCACGTGGTGGGGAAGAAAGGGGACGGACTGTGTTTGCGAAAACAAAAGAAAACAAAAAAAAGTGACAGGGAGAGTGGAGAGGTAGTTTTTTTTTCTTAAACTAGTGTCACTTTTTATTTTGGTTTTCAAAGAGGAAAGAGAAAAATAAAAATATATTCAATTTTTTTTTATATATATATTTTTAAGAAGAGTAACTAAGGCTACGGCCGAACATGAGTACGGTGGGGTAAAAGCTTAAGCGTGCTGGGTTTTCTGGACCTTACCCCAAAGAATCCATGCGGCAGTGACCGGAGAACATCTACCGGAGATCTATCAACTTTTCGCAAGGGAATCGATCCGACTTGGAATGAACTGAAGTGTGATGAACTGTCTCGTACGTTTTGCTTCGGATTTCATGTGTTTTTCTCCTTATTTTGATATCCCCGGGGATCACATCGGACAAAAATTGCAGGTAATATGAACTTAAGATATTTTATTTCCAAAAATTACCACGTTTTTCTGAAACCCTCAAGGATAGCGAACGAAGGCAAGAAACTTATATATTTTTTTAATGATAAGGCCCTTCAAATACAGCTGATTAGATTTTTATCTGTGTATACGTTCGTTTTCTTGTTCTGTTGTAAATCCACGCAAATACATATGTAGGTTTTATTGGGTTATGTAAACGTTAAAAGGGTATGGGAAATATATTTTCTTAAAAGTAGAAAAAAAATATTATAATAAAAAAATGTGTTATTTTAGGGCTTATATTACATGTGTATGTTTTATTATTTGTCTCATAGAATATAGTTTATGAATTTAACAATTGATCCGAGTTTCGCTGTTGGTTGCATAGAGTTCCCCCGTACATTTTCCTACGGTTTATTGGCCACCCGCCCTGAGTACTGAGCTAGTGGAGAGGCCCTATTACTATCGTATTTTTCTCTTCCAGCATAATACTTATGTAAAAAGTAAGTTTGGCGCTTGGAGTCAATGATTGACGTCCATAAATATGCTGTGAGAGAAATACGAAATTTCTTATCAATATTTTTTTTGCTTAAAAGGAAAAAGGGGAAATATAGATATTTTTTTTTATGATAAGAACTAATAAGTATACGGTAAACGAGTACACCCGTTACAATATATGAATGATTTTAGAGTTAGTATAAAATATTTTGTCTTCTCTTTTATGCTGATGATTGTAAAATTTTCAGATGCATATTAATTTTTATTGCAAAATGATAGAGATCATTTAACAGCATGATATACTAATAACAAAACTATGGTTAATAAAGATAAATACTCTATCATCTCCAATTCAAAAAAGTATAAAATTTTAAACACTTCCGCATAATTTACGAATCATTTCTATAAATAATCAGAAAGATTTTAGAATTATTTTTACGTAATGTCTCCTTCCATCTTAATATTAATATAATAGTAAATAAGGTTTTTAAAATAATGAGGGCATACATAGACAAGATAAAACATTTAATCAACCACTATCTTAAAATTTGATTTAGTTATCTAGCACCCACATACTAAAAGAGATTTCCAAAGAATTCAATCTGTATTTGATAGATGTTCTTAAATTTAATAATTTTAATGACTGTTTCAATATTTCCTTGTTGCAAAGAAAAAAAAGTAGAAACATTATACTCTTATATAAGATAACTTCTCTACTGAGAATTACCTCAGATTTGATTCTACACACATCTTCTCATCTTTCTCAATACAATACCTATTTACATAACCATTTAATTTCATCTTTAAAATGTGAACAAAAAATCATAATATATTTACTTCTTTAACTCCATTTATCTTCAATTTTTTTCTATTCTTCATACAATTTATTGAGATTTTTTTCAACATTCTACACTCCAAAACTAATAGCTTAATATTCCCTTCACATACAAATCTGCAATCTAAATCTATATATGATGTCTAATGCTTCTATTACTGCAACAAAAATATTAAGGTTTGTTTATCATATATTCTTTCATATATTATGTAAATTTTTATTTTTATTTTTCTTCAATAAACTTATCCATTTTTTTCCATTCTTGTTTGTCTATTTATTTTGCATGTTATAAAATCTTTCTCTTTGTCTTCTTTACATAATCCAATTAAACAAGATTTTTTCTAATCTATTTTCATTCATATATTATAATTTTTCAAACATTTTAAATTTATTTTTAAATTTCCTCATTAAAAAAAGTCCATCTCATTTTCTCTTCAATAACCTCATTTGATGATCATAAGTCAACTTCCTTATGCACATCTACTTATTATTTTTATATTCTTCTGATTGACCAAATTATTAATCAATGTCATTGTATTTTCTGATTTCTATCTCAATTCTTATCAGTATAATTCATTTTTCTACTTAATAAAGTTTCTAAATATCTATATTTCTCCATTTCTTCAAGACAAATATCTCTCATTTTCCATTCCTCAATTTTAGTTTTCTCTTTCAATACTAGGATTTTTAATTTTTTTCAATGATTTAGATTTTAGATTTTTCTACACTAAATTTAATTTTGATTCTGCTTTTTTATCATTCTAATTATACTACTAATAATAATTAAATCTGATCAAATCTGCAAAACAACAACTAATGATCAATTACTGAATAAACATTATATATACATTTAATCATTGTAATTGATTTGATGATAAAAGGGTATGGCGAAAAGGAAGGAAAAGAACAAATTTAGGGGGGGGGGGGATGATAGATATACGAAGATGAGATTACAAATTATATTTTAGAGTTTTGCGGGATTGATTAAACTTTAGATGAAACATATTATTGTTCATAAAATTGTTATTGTAAATAGTGATCATACAAAATATGAAAAAAAACCTGAGGGGATCTGAATGGGAGGGAATTAGGATAATGAATCTGGCAAAATAACTTTAATTAAAATGTGATAAAAAAAAATGCTGAGTAAATAATTGGGTAGAAGAAGCAAGAAGTTATGAGTTTATTATGGTATTTGAAGAGGAGAAAATATTTAATTTGGCTAACATGCTTTTGGTCATATAGCTTATGCACAGAAACTTCCAACTTTTACTTACGAAGAAACCATTTTACATTATTACAATTTACTTAATCCTCAAGTTGACATTGGTATATTTATAAAATTTTGAATAAAGTATGTAATAAAAATTTATAGTTGTATCTCTGACAAAGTTTAAATGATGTTATTGCTATTAACATGGATATGATCAATGAACAATAATGTATTCCATTGCTGTTGTTAAGCATAGATATCAACAATAATATATCACAAATTCATAAACAAAACAAATGAAAGTAAAATAAAAGTATAAACAAAATAATAAAGATAAAACAATATGAAGAGCAGTTTTGTAAACACTGTTAAAGCAGGGAATGTAAAAATTAGTATAGATTGTAGTATGAAACAAAAGATATAATTGGTAAAAAAAAAAAAACTTAACTTTGGCAATTCATGTGATATTTGTGAATCCATTTACATAATTATGCACACACACACATATATATAATTTAATCCTGACCAATTGTTAAACTAGTGATTAAATAAAATAAAATGACAAAATCGACACTAATAACACCAATTATTAAAATTTAAAATAAAACTATGATTTCATATATACATATAAGTTTTTTAAAATAAATATATAAAAAATAAATAACAACACACATACCTGCCCACAATAACATATATTTTCAAAACTATCCACAATCCAACTCTCCCTTTATCTTTTATGTTAATTGAAGTTTTTATAAGCTTCAATTCTATATCCAGACTCTTTAATTCTTCTTCTCATCTCATTATCTTCAAAAAAGCGTTGCCTACTTGACCAATTTCTTATATCTGTAAATATATAAAGTTGAATTGAGGTATACAATTTTAAGTTGCTTTTTTCAACTTTAATTTAAGCTTAATTTATCTTCTCCCAGGGAAAAATTAACATTAAACATTTCTTCTATGCAATTTTATTATTAGAGATTTTTAAAATATATATATTGTAACGGTCAAATTTCGTACATTCAACGTAACAGAATCTAGAATCCAGGCAAAGAGACCAAAGCTGACAAGACTAGGATTGTGATGTCCAAAATCCAACCACACTTTAACTCCAAGACTCAAGACTCTACAAATGACCACCCTTGAAGTTACACATAGTATATCCATCTTTTGCAGCTGGCATAGAAAGGAAGAGACATGAAACTCAGACTTTAAATATATATTGTGAATGTTCAAATTGATGATCCAGGTATATATATAAAAAAAAAACATAGTAGACAATTCAGTACAATATAAGTTTAACTAAATAGGATCGATATTATTTTATATATTTCATATATGAATGCAGTCACCATAGTAACATTATTATATACAGTTCAATGTTTTTTTTTGTGTTGTGTATATGTGTTTATAAATTAATTTAAAAATATATATATATTATTATTAAAAAAATATAGATATGTGTAAATCATTGATGTTTATCAATAATTTAAAAGGTTATTATATCAATTTTGTATTTTGGTTTGTAAAATAATAAAAAAAATTGTAATCGAATTTGGATTTAATCTTCATGTATCTTTTTATCCGAACTTACCCATAACCGCGCCAAAACAACTATAAGAAAATTGATAGAATTGAGTCTTTTTTGAGTAATTTTGTGTGGTCGTCAAGATACGAAAAACGTCAGAAAGAGAACATATAAAAAGGACGCGACAGAATATAAGAGGACTCTTTATCATTTTGCAATAGTAAAGGATAGATCTATTTTCTGTGTCTTAACAAATAAATTTTTTCAATATTTTTTTTTGTATGTAAAACCATAAAACATGGAAAAATAGTGGAATTATCTGCCCGTTCAATCATTTAGCGGGCAGTTGCGAAAAGGGCCTCCGGGGAAAGCGGCAGCAAAGTAAAAAAAAAAAAAAAGAAACCTATGAAGTAAAGGAAAATGCTTTATAAATAAAATGGATTTGCGTAAATATCGTCTCACGAATAAAGAAACAAGACCCACTGGATCAATTCACATCATAATAGGGATAATCAAAGTGCACTCACCTCTTCGGACCAAAAAAAAAAAAAGAAAACTTTTAGTGAAGTATCATTAAAGTTTGCGATTATTATTTCTGACGGAGAAACTTCTCTTTACACTATAACTGAAGTCAATCGATAGACCAATAAATAGTGAACGAACAGACTTATATATATATGGTATGATTTTTTTTTTATGAAATGTGTGTGTATTAATTTTTTTTTATATGTAATAAAATATGATGATTTTTTTTTAATTATCTCTAAAAGTAAGGTAATTTATTAAATGAAAATGATCGGAAAGACTCAAATATATTTATTATTTCATATTCATTTATCCGTAATTATTTTGATAAACAAATAGATTTTGATACCCTCCTATTTCACATTTTGGTATCGGTTATATGTAAATTTTTTTTTTAGTAAAATATCTAAGAATCTTTCCCGTCATTTACTCATTCATTTTTTTTTTGTCGTTATCGTTATTGCAACACATATATAGAGATACACATAGCAATTTGATCATTTTATTTAGTCAACCAATCTAAAAATATAAAGTCATTTCGGATGTATTTTATCATTAATATTGCCAATTTTCTTTTCTATAACCTAATAAATTGAGTTAATTTAAATATCAAGACTAGTTTAATTATTTTGTTTTATTTGGATTGCGTAAGACGGCGTAGCTACTTAAGTAACAGGATTCAAACTCAGCTTGGTAAGCGAATTGGAATATAAGATAAGGTATGTTTTGCTTATTAGTATTTTATTTTGTTTCTATATGAATTTCATATTTATATTTGCATTCGAATATTATATATACATATTATCATTTATCTTAGTTAATATGACAAAGTCAATCATTTCATGTTTGTCTGATTCCGTCATAAAAATCTAAATAGATTATACTTTATCGTTTGGTTCAGAATAATTCGTCTTGGATATTTTTCTTAAACTCCTATAAAATGAAGAGAATAAACTTCATTGACCGATTTAATTGAATATTGTTTTGATTTGTATAAATATCAATTATAATCATATGTTTTAATTGTTGCCAATCAATTTTTATTCAATTGTTTAAAAATTTCAAACAAGTTGTATTAATACTCACAGGTGAATAAACATCCAATAGAAGCTCGATATATCTTTTATGTAATGTGGTTGGACATTGTAAAGTTAGAGATGAGCTAATAGAGTGTTGATATTAAACTCCAGTGAAGTATTCTATTTTAAAACCTAAACGAAGCACTAATTAAGCATCATTTTATTGGAAGATATTTGTGAATTATTTATAAATTATTTTGTAGCTTCTTAGTAAACCATCGACGTCTATTAATTTGTTTAAACATTTAAGTGAGTGTATAAATTTTCAAAGTGTTTATAAAATTATAATAAAACCAGTTGATACCCACCGAAAATTATTAATTAGAGATTGAAGTAGAAAGAATTGTATATCGCTTATTGACACGAGTGTTTATCTTTCTATTTAGCGTTTATTAAAATAGATATATGTGTATTTGGGTTCAAGTATTATTTTGTTTTGTTGTTTAAATAATGTCTGTATGTAAACAAATGTTTTGTAAAGTGCTATTACAGGTACTTAGAAGCTTATCCATTAAGTTATAAAGGCAGTATCTTTAAATAATAAAGTAGATTTAAATTACTATAACAGTAACAGGCTAATAAAATATATATATTGGAATCTATGTTAGTTATTAATTGGACTTGGTTTTGATTAGATTGCCAATCAAGTGGTTAGCCTAATCCTATATTATTGTTTAGGGCAATAGTAGTTGGTTTCACTGCTCTTTGCAATTTATGTTGTAATTGTGATGGATTTGTTGATGTCTGGAGCAGATAGTCTCATTATTTCTTCATTTCACATATAACTTAAGTAAATTAAACTTTAAGAGAGATTATTTGTGCTTTGTGATGGTTTATTACATAACGGCGACCCGATTGAGCTAGACCAGATTAATTTAAATTAGATTTTTAGATTTTTTTTATCAGATCAGATTGATCATCCTAACCATCACCTTCATCCATCAATTCAATCAGTTACAAATTGGCACCAACATTTTGGGCCTTCTTTCTTCGATTTAAATGGAATACAGCATTCAACAATTCCGACGGTTACAAAATGGCGCGCCAACTCGGGCCGAAATAACCAATTAAAGACCCAAGTTTGAGTCTCATATAGATGCTAAAACATGGTATTATTTTTATATGCATTGGTGGAGTTATATAGCTGATTATATTGTGTCATAGGTTTAAATAAGATATTAGAATATTTGTTGTTGTCGTTCTTTGGGGATTTTGTTCGCAGCTGCAGGATTGAACGGATAGATATGTTTTATGTAAGAATAAATAAAAGTAAAGTATTTCGCAATTTATTTAAAATAGAGATATTATATTTGATATAAATAGAAAATAAAAATGGAAAGCAATAAGAAAGAAAAATTATCAAAACCTGAAGGAGATTTATATCCAATTCTAAAAGAATTAATGGAAAGGATGGGTGATATGAAAAGTGATATAAATGATATGAAAAGTGATATGAATAATAAATTTGAAGGTATAAATGCCAAGTTTGGTGATATAAATAATAAATTTAGTGACATGAGTAGAGATAATCAAATGTTAAGAGAAGACATGAATAATAAACTGGGTGATATGATTAAAGAAAATAAAGAACTTAGAGAGGAGGTAAATATTAAAATTGGCTTATGCAAAATCGAGCTAAATGCTACTAATGCCAAGTTTGAGGAATTTAAATATGACTTAGATGCTCAGTTAAAAAAATCTGATAGTAAATGTGATAGCAGATTTAATGAGTTAAGGGACCAGTTAAATAAATCACAAGAAAGATTAGAAAATAGATTTGAAAACTTGAGTGAGGAAGTTAAAAATTGTAAAGTTGGGCACAAAGAATTAGAGAAAAAGTACACAAAATTTGAGAAAGCTTACAAGGATGGTCAAGAGGCTTCAAAAGTAGAAGTAAACAATCTTAAGCTAGAGGTTAAGGATCTTCAAAGCCAGATAAAAGTTGAATATAAAGAGGTATGCAAGAAACATAACAAGGCTGATAATGAAATAAAGAAATTACAGAAAGTGTGTAAAGAATCACAGAATAGTCTACTAGGTGTCCAAGAAGAGTTAAGCAACATTGAGCAAGTGAAGGCAAGAGAGTTAGACGATTTAAAGGATAGACTAGATAGTCACCAATCATCATTGCAACAGTTAGAAAATTATGCTAAAAATCAAGAAGAGGTTTATAATGAAATAAAAGATAATAGCAAGATACTGAAACAAGAAATAAACAGGCATTTGGAGGAACAGGAAATAAATCTCAATCATAGGATATCTATAATGTTGGAAGATAAAATAGTAGGAATAAAGGATACTATGGTAAAGGGTAATGATAGTCTAATGGATAAACCATATCAATATTTGGCCACAGAAAATAAGTTAAATAGAAGTGATCATGATATACCATCAATGTATGGGGATGAGAATAATAAATTAATACATAGTCCAGAAGAAGTTAAGAGAGAAAGGATAGATGGAAACATAGCAAGGTTTATCCAACTCAAAGTCTTCAAGGGTGATTATGATGAAAACCCCATAGAGTATCTAAGCGCACTGGAAGAGCTATTCTCATTAAGTAGATTAAGTGAGATGGAAAAATTGTCGGTGGCTAGTAATCATTTGAGTGCATCTGCCAAACATTGGTGGAAGTCCTTGTTTAATAAGCCCGAAACATATGGGGATTTTAAATATGTATTGTTGAATAGTTTTTGGGGGGAAGACAAACAGGACAACATTAGGCACCAGATTAGCCAAGATAAATATAGTGTTAGTAAGGGTAGCTTGACTCAATTTTTCCGGATGCAGACAGCAAAATTGAAAATGCTGACCGCATATCCGTTGTCGGAAAACCAAATAATTCGTATCATTAGGAGAAACCTGCCACGCCATATTGAGCAAACTCTGATCGCTGCCGATAGGCATACTGTTGAAGAGGTGTCCGATATACTTGGATCACTAGAGGCAAGTGAAGCACCTACAGGAAGTGGTCATAAATACCACAGAAATGATCCTACTTACAATGTTTCTCCCATTAAATATTATAGAAATAGAAGGACCTTAGATAATAGAAATGATAGGTATTATAGAGGCACTAAATATGCCAAGTCTTTAGCACCAGTAAATACAAACAGGATTAATCCCAAAGGTTATGATAGAACAGAAAAGGGTGCATGTGCAGCAGGAAGTTATCCTGTCAGCATATCACAGAATACACCTGTGAAAATGCTAGGGGCTAGGCCTAAGACTAGTCCTTTAAATTAAAAATGGCCTCGTTGGAATGTTCCTCACTGCGGGAGCCTCATAGTATAGTGAATTTGGGGAGCCATGATATTTTTAGTTATTTGGAATCAATAAATTTTGAAACAGAAGATGATGATTATGATAGGGATTTGGAAAGTTATATCCTTAATTATTGTCCAGAAATTGTTATAGTTATTCAAGGTACCTCAGTAAGGGCTTTACTTGATTCAGGGAGTCAAATTTCCCTTATCTCTGAGAATTTTTATAATAAGCTTGCCGAAATCGATTCTGAAATCCCTATGTTGCCATTGAGACAGACACAGGTTATAATGGCAAATGGTCGAAAGGCAAAATTGTTTACTCAGCAAGTATGGCTGAATGTGAGAATTAATTCAATTACAGTAGAACAAATCTTTTTGATTATGTCTGGATCTTATTCATGAGGTCATAATAGGATCCGACTTCATGAATCGGTTTGGATGTATTATCGATTATGCAAATCAGGAAATAATTATAAAAGGGGAAAAGCATAGTTTTGAGAGGTCAGTACCCATTAAGAGTGTAAATATACTAACCATCCAAGATAATTCTACAAAGTCAGATTTATATGCAAAGGTCAATGAATCATCTGAGTTAGATGACAACTATAAGCAAAGGTTTTTTCAGATACTATGTAGATATAAGGATGTGTTTTCTAAAAAGCCTGATGTGATAAAGGGATATGTGCATCGGATACGCTTGAGGGACTATAGCCCCTTCCAATGTAAAAGCTATCCTATCCCTCACCAATATAAAGATGAAGTAAGAAAACAAATTGATCAAATGGTTGAGTGGAAAATTATTAAGAAAAGTCCCTCAGCCTATAACAGTCCATTAGTGGTCGTTCGTAAAAAG
This sequence comes from Epiperipatus broadwayi, assembly GCA_028023455.1. NCBI lineage: Eukaryota > Metazoa > Onychophora > Udeonychophora > Euonychophora > Peripatidae > Epiperipatus > Epiperipatus broadwayi. Next base: position 6,281,220 of record JAQFVV010006211.1, read on the forward strand.
AACGGGTCCATACGTATTTGCTTGGATGCGAGGTTCTTGAATCAGTTAACGGTTCCAGAACGTGATGTTCCTCCTACTGTGCAGGAATTGCTCATTAAATTTAAGGACAAAAAGGTCTTTTCCACAGTTGACTTAACAGCTAGTTATTGGCAGGTATATTTGCATGATGAAGATCAGCAATACACTGCATTTAAATATGAGGGCTACTCATATGTGTTTAAAAGAATGCCTTTTGGGCTTATAAATAGTGGAGCTGGACTCCTCAGATGTTTAGACAAGGTATTGTCTGATGAAGTAAAGGGCATCATTACTATGTATGTAGATGATGTTGTGATTGCCTCTGAAAACATGTCAGAGCATTTTCATCATCTTAATATGTTTCTGAGAGAGTGTGAAGAGAAACATATTAAAATAAATTTAAAAAAGAGTAGAATAGCTGTTAAGGAGATACAATTTCTAGGACATATTGTAGGATATGAGGGAATAAAACCGCATCCAGAGAAAATAAAGTCTATTCAAAATTTTCCCATTCCAGAGAATAGAAAGCAACTACGTTCTTTCCTTGGTGTCTGCAATTTTTATCATAGATTTTATGAAAATTTTGCATATGACACTGTTCATATATTAAATCTATTAAGGAAAGATGTGAAATGGAAATGGACTGAGAACCACTCTATAGAATTTAAAAAAATAAAATCAAATTTTCTAAATACTGTAATCTTATATTACCCTAATTTCCAAGAAATATTTTATGTACAAACTGACAGTAGTGGGTATGGTCTAGGAGTAGTTTTATTCCAGCTGGACCATGAAAAGAAGCCCCGTGTCTTATATTTCTTGAGTAGATTGTTGAAAGGTGCAGAATTACATTATACCACCACAGAAAAGGAAGCCTTGGCTGTTGTATGGGCGTTTCAAAAGCTTCGACAGTATCTGCTTGGATCTGAAATAGTTGTTATTACAGATCACAAGAGTTTAGAGTTTATAAATCGAAGCTATCTAAATAGTGAAAGGCTAGTTAGGTGGAGTCTCTTCCTTCAACAATTTAATTATAAGGTTCAGTATTGTAAAGGAAAAGACAATATAGTAGCAGATATTCTAAGTAGGAATTCTGTCAAGATAGACACCTGTCACTTAAATCTCGATCATGCTTTCATCACTGTAATCTCTCTGGTAGTTGATGAATCAGTGGAAAATGATTTAAAGAACTTAAAATTTTTACAATCTGGTGATCCAAAGTTGAGTGCTATTATTCAATATTTGGATGCGGGGATTGAATCAATGGCCATAAAAAGAATAATCAAGAGTAAAGTAATTTTTAGATATAAGATGAGTGAAGGTCTGTTGTATTATAAGGTAAAGGAGGACCATGAACAATCATGGAGAGTTGTGATACCATCATGTATTAGAAATCGATTGATATATTATGTGCATTGTCTTTATGGGCACTACGGACCCAGAAAGGTAGAATATGTTGTGCGCAGACTGTTTTACTGGCCTGGATTGTATGCATCCATAATAAACAGGCTCAAATATTGTGAGATCTGTTTGAGATCTAAATATGCTAACAAGTCATATGCTGGGACATTGCAACCAATAATACCTGCTCATCCCAATGATCTCTTGGCAATTGATTTCTATGGGCCTTTACCAGCTTATAAAAGGTTTAAGTTTGTTTTGGTCACTTATGATGTCTTCTCCAAATTTGTAGGGGCATATCCGGTGACCAGGGCAAATTCAAAGAATGTAATTAAATGTTTGCAAGAAATACAATTTGTAAATATAGGGAAACCCAAGGCTATCTTGACAGACCATGCTACATCATTCCTATCTAAGGAGTGGAAAGGTTGGATTGAACGGCAGGGTATAAAACATATTCTGTGTTCAATTAGGAACCCACAATCTAACCCATGCGAAAGAGTTATGCGTGAGCTGGGTAGATTATTTAGGGTATACCTAGGAAGCAACCACCGTGCATGGGTGAATAAATTAAAGGATGTCATTCACTATATAAATATAACACAGAATGAATCCACTAAATACACCCCAATGTATTTGCACTTTGGATATAAAGAGCCCATATTAATTAAAGCACCATTACCTATTATAACTGAAGAAAAGGTAGATTATGATAATGACTTAGCAAAGGCTGGCCAGAATTTGAGAGAGATGGGACAGAAAAGAATTACCCAAGCCTCTCATAAGCCTTGTAGATTTAAAGTAGGAGATTTTGTATTTGTAAGAACTCCCCAAATCAGTGACCCGCAGAATTATAAGTTCAAAAAATTTTTGAATATATATGAGGGACCATTCCAAATAAAAAGAAAAGTGGGGGAGAATGCATTTCTCATAGAAACCCCAGAAGGTGAAAAAGGTACCTTCAATGCCCGAAGCTTAAAGCCAGCAGCCCCACCCAATTAAATAAAAAGACATTCACTAAAGTAACTTTATTAATATGTCTTATGATATTTATTATTATGACCAAAAGTCATTAGTAATAGTGTAGATACACATATGAAAGACTAAAAAAAAAAAAAAAAAATAGAGTGAGAAATATTTATAGTCAAAGTACTTTTGAAAATTTTCATTGTATAGTATGCAAGTACTGTTTAAAATTAAACCTTGTGGAATTGACTGATGATGGTGAATGTGTTATTTAATGCATTGGAGATGTAGAGTGTAAGATTTTAATGTCTGTGCTATTTGTAAATTGTAAATATTTGTATAGTTAAGTCTTTTCTTTGAGGAAGTTGGCAGAACTATAGATGTGTGTTGTGGCTCATAACTCTATATAAAATTATATTGAAGTCTGAAGTCGACAGATGTCCCAGACTTATTATTATTCATTGGCAGGTAGGAAGAAATCCTTGATGGCAGGATTTATCTTTTAATATGAGTTATAATTTTAAAGAGAAATGTTTAGTAGTTTCCCTAACCTGTATAAAATAAAGCTATTCAAACATAAATGTCCCTGATTAGCATCAATGTAGAGCACAGCTTAGTTTGTAAAGTAGTTGTCAGATCCTCCAGAAATTAAAATTAGGTTTAATTGACATTTAATCAGTTTACTTTAGTATTAGAAGTGATTTAAAAATGGGATATCTCTATTGTTTTGAATCTCCAGCTCACTGTATGAGTTAATTTTCATTTGTTTAGATTATTTTATAGGAAAAGTGACTTTAAAGGTTGATATTTTCAATGTCCAAAGCAGGAATTGAATAAATATAAGATATTAAATAACTAAAGTTACATTCTCATTTTATGACAATATTGAATGTTTAAAATTTAGGCCCATAGTAGTGTCACTGAAGTGAACTACAGATATGTCTAAAGAAAATAATAATAAAAGCTATTGTTGAGTTTTAAGAAAATAAAACCGTGAATATGTATATATTTTAACAATGCAATGAAAATATATGATTATTAGAGAGTAACTAATAATATTTGGCTTATAAATGAATTTTGTTCCATAATATATTTGGCTTGTATGAAGCAAATACTAAATGATTTTCTTGTTTGACTCTAATTTTAGAGCATTGTTGTCCAGAAAGTTGCAGAGAGGAATATAAAGATGTAATAATTTGATTGTGAAATTCAAAAAAAAAAAAAAATACATATAGGTGAACTAATTAGTCAAGCATAAATGGAATGAACGAATTCCACATTGCTTCTATGAGAATAAGATATTTTAAATTTTTTTTTTACTAACATTTCAAATGATATTAAAATCAAGACAGATGGAAATGGTAGACGTTTATCTGTGCAGAAATTAAAATGTTTAATGATTTTAGAGAGGGAAAGAAAAAGGTGTCGTTGTTTTTTTTTTTTTTTCTGTAGAGGGGAGATGTTGTGAATGTTCAAATTGATGATCCAGGTATATATATATAAAAAAAAAAAAAATAATAAACAATTCAGTACAATATAAGTTTAACTAAATAGGATTGATATTATTTTATATATTTCATATATGAATGCAGTCACCATAGTAACATTATTACATACAGTTCAATGTTTTTTTTTTTTGTGTTGAGTATATGTGTTTATAAATTAATTTAAAAAAATATATATTATTATTAAAAAAATATAGATATGTGTAAATCATTGATGTTTATCAATAATTTAAAAGGTTATTATATCAATTTTGTATTTTGGTTTGTAAAATAATAAAAAAAATTGTAATCGAATTTGGATTTAATCTTCATGTATCTTTTTATCCGAACTTACCCAAAACCGCGCGAAAAGAAACTATAAGAAAATTGATAGAATTGAGTCTTAATTGAGTAATTTTGTGTGGTCGTCAAGATACGAAAAACGTCAGAAAGAGAACATATAAAAAGGACGCGACAGAATATAAGAGGACTCTTTATCATTTTGCAATAGTAAAGGATAGATCTATTTTCTGTGTCTTAACAAATAAATTTTTTCAATATTTTTTTTTTGTATGTAAAACCATAAAACATGGAAAAATAGTGGAATTATCTGCCCGTTCAATCATTTAGCGGGCAGTTGCGAAAAGGGCCTCCGGGGAAAGCGGCAGCAAAGTAAAAAAAAAAAAAAAAAGAAACCTATGAAGTAAAGGAAAATGCTTTATAAATAAAATGGATTTGCGTAAATATCGTCTCACGAATAAAGAAACAAGACCCACTGGATCAATTCACATCATAATAGGGATAATCAAAGTGCACTCACCTCTTCGGACCAAAAAAAAAAAAAGAAAACTTTTAGTGAAGTATCATTAAAGTTTGCGATTATTATTTCTGACGGAGAAACTTCTCTTTACACTATAACTGAAGTCAATCGATAGACCAATAAATAGTGAACGAACAGACTTATATATATATGGTATGATTTTTTTTTTATGAAATGTGTGTGTATTAATTTTTTTTTATATGTAATAAAATATGATGATTTTTTTTTAATTATCTCTAAAAGTAAGGTAATTTATTAAATGAAAATGATCGGAAAGACTCAAATATATTTATTATTTCATATTCATTTATCCGTAATTATTTTGATAAACAAATAGATTTTGATACCCTCCTATTTCACATTTTGGTATCGGTTATATGTAAATTTTTTTTTAGTAAAATATCTAAGAATCTTTCCCGTCATTTACTCATTCATTTTTTTTTTGTCGTTATCGTTATTGCAACACATATATAGAGATACACATAGCAATTTGATCATTTTATTTAGTCAACCAATCTAAAAATATAAAGTCATTTCGGATGTATTTTATCATTAATATTGCCAATTTTCTTTTCTATAATCTAATAAATTGAGTTAATTTAAATATCAAGACTAGTTTAATTATTTTGTTTTATTTGGATTGCGTAAGACGGCGTAGCTACTTAAGTAACAGGATTCAAACTCAGCTTGGTAAGCGAATTGGAATATAAGATAAGGTATGTTTTGCTTATTAGTATTTTATTTTGTTTCTATATGAATTTCATATTTATATTTGCATTCGAATATTATATATACATATTATCATTTATCTTAGTTAATATGACAAAGTCAATCATTTCATGTTTGTCTGATTCCGTCATAAAAATCTAAATAGATTATACTTTATCGTTTGGTTCAGAATAATTCGTCTTGGATATTTTTCTTAAACTCCTATAAAATGAAGAGAATAAACTTCATTGACCGATTTAATTGAATATTGTTTTAATTTATATAAATATCAATTATAATCATATGTTTTAATTGTTGCCAATCAATTTTTATTCAATTGTTTAAAAATTTCAAACAAGTTGTATTAATACTCACAGGTGAATAAACATCCAATAGAAGCTCGATATATCTTTTATGTAATGTGGTTGGACATTGTAAAGTTAGAGATGAGCTAATAGAGTGTTGATATTAAACTCCAGTGAAGTATTCTATTTTAAAACCTAAACGAAGCACTAATTAAGCATCATTTTATTGGAAGATATTTGTGAATTATTTATAAATTATTTTGTAGCTTCTTAGTAAACCATCGACGTCTATTAATTTGTTTAAACATTTAAGTGAGTGTATAAATTTTCAAAGTGTTTATAAAATTATAATAAAACCAGTTGATACCCACCGAAAATTATTAATTAGAGATTGAAGTAGAAAGAATTGTATATCGCTTATTGACACGAGTGTTTATCTTTCTATTTAGCGTTTATTAAAATAGATATATGTATATTTGGGTTCAAGTATTATTTTGTTTTGTTGTTTAAATAATGTCTATATGTAAACAAATGTTTTGTAAAGTACTATTACAGGTACTTAGAAGCTTATCCATTAAGTTATAAAGGCAGTATCTTTAAATAATAAAGTAGATTTAAATTACTATAACAGTAACAGGCTAATAAAATATATATATTGGAATCTATGTTAGTTATTAATTGGACTTGGTTTTGATTAGATTGCCAATCAAGTGGTTAGCCTAATCTTATATTATTGTTTAGGGCAATAGTAGTTGTTTTCCCTGCTCTTTGCAATTTATGTTGTAATTGTGACGGATTTGTTGATGTCTGGAGCAGATAGTCTCATTATTTCTTCATTTCACATATAACTTAAGTAAATTAAACTTTAAGAGAGATTATTTGTGCTTTGTGATGGTTTATTACATAACGGCGACCCGATTGAGCTAGACCAGATTAATTTAAATTAGATTTTAGATTTTTTTTTATCAGATCAGATTGATCATCCTAACCATCACCTTCATCCATCAATTCAATCAGTTACAAATTGGCACCAACATTTTGGTCCTTCTTTCTTCGATTTAAATGGAATACAGCATTCAACAATTCCGACGGTTACAATATATTAACTAATTTAATTTGCTACCAGCATGAAATTAAAGATAACATTCAGAAATTATAATCAATGCATAGAGGGTTATATTACATAAATATAAGTAACTAAGACTGAATTGGATTGAAATAGGAACAAGAAATAACATGAAAACAGAATAAATTTAACATATATTTATTAATCAAACAGAACATGAATTAGTGTGGGAAAAGCACGCAGGTTTTATAACATGAGGATTAGCATATCTCCTCATTAAAACTTTAATTATTTATATGAATTGATATATTTAAAGAAATCACTAAGCAATGCCTACCTTAGTTTATGTCAATTCCTATTGGAAGTGGTAGCTACTATTGTAAGAATGCTGTACCTGTTTTAAGCAAAATATTTATTGCAACATTATTACTTTAATAAAGTATGAGCATATAACTCAGCTCAGGATACAGATTGAACCCAAAACCTGAAGGTATAAATTTCAATTTAATACTGAATAATTAAGGACTCAGAATTGGCTATACGAGATTACCGACATGCTACAGCACTGACAATTTACAATACCAGAGCACCCTGCAGATAGATTAGAGTCAAGAGTTTTCATGACAAACACCAGTACCTTGGGACCGAGTGTCATGCTGCTAAAAGGTCAGGGTGACTAACATGACTGCCTGGAACTATACATCAAGTCTTACTAGTGTGTGTCCCAAAAGAAGGTAAGATGGTGTGCTTTTTCCCCCAAGGTTCCATCTTAAGGGAAAGATGCAGCAAAACATTAAACATTGAACATGAATTTAACATAATTTACCTGCCAAGCAAAAGTGTAACATTAATTATTACAAAAATATGGTGTAATAGCCCGGTCAGTATTACTGTCATGAGCCAAATCTAACAATGCTATATAATCAAGCAACATTAGGGGGATAAATGAAATATACTAAAACTCTGGTTTATAAGTTGCAATCTATACATAGAAATTATTATGAGGGAAGAGAAACTATATTTGATTGACTGGCCAAATAATTACTAAATATACTTTCATATTACTAAAACTAGTACATTACTTTATTCATAAGTTTCAATAAGATGGAAATTTAATAGTAAGCTGCAATACATTTTAAATTAAATAAGAATTGTAGGAATTTGAACCAGCAAGCATCAAAAATGTCTTTAAGAAAATAGTTATGGGAAGATATTTGCAATTATATCCACATATTTATTACATTTAAATGCTCACTGCTTCGAAGCATTGGCATATAAATAACAAAAATAACAGTAAAAAAATATTATAGGCACAACCACAATGATAGACAAAGAAATTAGTGTAGGTTACATTCAGTTTAATTAAGATATTTGTAAAGATACAGGCAAGTTATACAAATGATATATTTACTTTAATGAAAATTTATAATGAAACATTTATAGGATTTAGAAAATTGCATTAGTTTATAGTTTGCTAGCTTTAAACTTTTAAGTAGAAAATTTGGATTTAGAGATAGTTTGTTAACACAGAACTCTATGGTTATAAATTGGCATTACCACTTATTTGTTGGACTGGATAAAGTGTTGGTTTTCAGGTATCATGGTCCTCTTGAGTAGGCTGTTGCTGGGCTGCACAGTTTCATGTTGAAGCTCTGTTGGTTAAAGCATCGTTTGGCAGTGTTCACATCATTCTTTCAATGGGTTTAAAAGCAGCCATCACCTATTCTCCAGTCAGATCTTTCAAAGATCAATCTGATGTGGATTAGGTATGGCGATGTTCTAAAATTAATGACTCCCATCTCAAGCTCAAAATATACCCTATTTATACTTTTATTTCAAAATACTTGGCTAGAAAATAACTTGTTTTGCCTAGAAACCCATTAACTCTAGAATATCACACTAAATTGTAAGATTTCCCAATTTGATCAAAGTATTTTTGTTTAGGCTTCCATGGCACTGCAAATCCTCTTCCAGGTGTCAATAGTTTTGCTCCAGCAATTTTAACGAATACATTATCACCATAAACAAATTTCAGTATAGCATTTATCAACTTTCAAACTTTGATTTAACCACAGGTGCAGTGGACTTAAATGCAAATCTGTTTACGGCTAACTTTTTATTTTTAACTAATTTAACTAAAATCTATTTGCTCTTTTACAAAACTAAATCATGCCACCCTATTGTAAAGGTCAAAATCCATCTATCTCACTAACACACTGCAGAATTTAAACCCTATACATGGAACTCAACACTAGGAGAGTTACCTCCCAGAAATCCCAAGTTCAAATCTAAAGTCTAAACTCCACAATGCCCTCTATGTGATAACGCATTTGATGCTACTAATAGGATAATTTAATGCCAGTGCCAGTGATCAGGGAGTAAACAAAAGACTCTAACTCTGAAATAGCCATAGGTTCATTTAACAATAACTTATAGATGTGCCCAAGATAAGTCTAATATGCTATGTAATTTATATTGCACCCCGAATAAATAAAAAAAAGAAATAAATTTAAAGATAATATTTTAATAATTAGATATAGAAAATAGTTTAGCTATATAACTTGGATAGCTATATACAAAAAACAACAAGATGGTTGATACCTCGTACTTGGGTTCATTTAGATAACGTGTTTAAAATACAGTGACATGGTAGGCATATGCGAGTCATGTAAAGTCTTTAACAGAATTTGAATATGTGACCTACTTTACTGTACAAGCATATATATAAAATATACTTGACGGTTTGAAAATAAAACCGTTTGAGACATTTTTAATTATTATAAAACTCCGGGTACTCCTTTAGACATATAAATTTAGGCAGGATTTCGGTAAATATATGCAGTACACACACAATATGATAAAATTAGGGTTTAAATAAGGCATGAGGGTAGAAAACAGGAAGGCAAGGTGAAACTAAGATTGGCAAAGCATATTTTACTGTTTCACATTCCCTTAGTACGTCAAAAAAAAATTAAAAAAAAAAGGTTTTATTTCCAGTGTTTACTAGTATTTTTGAATATCAACAAAAATTTTGACAAGGGGCAATGAGATTTAATGATATACCCGAATCATATTTCAACATTTTCTCACTAGCAAATATGTATATATATTTTGAAGCATTTTTTTGATTGCTCAAATTCAAGTTAGAATATATATATAAAAAAAGATTTTTAAAGTCTATACGAAAGTGTCCAAATTTAGACATAGGTAAACTGTCCAAATTCTAGTTATTGTAGATCAAAATTATGCAAGAGTGTCCAAGTTCAAGTCCTTTTTTTGCGGTGGTCTTTTTATTATATATATTTTGTTATTTTCCTGGGTCAGGTGGGTAGCGCCGATCTCTCATACTCTGAGAATGTTCTCTTGGGTGGTGCAATCTCTTTTCCTTGTCTGGCAGCTCATTGGCCCAAGGACTGAAGTCCAATGTAGTCAGGAATTCTTCCATCTCCTCTGCATCTTTAATTCTGCTTCCGGTCATCAGTTGTTGGATCGACAGAGGCATGTTCTGCTGGATGGTGCAGATAATATGTGGGTCAGAGAATGAGAAGGTGGTGAGTGATCTCAGATGATTAACCTGCCATATATAGAATTGTGTATGTGTTTCTTTGATGCTCCCATATTTTTCTTGGGAGATGGTATTGAAGATGCCACTCTGGCATTCTTCACTCCAGTAGTGTCTCAGTAAGGCCTTGCTATACTCGGTAAAGTCTCCAGGTTTTTTCTTTTATGATGCTCCACCAGTTCTTTGCATAGCCGTGTAAATGGTGGGTGGTGATAGCAATTTGTTCTTTTGGCTCTGTCTCAGAGAATGTGAAGAAATATCTCCTCTTGGAATATCTTGATGTGAATGACCTTGGCCAACTGGGTTTGAATGCTTGGGTCAGGCATCATGACTCTACAGATATTGGTGATCTCAGAGCTTTTAGTATTTTTCTCTTCATTGACCGGTAGTAGACTGTTCGTGGTGGTTTTGTTTTGATTACTCTCTTCTTTCTTCATCTCTTTTTTTATTAACTTCTGTTTTTAGAACTAACGTTTCCAAATATAATTTTGGAGTGAGCCTCTCTTCTATTTTATATTTCTCATCAAGTTTTTGTTGGCGCACTCCCTGTTTTTCATGGAGTTCCTTGACTTCATTAAGTAGGAATACAATCAGTTCTCTCATTTCACGCTTTTCTTTTTAGTCTTCTTCATGCCTGATTCTGACTTCTTTGGCTTGTTGTCTGAAGAGTTCTTCTATATATTTAAATTGAAAGTCTGTATTTGTCATTTACTGGCTTATTTCTGCTACTGGTGTTGGAGATTCTGAAAATCTGGATGTGTCTATATCTTTTTGTTTTAGCTCTTCCATTTTGGTTTTATTATTCTGAAACGTTATTATAATTCTTAGCTATAAATGGCAATTCTGGATCACTAATTTTCTGGGAGTTATTATTAGCTATATTTTTTATTTTTAAAGTTCTTTTAACTAAACTTTTTTCTTTATCAAACAATGGTGACTGGCTGTCTTCCACTCGGTCTCTGGCCTTTCCACTCATTCTTGTTTTATCCTATACTGATTTCATTATGCTGCTTCTTTGTTATTTTGGAAATGGGAAACAAAATATTATTTTATTACTCAGATTTCTTCTGCTGCTTGCTCAACTGTTTGGCGGTGTCCTATTTAATTATTTGCTAGACTCGGTTATCTCAATGGGTATTTCATTGTCATTTCCCCTTGTTCAATGATTTCAGATGGATAGATTTACAAATTATTATTATTATTTTTTACAGAAACTTGTTTACGTAGGTAGCTACACATAAATTGACCAAATCCAAATTTCACAGCTTTACATGCATAAACCAATATGTTCATCATCGTTATTTCAAGGTGCAATACCATCTGTGACCACATCTATATCATTAACCTCCCCCAGGGATATTTAACTTAAATTATTTTGTTTGACACCGGACGTTCAATTAGACAATCATACATTTTTATTTTTACAATTCTTATTTGATACAAAACTATATATGTTGCACTATTTTTTTTTGAAATTATGTTTAGTACAGTAATTAGCACACATATATTTTTATAATACGATCATAGCTGACAAAAGTTTACATATATTGCTTGTGTCGTACTATATTAAACTGAAAATTCTCCAAGTGATTGTCTAAAGGCCCAAGCCAAATAAAATACATATAATAATATCTTAAATATAAATCATGATATTGAAAATATTAAACTACAGGGAAATGGGTAAAAGAGCTAAACACTATCAGGAGTTTGTGGGTGTTTAAATCGAAGCCTCATGTTGTAAAGCGCCATGGACCTGGAAAAAAATACTATGTAATGGTCAAAATCCATCTATCTTGCTAACACACTGCAGAATTTAAACCCTATACATGGAACTCAATACTAGGAGGGTTACCTCCCAGAAATCCCAAGTTCAAATCTAAAGTCTAAACTCCACAATGCCCCCTACGTGATAATGCATTTGACGCTACTAATAGGATAATTTAATGCCAGTGCCAGTGATCAGGGAGAAAACAAAAGACTCTAACTCTGAAATAGCCCTAGGTTCATTTAACAATAACTTATAGATGTGCCCAAGATAAGTCTAATATGCTATGTAATTTATATTGCACCCCGAATAAATAAAAAAAAGAAATAAATGTAAAGATAATATTTTAATAATTAGATATAGAAAATAGTTTAGCTATATAACTTGGATAGCTATATACAAAAAAACAACAAGATAGCTGATATCTTGTACTTGGGTTCATTTAGATAATGTGTCTAAAATACAGTGACACGGTAGGCATATGCAAGTCACGTAAAGTCGTTAACAGAATTTGATTATGTGACCTACTTTACTGTACAAGCATATATATAAAATATACTCGATAGTTTGAAAATAAAACTGTTTAAGACATTTTTAATTATTATAAAATCCCGGGTACCCCTTTAGACATATAAATTTAGGCAGGATTTTGGTAAATATACGCAGTACACACACAATACGATAAAATTAGGGTTTTAAATAAGGTATGAGGGTAGGAAACAGGAAGGCAAGGTGAAACTAAGATTGGCAAGGCATATCTTACTGTTTCACTATACATATTACTGTATAAGGTGAATCATACATCCACATACGGATTTATATTTACTAAATCTAATAAATTGACATTTCTACTATTTAAAATTATAACAAATCATTTCTTTATAAAGTATAAAATTTAAACCATTATATTCACTGTAACATGTACTAGACTAGGTATGTACAGTGTTTATTCATATGTGCATATATAATGCTGTGCTCCCAGCTATGATAGAAAGACTTATATGTTTATTTATTAAAATATTCATTTTAATAGGGTTTGAACACAGCATTGATAGGTTTGGTAGTTAAATTAAAATGTGCAATAAGAAGGGCCTGAGCCTGAGCATTGCAATCTATATATATATAAAGTTAAAATACAGCTGGAAATTATAGTGTTTATAGTAATATTGTTACAATTAATATTGTAATGCAGAAAATATGAAGAGGTAGATAACCAGCAATACATAAGTTGATATAGTAAATATGAGCTGGTTCTATAAAAAAATATTTTAAATTCTTTTAAAGTTAGTAATAATAATTGATTGAAAGAGAAATACAATAATTTAATAGTATTTTTTAATGTACATGTATAAGTGTGCATAGATGAGATATATAAAAGCATCTTACTTGGATTAAATAAACAAATAGATATAAATAAAACTTTTAATATTTATTAAAATAAATTTTAATAAAGAAATTTATTCCATTTAAAGGTGTTTAAATTGAAGCAAAAGAGCTTGAAATACAAAAAAGTTAATTTGACTAGATTTGTAGATAACAAAAAATGAATCTACAAATCTGGTAAGTAATAGTAATTAAAAGATCTATTATATATTTTTAATTAAAAAAATGGAGATTTTAAGAATGACTTTAGAAGAAAGTTCCACAGACTTTCATTAGCATTAGACTAGTAGATTTAAAAAATCAGTATAGCTCTAATTATTGAAAAAAGCAGGATAAACTTTTTCCTTTGCAAACTATAACTGTGGCTGATATATGCAAAGGTGTATTGAAATGAAATAATTTATTAAATATAATTCATCCTTACAAAAAAAATTCATGATTTATGGATTATTATTTGTTGATATAATCACAGAAAATGCATTGTTGATTAATTTAAACATGTACCAGCCTGCCATAATTATATAATTATCTTCTGAAAAATCATCATCATCAACCATTATCAATCCACTGCAGGATGAAGATCTCTCCAAGTTCAATCTATCTTCTCCAATCTTTAGCTTCTCTTCTCCACATCACCCCTGCATACTTTCTTATTTCATCCATCCATCTCACATGTGGTCTCTTTCTGGGTCTTTTACAATCTTTTGGAATTCAATTTAAGATTTAAATTGTCCATCTATTATCATCTCTTGTAGCAATATGTCCATCCCAACTCCACTTCAGTCTTTTAATTTTTTTCAATGAGATCAGTAACATCTGTTTGTTCTCTTACCCATATATTGCATTTTTGATCTCTTCTTGTTACTCTTAACATGCATCTCTCCATACTTCTTTGAGTGGTCTGAAGTCTCTGTATTGCTCTTCTATTAAATGTCCAAATCTCAGACCCATAAGTAAGAACTAGTAAAACACATTTATTAAAAACCTTCCTTTTCAAATACATAGGCATGTTTCCTTTTAGTATCAAATTATTTCTACAAAAAGCACTCCAACCAAGTTTAATTCTATGATTAATTTAATCTATTATGTTTCCATCTGTATTAATAATCTGATTGAGGTATTTATAAACATACTGCATGTTGAAGCAATGGATCCAGAAGTCCGATCCATGCTTCACAGCCTTCTATAAACTTACAGATATTGTAAATCTGGGTTAAGTTTATATCCAAGTATCAACAGGGTTTTGCATTAAATATAAAATTAACAATAACGTTTATTAAATTAGCTATTTACTTTAAAATATTTTTTTTAAAATAAATTCTGATTAAGATTAAATTATTATTAAAATTTCCTTTTCAAAATTTATTAATCAAACATATATATATGGAAACGTATATATATGATTAAATGCAAAATTCTGTTGAACTAAAATGTTATTTTATTAAAAGAAATAATAAGATATTTTTCTTTTAATTTTTGTTAAGATATGGCGTATGATTTTATTTTAAGATAGGCCTGCTAGCATTTCTAAAGTAATAGCATTTGTTTCAATTAGTATTCCATTCAAAGCAATTAAAGATGGCCTTTTTAATTAAATCAAATTCGAAATTAAAAGAAGAATTTGATGATGAGAAATTAAAGTTTATTTTTAGCAAAAAGTTACTTCGAAACAAAGGAGCGAAGGGGGCTTATCAAGATCTAAAATCATATGCAAAATAATAGAAGAGTATCTCCAGAAAGGTATAAAAGGTGGGAAGAACAAAAGACTAGATTCATTCTTTCATTTATTCAGATTTTCCTTTTAAAATTAGTCAGATGTTGTTCCTGAGTTGATTCAGATTTTGCTTTTAAAATCGGTCTTGTGCTTATTCATGCAGATCCTGTGCTTTGAGTATTCAGATTTTGTTCATTAAATTATTCCGATTTTGTGCTTGAAGATCTATTCAGATCTCGTGCTTTGATGATTTGGCATTTTGTGTTTTAAGTGATCCTCCTAGGTTGCTCTGAAAATAAATGTGGAAAACAATGGAGTCCTAGTTTTGCAGAAAATTCCTGTTCAGAATTCCAACATGTGACCTGTTAAAAGTTCTATTAATTTGGTGGACATGACCATATACGGCAGCTAGGCTCATCAGCTTTGCCTGCCATCAAGGTCCTAAATCCATCAAAATGCCATAACGGGGTCAAACCAATAGTAAACCCAAATTGTGAGCCATGTGTGTGTCCTTCATGTAAAATGCTGCATATTTCAAATCCCTTTGTTTGGACAAATCACTCTTATGAAATCAAGCCACAGATGTCGAGGGAACTGGACCAAAGGAACTAGGACTGGTAACTTATATATTTCCTTTTACCTTTTTATAAATACATTTTGCTAATTCTTTTCTTTAATTTATATTTATAATGTAACTGTTGTCTCTTATTAGGTTAATATTAGATTATATTTATCTTTCGTATGATCATCTATTTTATACTTAAATTTTTCCCCTTCACTATTCCTCATTTTAGTGTGTTATCTAAATGCTTTCTTGTTTCATTGCGGTGTAAATTATTTTCCATTTAAAAATATTTCCAATTTAAAATAATATCTGTAAATTAAATACTAGTTAAGTTTCCTTTTGTGTGCCAAGTTGATCTCCCTCGACAACACTTTATTCGCATTTAGTCCCATAGTTAATATTAGTATTTATGGATGTCTTTAAATATTTTAAAATTGTTTATCAAGCACAAAGCAACTAGAAAATGCTTTGTGAAAGAATTATTTTAATTTTGCTTTATCGAGGGGACACAAGGTAATAATTTTATTTAAATTGGGAAAATAATACTTAGACCGCAAAATATTACATAATGGCCATCCGCCTCATTGTAAAATTATTTATCAGTAATCAATCGGGGAATAGCGGAGATAGTTAAACATTTCTAATATTTTAAAATTATGTTTATTAAAATATATTATTTAAACTAAAAAGTTTAAATCTTCTAATGTTAACCTTTCATATTACTTGTCCAATGATTCAAGCATGCACCAACACTCAAGCAGGCACCAACACTCAACTTATATTATTTTATGTGCACATTTGACTTAGTTAGTTCCATATGTATTCTAGTCCATTGTCTCTCCCTGATGCTAAGCTGTGGGCCAGGGTTATAAAATAATTTATGCCTATCTCGGATATGTTGTTGGTTCATGGTTAGACTCGAAAATAGATGAATAGGGCAGAGGTCTTAGTATTCTTGATTTTTATATCTCATGTATGAGTGGCCTCGAGGTACTTTTGCCTAGTATTTGAACTGGCTTAAACCAATATACATCATTCGACCAGCACAATATACATGTGTTTATATGCATATTTTTTGTTATTTATTTCATTGATAATTTTTTGATATAAAATTGTAGGAAGTCTGTTTTCATTTTAGAAAAAAAATAATTATTTATTTATGGAGTGTCATATCTTTCCTTACCTTCAAATAATGGACTAGCCCAGATTAGCATCTTATCTAGCTGAGATTGAGAATTCATCATGAACCTATCTATATACAGATAGATAATGCATAGCCAATGACAAGAATGGACCATCACTGAATCCAAATGTTACCATTAAAATGGGCATTTGGCAATAAATAGGCTGTTTTTTTAAGATAGTATCAGAGAACTACAGTCACAAAGCTGACAGTCAGAATTTCCGTTAGTCACAAAGCTGAAAGACAGAATTTCCGTTCTCCATACATTAGTAGTTTTCTAAACAGTTGACACAGTGAAGTAAGTCTATTTAGGATTGGAAGCTGCTAGAACCCAACATTGGCACAAGGGAAACTATCATAGTATAACTGGAAGTATCACTGGACTACTCAAGAGTCAGGCTGCCAAGATACAGCTGGAAGTAGTAGGAAACCTATAAAGGCATGTGCAGTCCCTTCCATTGTTTACTCTAAAACTATATATACCTGACAAATGATAGCAGACATACTATATCTATTGCAAAATGTATTAGTAAATACGAGCACATATTTGTTTTCATATTTGTTAATAAATATAATATTAAAGACATTTACATGTGTTTGTGTTTATATTACATCCGGACTAAATAAATACGACATGGAATAAAATGAGCAAATAAACGATTATCCATTGTGTTTATTTTGGTCAAATATTAAGTGACCACCATTCTTTCTCAGAATCAACCCATATGATTAATTTATTTATAATGCATGTTGATATAGTTTAATCAAATCAAATTTACTTATTGTTTTTAAAATACAAAAATTAGAAAAATCATGATATGTTTAATAATATTTAATTACTAGAATGAATTAAGTTTTTTAATTAATTTATAAAAAAGTAAAATATCTCTACAAGACCCTTAATCGATATCTTCTGAGACTCAAAATGTGCATTTGAAGATAATATTATAAATAGTGTTATTTTTAGGAATTTTCTTCTCCAGTTTTTCCATTGATGTTTAATAGTATGAGTTTTAGTATGTAAACACTTATATGTATATAAATGAAATATTGTCTGGATATATCCATGTATAATTTATTTAAAATATATATATAAACTGATGTTTCAACCAAATCATACTGGTCATCAACTGGGTAAGAAATATTATAGAATAATTGTAGATGCACTGTAAACACTGTTCTAATAATAGCAAATAGAAATAATAATTATGAGAAATTATTTAGACTATTGACTTTTTAAAAAAAAAATCCAAATAGAAGGTAATTTGCATGTATCATTACCCTTATTGATACATTCTGATCTTTCAAAAATCTCAATGGCTTTTCTGATTTGACATTGTTGGAGAGTATCACATCTGGATAATATTCTCATATTAGAAAAAACAATACTATGATCTATATCTGATGAGTGTTTTTTAATTGCATTAATATGTTCATCTCTTCTAGCATTGATGTGATAATTACTCAGAGCTATATAGGAAGCTTTACAAATGTTATATGGAGTTTCATAAATTCCATGTGCTTCAAGAGGGATTGATCCTTTAGATTTGGTTATAATGCTATTAATTTTTTGATGTCTTAGAACATGTCCAATATTGTCTGTAGTTCTTTTTATATACGGATTACATATCTAATAGTTGTTTCTTTTTTTGTCTTTTATTTTGGTTGTTTAGGGTATGAATTAAGGCTTGGTGTATTGCTTTATTATTATCGCCACTAGCTGGTATAACATTGCTTATATTATTTATTTCATCTTTGAGATTTTTCTGAAAGAAGGTTAATAGCTATGGTGAAGAGTTTTTGCAACAAAAAAGATTTGAAATGGACGATGATGTGATGAATATTTTAAATATTTGTTACAGAGTATAGATTTTCTGAAAATTGAAAAAGATAAAAGATTATTCCTTTTCCTGGTGACAAGTATATCAAGAAAAGAAAGTTTCCCACAAGTTTTTGTTTCCATTGCATCTATACTAGACACACAATAAGTAAAAAAAATTAAAAAAAATATTTATTTTCAAATATTTTATTATTGTTAATATCAGCCAAAAAAAAATTCATTTTAACTTCTTGCACTCCGCGCTGCGAGAGCTCTGTGGGCGCTTGTCAGATGATATTTTGTTTTCTTTCTTTACTCTCATTAGAAGTATAAGCAGGACATCAAAATATGGGCATTTTATAGCTCAATGTCTTAGCTTTTAAATGAACTTTACTTCAAAAAAATCAGTTGAAATTTGGATTTTTTGCAACAGTTTTAATCGACCACAGTATTTAATTTTTTTTTCATTTTTGATATCTTTTGTAATTACCACGAGGCGATAAAAAAAAATGGTTTACCGAATGCAACTCAACATTTTCCGCGTCTTATTCACAAACAAGGCCTACAATAGAGCTTCAATGTAATTACTCATAAGTATAAAAAAATTTTAATTTTTTTTTTAATCTTTTGAAAAAATTATCTTTTTTATTAATTTTAATTTATAATTAGTCTATGTTAGTTTGTAGTTATATATTTATTTATGTTCATATAGAATTCATATCTATCGTAATTTTCTAATGTTCTATCTACACTAATCCTCTTATTTTTATAAAAATAATGATTTTCAAAAAGTATAATAAGTTATAATTATACGTAGGCATATAATCAAATTCTGATTCTTATTTTATAAAAATAAAGATTTTCAAAAAATATAATAATTTATTGTTTATAATAAATTATTATACTTTTTGAAAATCATTAATTATGTTTATATAATATGGTTTACAAGTAATGAGTTATAAAACTAATAATCAAATGTATACAAACATTGCATACACAAACATTCAAACCAAATTCTGATTGTTGTTTATGTTTTTTTTGTTCATGCTTTGGTTTTGCTATATGTTTCATAACATTATTTTCAAGTTTATAGCTAAAAAATGGACTATATGCAAATAAATTATATCTATGTGGTACAATAAATATAATAAGATAGCATCACTTCTGTGCATAAAGAATATAAATATCACTTGTGTGCATAAAGAATATAAACATCATTGGTGTCCATAAAAAATATAAACATCACTGTTGTACACAAAAAAATATAAAATGAAGAGATGAAACTCATTTTATCAGTGATATAGACAGTAGCCTACAATTTCTAGTTTTAGATAGACAAGAAGCCAATTGCAATGATGATTTCTTTTGTATCTTTTATTAGGATGAATCTTTTTTTTTTATAGATGCCTTTGACATTTGAACATTTGGGGTACAAGATAAAAATGAAGAAGTCATATCCGACTTCTTTTGGAGATTGTGAAGCTGTGGATTATCTCAGGTAAGACATGTTATACATGTTTAGAAAGATAATTTTGTGAGAAATAGAAAGAAATTATCACTGAAGATGTATTTTGAATTTTAGTTAATGTTAATTTCCAAATTATGAACAAACAATAAAATAATAATTATTTCGAATGCGAAAATTTCTTTTTTCCTTATTTTTTATATAGTTATCACTGTTTATTTTATACTTATTGTTTTCCTTAATTTTTCTAGTTTCTAGAAATGTAATTGTTTTTGCTCTAATATAATTAAAACTGAAGTTATTGTGAAAATTGTGTTTCAGGCCAGTATTTTAAAAAGTTCAATATGGCAGCTTGAAGTTGAAGTAGTTAAAGTGTTTATTATCATTAACTATTGCATTTTTAGTTCTATTGTTTTAAACATTTAAACGAATATAATAATATTTGTTGCATTTTATTGTTTTCTAGAAATTTAGAAAGACTATCATTATGCAATTTATATATTATTTATTTCTAATACTGGGATTTGGAAGTTTCTGTTGCGAATGTTCGGAAAAGTGTCAGCGTATTGGAATCGTAAGTACTATTTGTTGTCTACATGTAAACACATGTATATAACATGCACAATATACTTATATATTTACATGGATATATGTATATACATAAACACGAACATATATATTTTGTAATTTACTATTAAAAAAAATGTTTAAAAGGGGTTGTTGATGGAAGGAAGATGGGGGGGGGGGACAGAAAAAAATCAAAAATAAATTTAATATTTGACTTCGATTTTAATTAATTAGATGAAAATCAGAAAAAAAATCTAGATGTAGAATATACATTTAAAACACGAATTCTATAAGAAAAAGTTCAGAAATTAGCTAGTCTATATATTATTGAAGTTAAATATAAAAATATTAATTAAAAGAAACAATTTCCATGATTAGGACATATTAAAAATTCCGATAAGGAATGTTTTCATATGAAGTATTAATTCTTAATAATGGTCAAACAAAAATTTGTCCATAATATTGTTTTCAATAATTAATAATAGTTCAACACAATAGAAATACAACTATATAAAAATGATAAATACTTTCTTTATTGAACCGGTTTTCACCCTATATTAGGACCTTTTCAAAATACACTTTTCTAATATAAGCACATGACCCTTATATCTAACAATACTCCCTCTAATGTTCATTTTATATAATCATTTTACTTATTTTTATAAAGCGCAGACGGTATTGAAATTAAACTGAGAGAGTGCAAATCTCTCAAGCTCTTATGACTATCACCAGCCAATCAGATCAAGCACTGAGACAGAGAATTTCACAAGAAAAAGGTGGTTCCTCTTTTTTACTTGTCTTTCTATATATCCAAGCCAGTCTAAAGTACTTAAATCTGAAAGCGTGAATCTTAATTATCTTCACACTCAACATACTGAGTTCAAATTACAAACATACGGCATGAAATCTTTCGATTTACTATGCAGTAGGTTATCAATGTTATAACTTGCAGCAATGTATGTAAATAATATTTATTTTTATAAAGAGCAGATGGTATTGAAATTAAACTGAAAAAGTGCAAATCTTTCAAGCGCTTATGTTTATCACCAGCCAATCAGATCAAGCACTGAGACAGAGAATTTCACAAGAAAAAGGTGGTTCCTCTTCTTTACTTGTCCTTTTATATATCCAAGCCAGTCTAAAGTACTTAAATCTGAAAGCGTGAATCTTAAAGTAAAGAAGAGGAACCACATTTTTCTTGTGAAATTCTCTGTATCAGTGCTTGATCTGATTGGCTGGTGATAGTCATAAGCGCTTGAGAGATTTGCACTCTCTCAGTTTAATTTCAATACCATCTGTGCTTTATAAAAATAAATATTATTTACATACATTGCTGCAAGTTATAACATCGATAAACTATTGTGTAGTAAATCGAAAGATTTCACGCCATATGTTTGTAATTTGAACTCAGTGTGTTGAGTGTGAAGATAATTAAGATTCACACTTTCAGATTTAAGTACTTTAGACTGGCTTGGATATATAGAAAGACAAGTAAAAAAGAGGAACCACCTTTTTCTTGTGAAATTCTCTGTCTCAGTGCTTGATCTGATTGGCTGGTGATAGTCATAAGCCCTTGAGAAATTTGCACTCTCTCAGTTTAATAATCATTTTACATAATCGCATAACCTATTGAAATATATATATACTTCCCCCTCCCCCAATTTTTATTTTTTTTATATACATACTATTTTTATACAATAAATAAAATTACATTAAATACAATTCAATAATTATATACATATATTATACACCATAAAATTATATACACATACTTTATACACTAAATTATATATCATTTCTCATATTTCTACTAACCATATCTTCAAATATAATCTTATCTATCTATAATTAACAATTATTTACATTAACTAATTATTTACATATATCATATATATTATTTAAAAAACAACAACAAACAAACCATATATTACATTTTCCAGTTATTCTTCAATGCCTATTTACTACTCAACTTTGCAGGTACTTTAACTAAATTAACACATTTACTCATATTCGCTTGAATATATATGGTCTCATAATATTTCCTTCTATTATAATCTTTAATATATTTTATAACTTCAATATCTTCAATAGATCTCAATCTATGACCAGTATTCAAATAATGAACATATGGTCCTGAATTCATGTCCTTTCTTTCAATAGCCCTATTATGCTCTTTTCCCCTTTCTATTGCTGTTTTCCTCATTTGCCATATATATATTTTACTGCAACTCCTACAAATTATTCTATATACCAATCCTATTTTACTTTCGTTATCATTCTCTCTCTTGACATTTGATATCCATTTTTCCAATGATTTACTATTATTCCAAGCAATTCTTATATTCTCATTCAACCTCCCTTTTCTTAAAATCTTATATACATCTTTATAATAAGGTATTGATATCCATTTACTATTGAACCTTCCATCTTTATTTTTATTTCCCTTCTTTCTTTCCCCATATTTTACTTCATCTTTACTCTTACTGTTCAAAACTTTTCTAATATCTTTTTTTATTATACCCCATCTTTACATAATCTTTTTCTATATTCAGTTTTTGTTCAATAGATTCCTTTTTATTTGTTGTAAGTCTTATCATTTTTTATTTTAAACCCCTTTAAAACTGAAATTTTTTTGTGACCAAGGTTGGTATGAACTAGGATCAATTACTCCTCTAATTTCAACATCTTTAATATACTGTTTCACCTCTATTTCATTTTTTTTATTTCTATTCAAATAAATATTTAAATATTTCAAACCTTTCTCTTCCTTCTCCAGTGTAAACTTAATTTTATATATATTATCATTCAATTCATTAAATGTTTTCAATATACTCCTACTATTTCATCCACATATCTATAATATTTAATTATTGCTTTATTTTTTATATATTTCCCTACTATTTTGTCTTGCAAATTATTTATAAACATCGATGAAAATAACCCACTTATTGAACAGCCCTTAACCCATCCTTGTTTTATATTCCAAAACCTATCCTTATATTTAAAATACAAACTATTACTTATTATCATCCATGCTTCCTTAATAGTGTATATCCATTCTTTACATATTCTTCCACTTTTTTCTAATATACTTATAACTAACTTTATACTTTCATCTCTTGGAACACTTTGATACATTTTTTTTACATTTAATAAAGCAATCAAACTATTCCTATTTAATTTAATATTATTTAATTCCATAACAATTTCTTCTGAATTTTTAATACTATATATACCATATCCAATTACATCTAATATTTTTTTTATATATTATTGTACATAAATTTTTAAGAATATGATTGTCAAAATTTACAATTACTCTTGCAGCCATATCTTCGGTGTTTTTTTATTTCTCCAAATATATATGGATGCACAAAAGCAGTGGATATAACAATCTATATTCTTTACTATTAATCAATTTTTTCTCCTTCATATAATTCAATATCACTTTATACTTTGTTTTTATTTTATTTCCAGGATCTTTGTACATTTCTTCATATCCTTGTTTTACTATGTCTTCATTCATTTTCTTATTATTCTCATATTCTTTTAAAATTACAAACCTATTACCTTTGTCTTCATGTTATTATCAACCTCTCATTATTCACCTTTTCTATCATTTTTTTATAATACTTTTCTTTCCATTCTTTTTTATTATAACCTTTTTTAATATTTATCATATTATTAAGTTTTGATTGCAGTTTAATTTTTAATTCCTCTTTAATGTCTGCTGCTTCCACACTTACAACAGTTTCTTTATGAACATCTTCACTAACAGATGGTATATACCTTTTCCCCTTATTTAATATCTCCAAGTGACCATGAACAAACTCAATATTTGATAAATTTACAACTTTAACATTTTTTTTAATACAATTATCACCTCCTATATTATTTTCATGTAAACCATCTTCCAAATTCTCATTTTTTCTTTTTAACCAATCCCATTTTTTATTATACTTTATGTTCAATATATTCATTAATTTCTTATTATGATCCAATAATTGGCATTGTATATATTCAAATGTTTCTTTACATATATCTCTTCTTAACAAATTTATTATACTTTTTTATACAAATATCCACAATGTTATATTTTTCTTTTATAAAGCAGTTTAAATAGTTTCCTTATTATATAAATTAATATTTTTATTTATTTTTACATTACTTATATAAAATTCACATGACTTGGGTATTAAACCATGTTTCTTGCATTTATTTAGAAAAAATAACTGGTGCTTTAATTCTTCTATCCGTCTCTTTTCATTCCATACTTTTTTACATCTTACAAAATTCACTTTACTTAAAGACATTATACAAAAACGACCATGCTATATTTCCACTATTTCTTTCCATTCTTCCTTAAAATATAATTTCCAATTCAATTAATTAAAATATAGTAATATAAATGATATTAAAAAATAAATAACTCCCCCCCCCCTCAACCACTTCTTTTTATTATTATTACTTCTTTCTTTCTAATTCTCACGTAATTTATATTAAAAAAAAAAAAAGAACTTAATCCAAATCCAACGTCAATTAACCTTGAATAATCCTTAATAATGGTCAAACATAAATTTGTCGATAATGTTGTTTTCAATAATTAATAATAGTTCAACACAATTGAAATACAACAACTATATCAAAATAATAAATATTTTCTTTATTGAATCGGTTTTCGCCCTATATTAGGGCCTTTTCAAAAGACACTTTTCTAATATAATCACATGTGATGTGATGTGATCTATTATGGCTTCTCCTTAAACGAAGTCAAGAATATCTCAGCAATTATGCCCAGATAAACCTATTAGCCACTTTATTTTACATTCCCCACTCTAAATTTACCCATAATCTGCTCTATCCCATTTCCACAACATAAACTTTGTCAACTCTATAACCTTTATATCTAAAACCCCCTTATCTTTTCCCAAACCC
Organism: Epiperipatus broadwayi; assembly: GCA_028023455.1. Taxonomy (NCBI): domain Eukaryota; kingdom Metazoa; phylum Onychophora; class Udeonychophora; order Euonychophora; family Peripatidae; genus Epiperipatus; species Epiperipatus broadwayi. Next base: position 6,306,946 of record JAQFVV010006211.1, read on the forward strand.
AGCATAAAAACCAATAATTCACTTTCTGTATAATCACTCTTTTCATATTTATTTTTCCACAACTTTATTATATGTACCCTTTCTGTTTTCAAACATTTACATTCAATTAACAAATGCCTAATATTTTCTATTCCTTCCTTACATAATTTATAAATCATCCATATTTTTCCATTTACATGTATATTCTTTTGTAGCTAAAGATCCTGTTCGAGCCTTAAACAATAAACTACTTTCCTTACTATTATCATATATTAACTCACACCTAATATTCTGTTTATTTCTATATATATTTAAACTCTTTTTACTCTCCATACTATTTCTCCATCTCTCTAACTCCCTAGTCTTTATTAATAAATTTATTCTTTTATCCCATTCCTTACTACTATAACACTCAATAATCCTCTTAACACAATCATCCCATCTTTTGTACAAATATATTGATATAAATGATTTATCCAAATCTTTTGCATACCGCATTAACTTTCTCACCCATCTTGTTACCTGCCATTTACTCATAACCCAATTAAATACTATTTTAGCTATTCTTTTATTATCCATAAACTGCAATGTACCAAACATTTTCATTTTACTTTTTGCATCTCTCATATGAAAACTTGACCATCCCATTTCTCCTTGAATTGCCTCTCTTGCTGTCCATACTTCAGCATCCAGCTTTTTCTAAGTAATCTAATATCTTTTTACTAACATATAATGCATCATTACCATATGTTAACCCTGCTACTGCAACTCCTTTCCATATAATTCTAGCTACATCATATTTATTATATGAAAATACTGTTAATTTCTTTATCAATACCTTTCTTTTCTTTGCTTCATTTATCAATTTTTTCTCCCATTCATCCAAATAATTTTTCTGATTACTTATATCTATCAATACTTCCTCTAACGTTCATTTTATATAATCATTTTACATAATCACATAAGCAAATTGACATATACATATATACTTTCCCCTCCCCCCAATTTTTATTTTATATACATACTATTTTTATACAATAAATAAAATTACATTAAATACAATTTAATAATTATATACATATATTATATACCATAAAATTATATACACATAATTTATACACTAAATTATATGTCGTTTTTCATATATTTCTACTAACCATATCTTCAAATATAACCTTATCAATCTATAATCAATAATTATTTACATTAACTAATTACTCACATATATCATATATATTAATTTAAAAAAAAACAACAACAACAACAACAAAACAACCATATATTAAATTTTCCAGTTATCCTTCAATGCCCATTTACTACTCAACTTTGCAGATCCTTTAACTAAATTAACACATTTACTTATATTCTCTTGAATATATACTGTCTCATAATATTTCCTTCTATTATAATCTTTAATATATTTTATACCTTTTATGTCTTCAATACATCTCATTCTATGACCAGTATTCAACTAATGAACATATGGTCCTGAATTCATGTCCTTCCTTTCAATAGCCCTATTATGCTCTTTACCATTTTCTATTGCTGTTTTCCAACATTTCTCCTATATATATTTTACTGCTACTCCTACAAATTATTTTATATACCAATCCTATTTTACTTTCTTTATCATTCTTTCTTTTTACATTTGATATCCATTTTTCCAATTATTTACTATTCTTCCAAGCAATTCTTATATTCTCATTCAACCTCCCTTTTCTTAAAATCTTATATACATCTTTATAATAAGGTATTGATATCCATTTACTATTGAACCTTTCATCTTTATTTTTATTTTCCTTCTTTCTTCCCCCATATTTTACTTCATCTTTACTCATACTGTTCAAAACTTTCTAGTATCTTTTTTATTATACCCGATCTTCACCTAATCTTTTTTTATATTCGGTTTTTGTTCAATAGATTCCTTTTTATTTGTTGTAAGTCTATCATTTTTTATTTTAAACCATTTTAAAACTGACATTTTTTGTGACCAAGGTTGGTATGAACTAGGATCAATTATTCCTCTAATTTCAACATCTTTAATATACTGTTTCACCTCTATTTCATTTTCCTTATTTCTATTCAAATAAATATCCAAATATTTTAAACCTTTCTCTTCCTTCTCCATTGTAAACTTAATTTTATATATATTATCATTCAATTCATTAAATATTTTCAATATACTCCTACTGTTTCCAACAACAATTATATCATCCACATATCTATAATATTTAATTATTGCTTTATTTTTTATATATTTTCCTACTATTTTTTTCCAAATTATTTATAAACATCGATGATAATAACCCACTTATTGAACAGCCCATAATCCATCCTATTTTTATTTTCCAAAACCTATCCTTATATTTAAATTACAAACTATCACTTATTATCATCAATGCTTCCTTAATAATGTATATCCATTCTTTACATATTTTTTCACTTTTTTCTAATATACTTACAACTAACTTTATATTTTCATCTCTTGGAACACTTTGATACATTTTTTCTACATCTAATGAAGCAATCAAACTATTCCTATTTAATTTAATATTATTTAATTCCATAACAATATCTTCTGAATTTTTAATACTATACATACCATATCCAATTACACCTACTATTTTTTTATTATATATTATTTTACATAAATTCTTAAGAATATGATTGTCAAAATTTACAATTACTCTTGCAGCCATATCTTTGTGGGTTTTTATTTTTCCAAATATATATGGATGCATAAAAGCCGTTGGAAATAACCATCTATATTCTTTACTATTAATCAATTTCTTCTCCTTCATATAATTCAATATCACTTTATACTTTGTTTTTATTTTATTTCCAGGATCTTTATACATTTTTTCATATCCTTGTTTTACTATGTCTTCATTCATTTTCTTATTATACTCATATTCTTTTAAAATTACAAACCTATTACCTTTGTCTTCACATGTTATTATCAACCTCTCATTATTCACCTTTTCTATAATTTTTTTATAATACACTTTTCTTTCCATTCTTTTTTATTATAACCTTTTTTAATATTTATCACATTATTAAGTTTTGACTGCAGTTCAATTTTTAATTCATCTTTAATGTCAGCTGCTTCCACACTTACAACAGTTTCTTTATGAACATCTTCACTAACAAATGGTTTATACCTTTTCCCCTTATTTAATATCTGCAAGTGACGATGAACAAACTCAATATTTGATAAATTTACAACTTTAACATTTTTTTAAATACAATTATCACCTTCTATACTATTTTCATGTAAACCATCTTCCAAATTCTCATTCTTTCTTTTTTAACCAATCCCATTTTTTATTGTACTTTATGTTCAATATATTCATTAATTTCTTATTATGATCCAATAATTGGTATTGTATATATTCAAATGTTTCTTTACATACATTTCTTCTTAACATATTTTTAAGTCTATTATACTTTTTTATACAAATATCCACAATATTATATTTTTCTTTTATAAACCAGTTTAAAATAGTTTCTTTATTATATAAATTAATGTTTTTGTTTATTTTTACATTACTTATATAAAATTCACATGACTTGGGTATTAAATCATGTTTCTTGCAATTATTTAGAAAAAATAACTGGTGCTTTAATTCTTCTATCCGTCTCTTGTCATTCCATACTTTTTTAAATCTTACAAAATTCACTTTATTTAAAGACATTATACAAAAACGACCATGCTATATTTCCACTATTTCTTTCCATTCTTCCTTAAAATATAATTTCCAATTCAATTACTTAAAATATAGTAATATAAATGATATTAAAAAATAAAAAAGTTTTCCCTCCTTCAACCACTTCTATTTATTATTATTACTTCTTTCTTTCTAATTCTCAAGTAATTTATATTAAAAAAAAGAATGTTAATCCAAATCCAATGTCAATTAACCTTGAATAATCCTTAATAATGGTCAAACATAAATTTAATAATGTGATAAATATTAAAAAAGGTTATAGAAAGAATGGAAAGAAAAGTGTATTATAAAAAAAATTATAGAAAAGGTGAATAATGAGAGGTTGATAATATGTGAAGACAAAGGTAATTGGCTTGTAATTTTAAAAGAATATGAGTATAAAAAGAAAATGAATGAAGACATAGTAAAACAAGGATATGAAGAAATGTATTAAGATCCTGGAAATAAAATAAAAACAAAGTATAAAGTGATATTGAATTATATGAAAGAGAAGAAATTAATTAATAGTAAAGAATATAGATGGTCACATCCAAAGGCTTTTGTGCATCCATATATATTTGGAAAAATAAAAACACACAAAGAAGATATGGCTGCAAGAGTAATTGTAAATTTTGTCAATCATATTCATAAAAATTTATGTACAATAATATATAAAAAAATATTAGATGTAATTGGATATGGTATGTATAGTATTAAAAATTCAGAAGAAATTGTTATGGAATTAAATAATATTAAATTAAATAGGAATAGTTTGATTGCTTCATTAAATGTAGAAAAAATGTATCAAAGTGTTCCAAGAGATGAAAGTATAAAGTTAGTTATAAGTATGTTAGAAAAAAGTGGAAGAATATGTAAAGAATGGATATACACTATTAAGGAAGCATTGATGATAATAAGTGATAGTTTGTATTTTAAATATAAGGATAGGTTTTGGAATATAAAAAAGGATGGGTTATGGGTTGTTCAATAAGTGGGTTATTATCATCGATGTTTATAAATAATTTGGAAGAAAAAATAGTAGGAAAATATATAAAAAATAAAGAAATAATTAAATATTATAGATATGTAGATGATATAATTGTTGTTGGAAATAGTAGGAGTATATTGAAAATATTTAATGAATTGAATGATAATATATATAAAATTAAATTTACAATGGAGAAGGGAGAGAAAGGTTTAAAATATTTGGATATTTATTTGAATAGAAATAAGGAAAATGAAATAGAGGTGAAACAGTATATTAAAGATGTTGAAATTAGAGGAATAATTGATCCTAGTTCATACCAACCTTGGTCACAAAAAATGTCTGCTTTAAAGGGGTTTAAAATAAAAAATGATGGACTTACAACAAATAAAAAGGAATCTATTGAACAAAAACTGAATATAGAAAAAGATTATGTGAAGATGGGGTATAATAAAAAAGATATTAGAAAAGTTTTGAACAGTAAGAGTAAAGATGAAGTAAAATATGGGGGAAGAAAGAAGGAAAATAAAAATAAAGATGGAAGGTTCAATAATAAATGGATATCAATACCTTATTATAAAGATGTATATAAGATTTTAAGAAAAGGGAGGTTGAATGAGAATATAAGAATTGCTTGGAAGAATAGTAAATCATTGGAAAAATGGATATCAAATGTGAAGAGAGAGAATGATAAAGAAAGTAAAATAGGATTAGTATATAAAATAATTTGTAGGAGTTGCAGTAAAATATATATAGGGCAAATGGGGAAAACAGCAATAGAAAGGGGAAAAGAGCATAATAGGGCTATTGAAAGGAAGGACATGAATTCAGGACCATATGTTCATTATTTGAATACTGGTCATAGAATGAGATGTATTGAAGATATGAAAGTTATAAAATATGTTAAAGATTATAATAGAAGGAAATATTATGAGACAGTATATATTCAAGAGAATATGAGTAAATGTGTTAATTTAGTTAAAGGACCTGCAAAGTTGAGTAGTAAATGGGCATTGAAGGATAACTGGAAAATTTAATATATGGTTGATTTGGTTTTTTTTTGTTTGTTTTTTTAAAATTAATATATATGATATATGTAAATAATTAGTTAATGTAAATAATTGTTAATTATAGATAAATAAGGTTATATTTGAAGATATGGTTAGTAGAAATATATGAGAAATGATATATAATTTAATGTATAAAGTATGTGTATATAATTTTATGGTGTATAATATATGTATATAATTATTGAATTGTATTTAATGTAATTTTATTTATTGTATAAAAATAATATGTATATAAAATAAAAAAATTGGGGGGAGGGGGAAGTATATATATATATGTCAATAGGTTATGTGATTATGTACAATGGTTATATAAAATGAACGTTAGAGGGCGTATTGATAGATATAAGGGCCATGTGATTATATTAAAAAAGGGAGTTTTGAAATGGCCCTAATATAGGACGAAAACCGGTTCAATAAAGAAAATTTTTATTATTTTTATATGGTTGTTTTATTTCAATTGCGTTGAACTATTATTAATTATTGAAACCAACATTATAAACAAATTTATGTTTGACCATTATTAAGGATTATTGAAGGTTAATTGACGTTCGATTTGGATTTACGTTTTTTTTTTTTAATATAAATTACGTGAGAATTAGAAAGAAAGAAGCACAGTAATAACAATAAAAAGAAATGGTTGAGGGGGAAAAAAGTTATTTATTTTTTAATATCATTTATATTACTATATTTTAAGTAATTGAATTGGAAATTATATTTTAAGGAAGAATGGAAAAAAATAGTGGAAATATAGCATGGTCGTTTTTGTATAATGTCTTAAGTAAAGTGAATTTTGTAAGATTTAAAAAAGTATGGAATGAACAGAGACGGATAGAAGAATTGAAGCACCAGTTATCTTTTCTAAATAAATGCAAGAAACATGGTTTAATGTCCAAGTCATGTGAATTTTACATAAGTAATGTAAATAAAAATATTAATTTATATAATAAGATTAAGGAAACTATTTTAAACTGGTTTATAAAAGAAAAAACATAGCATTGTCGATATTTGTATAAAATGTATAATAGACTTAAAAACATGTTAAGAAGAGATGTATGTAAAGAAACATTTGATCATATACAATGCCAATTATTGGATCATAATAAGAAATTAATGAATATATTAAACATAAAGTACAATAAAAAATGGGATTGGTTAAAAAAGAAGAATGAGAATTTGGAAGATGGTTTACATAATAATAATATAGGTGATAATTGTATTAAAACATGTTAAAGTTGTAAATTTATCAAATATTGAGTTTGATAATGATCAGATGGAGATAGTAAATAAGGGAAAAAAGTATATGCCATTTGTTAGTGGAGATGTCCATAAAGAAACTGTTCTAAGTGTGGAGGCAGCAGACATTAAAGAGGAATTAAAAATTGAACTGCAATCAAAACTTAATGTGATAAATATTAAAAAAGGTTATAATAAAAAAGAATGGAAAGAAAAGTATTATAAAAAAATTATAGAAAAGGTGAATAATGAGAGGTTGATAATAACATGTGAAGACAAAGGTAATAGGTTTGTAATTTTAAAAGAATATGAGTATAATAAGAAAATGAATGATGACATAGTAAAACAAGAATATGAAGAAATGTATAAAGATCCTGGAAATAAAATAAAAACAAAGTATAAAGTGATATTGAATTATATGAAGGAGAAGAAATTGATTAATAGTAATGAATATAGATGGTTATATCCAATGGCTTTTGTGCATCCATATATATTTGGAAAAATAAAAACACACAAAGAAGATATGGCTGCAAGAGTAATTGTAAATTTTGACAATCATATTCTTAAGAATTTATGTACAATAATATATAAAAAAATATTAGATGTAATTGGATGTGGTATATATAGTATTAAAAATTCGGAAAAAATTGTTATGGAATTAAATAATATTGAATTAAATAGGAATAGTTTGATTGCTTCATTAGATGTAGAAAAAGTGTATCAAAGTGTTCCAAGAGATGGAAGTATAAAGTTAGTTATAAGTATATTAGAAAAAAGTGGAAAAATATGTAAAGAATGGATATACACTATTAAGGAAGCATTGATGATAATAAGTGATAGTTTGTATTTTAAATATAAGGATAGGTTTTGGAATATAAAAAAAGGGTGGGTTATGGGCTGTTCAATAAGTCGGTTATTATCATCGATGTTTATAAATAATTTGGAAGAAAAAATAGTAGGAAAATATATAAAAAATAAAGAAATAATTAAATATTATAGATAAGTGGATGATATAATTGTTGTTGGAAATAGTAGGACTATATTGAAAATATTTAATGAATTGAATGATAATATATATAAAATTAAGTTTACAATGGAGAAGGGAGAGAAAGGTTTAAAATATTTGGAGATTTATTTGAATAGAAATAAGGAAAATGAAATAGAGGTGAAGCAGTATATTAAAGATGTTGAAATTAGAGGAATAATTGAGCCTAGTTCATACCAACGTTGGTCACAAAAAATGTCAGTTTTAAAAGGATTTAAAATAAAAAAATGATAGACTTACAACAAATAAAAAGGAATCTATTGAAGAAAAACTGAATATAGAAAAAGATTATGTGAAGATGGGGTATAATATAAAAGGTATTAGAAAAGTTTTGAACAGTAAGAGTAAAGATGAAGTAAAATATGGGGGAAGAAAGAAGGGAAATAAAAATAAAGATGGAAGGTTCAATAGTAAATGGATATCAATACCTTATTATAAAGATGTACATAATACTTTAAGAAAAGGGAGGTTGAATGAGAATATAAGAATTGCTTGCAAGAATAGTAAATTATTGGAAAAATGGATATCAAATGTGAAGAGAGAGAATGATAAAAAAAGTAAAATAGGATTGGTATATAAAATAATTTGTAGGAGTTGCATTAAAATATATATAGGGCAAATGGGGAAAACAGCAATAGAAAGGGGAAAAGAGCATAATAGGGCTATTGAAAGGAAGGACATGAATTCAGGATCATATGTTCATTATTTGAATACTGGTCATAGAATGAGATGTATTGAAGATATGGAAGTTATAAAATATATTAAAGATTATAATAGAAGGAAATATTATGAGACAGTATATATTCAAGAGAATATGAGTAAATGTGTTAATTTAGTTAAAGGACCTGCAAAGTTGAGTAGTAAATGGGCATTGAAGCATAACTGGAAAATTAAATATATTGTTGGTTTTTTTTTTTTAATATATATGATATATGTAAATAATTAGTTAATGTAAATAATTGTTAATTATAGATTGATAAGGTTATATTTGAAGATGTGGTTAGTAAAAATATATGAGAAATGATATATAATTTAGTGTTTAAAGTATGTATATATAATTTTATGGTGTATAATATATGTATATAATTATTGAATTGTATTTAATATAATTTTATTTATTGTATGAAAATAGTATGTATATAAAATAAAATAAAAATTGGGGGGAGGGGGAAGTATATATATATGTCAATAGGTTATGTGATTATGTAAAATGATTATATAAAATAAACGTTAGAGGAGTATTGATAGATATAAGGGTCATGTGATTATATTAGAAAAGTGTATTTTGAAAAGGCCCTAATATAGGACGAAAACCGGTTCAATAAAGAAAATATTTATTATTTTTATATAGTTGTTTTATTTCAAATGTGTTGAACTATTATTATGAAGTATTAATGAAAATATTATTTAATATATCAAGCCCACAGTTCTTCTTTTCAAAATAACTCCTCCTTTTTAAAACTTGTTTTTTATATGACTATAAACATGAAAAAAAGAAATCCAACATTTCGATTATTTTATATAGTCTTTTTCAATGCACACTAAAATAAAATATATATATAACAAATAAAACATATTCCAAAAAAAAAGGCAGAAAGAAAATAATAGGTTTTTAATTAAATGTTTTAAAGGATATATATAGATTGTTAAAAAAAAAAAAGGAAATAGTTTGTGTTTAAGTTGTGATTGTTGGTAATAGGAAAGGGGAGTGAGATAAGATAAATTTTTGGTTATGAATATATTTTGTAATTTTTTTATATTTTTTATTTTTTTATTTTTTTTTGAATATGTGTTATTTGTTATATATATATATTATTTTAGTGTGCCTTGATAAAGACTATATAAAATAGTCGAAACGTTGGATTTTTTTTTTCATGTTTATCGTCATATAAAAAAAGTTTTAAAAAGGAGTTAGTTTGTTTTATTTATATATAAAATATTATTTGAGAATTCAAAAATGACATTTCTAGTCTAGTGTTTCTCAACTTTTTTCAAATCGTGACCACTTTTTAGTACTTGGGATACTCTCCCAGCAACATTTGCATAAAAAAGTACTTTTAATAGGGCAAAGAAAACCCATTACTCGATTTTGAGAATATAATTTTATTACCATTTTGGTTTTTAAAAAAACATTCCATTTAATTTAAGTAATATGATAATTTAAATTTAATACTCATTTTATTTTTGTAATTTCTATTGCTAATATGTTTTAAATAACTAAAAATAGTTTTTTGTTTTAATTAATATATATATTAATTGAAGATTAATTTAATATTAAGAGTTTGTTAAATAAGTGATTCGGTCTTTTTTTTTTTTAAACAAAGAGAAACTTTATTGAGTATAAAATGTTTTACAAGGTAAATATTGATTTACATAATGTAATATGGAGATTTGAAATGGCACATTAAATTTTTTTGTCCATAGCATTTCCAGAAATTGATCAACCCGTGGAAACTCAAAGCATTAATCCATAAGAAGATTAACTATTAAAGACATATGAATGTTACAATTAGGAATTATTTGTAAAGTCTAGAGTTTAAATATGAGTAGCATTTTAGGAGTACAATATTGAGAAATGCAATTTGTGATAGATAAGTTGAGAATAGGAAAACACTTGGGAGATAACAACATTGGAAATAATAAATTTAAATAGGGTGAATCACTTGTAATTAAAATCATTAGGCCAAACTGCAGCTTACTTTGCAATAATACTTGGATAAAATCGTTTATAACAATAACGCTAAAAAACCATTATGAATAGCATTTTTTCTTTCTTGTGAATGAGAAAATCAATGTTGGTAATGATCCCCACAGCACTCTCATCCAAGCTCTCCCTCTCAAAAGAACCAGGATTTAGGCCCCTGGGGCCCCTCCCAACAACCAGACTCTCATCCAATCAGAAGAGTTGATTATAATGAAAATTTTAATTAAAAAGTACAATTAGGAATTATTTGTAAAGTCTAGAGTTCAAATATGAATAGTGTTTTAGGAGTCCAATATTGAGAAATCCAATTTGTGGTAGATAAGTTGAGAAATAGGAAAACACTTGGAGATAACATAAAATACAGACTAAATCAATCTACTGTTCAGTTCTTCCAAATGGCCTCAAATATCTTCACAAGAGAACAATCCCGAATACTTTGAAAAAATTATGGAGAACAAGAAAAAAAATCCAAGTTTCAAAATGTCTCTGCTGAAAACCATTCTAATCCACCACATGAACAGCAAAAGGCCAGCCCTATCAATAACAACATTGGAAGTAACAAAATTAATTAAGGTGAATCATTTGCAATTAGAATCATGAGGCCAAACTACAACTTATTTTGCAATAATAGATGGATACAATCACGACGATAATGTTAAAAAATCACCACAAATAACATTATTTTTCCTATCTTGTGAATGAGAAAAACCAACATTGGTAACGATCATCACAGCACCCTCATCTCATCTCCCTCCCTCACAAAAAGAAACTAGGATTTAGGCCCCTGGAGGCCCTCCCACCAACCGGACTCTCTCATTCATTCAACAAAATTAAGTGAAATGAAAAATTTCATTAAAAGGTAAAATCTCTGTAGAAATCTTTTGTAATTTCAATGGTTGTCATATATTTACATAGTGTTTTTATAAAAGTTGAAATTATTCTTACTTGTGATTACATTGTTGATATAGCTTGTATATGAAAAGAGAGCTAAGAGACTTCCCTTTTTAATAGGGATAGTTTTAGAGAAAATTAATTCCCTGAACTAGGAAAAAGGGAATTAAATGGAGAGCCAGAAACAGAGTTAATTGGAGTCCTTGGCTCCCTTTAGTGGACTTTTTCTCTCTTTCTTTACAGTGATTACAGAATATCTTATAGTTATCTTGAGATTACATTAGTATATATAAAGTGTTCTCTGCATGGGGATATGTCAGAAAATGGTATGCTTATATAAGATCGGATTAAAGTCTACCATGACAATTTTAAAATGTTGTTTGGTCTAATCAAAAGCTTTTTGCACATCCATATAAAATTACTCTACTTATTTATCACAATGAAAATTTGTTGTCACATAAAATTATCTGCACTTGTTATCTGCTAATGCTATTCTTCCACTTTTTATTTATAATGAATCCTACTTTATTTGTACTTCCAATGTTTATTTCTTTGTAGTATACTACATGTCCACTTTTCAAATCAATTGTCTCTTCATCTTTTCTTTTAACTTCATGGAGTCCAATAATGTCCCATTTAATATGAGACAGTTTTTCTTTCAATCTTCCTTCTCTTGAAAGTGATCTGCAGTTGTAAATATCTAAATAAAAGGTCATCATCAAATGGCAGCCTGAGTCCACAATTAGGAGATTCATAGCATCCTCCACCTTTGACCACCAAACTGCCTTGGCTAATGACTTTACAACTTTCTGGAAATAAGAATCATGATATTGTAAATATCTATTAGAAGCAAAAAAAATCATTCACACATACATTTATTAATAAAACATTATTGGCGCTATTAACACCTAAATCGCAAAGCTACTGTTTACTTTTTATTCTTAAATTTCTCTGCTGAGCACTTTTGAGAGGTATGCTCTCATATTCGTAGCTCTGAGTGTATTAACTCTCTATAATTATATGCAAATTATACAAGGTTAAAGGTTAATTGCTCCATTTTTTTGATATCGAGTAGCATGTGTCTTTATTAATAGCGTTGCAATCCATAGCAAAGTTTTCAAAGCAAGTTCATATTACAACATACATTTATTCTACCTTAAAAAAACTCAACTGATATTTCAGTTAAGAGCTATCAGGTAACTGAGAAGAAAAAAATCATAGTGTTTCTTGATCTTAAACTCAGAGATAAAAAGCCAATAAAATCACCACGTAAAGTGGGGATGGGCTCATTCTACATTTATGTTTATTGACAATTAGTGTATGTATAGTTCACTGAAGGTTTTTATATAGTTCACTGGAGGTTTTTAGCATATTATTTTATATATATATAAACAGTGTGAGCAAAATAATTGTCAGTCTTACATATTCTATTGCAAATTATACTATTAACATTTAATATTTATAATTATATATCTAAATTAATAGTATAGGTTATAATAAATATGCATTATTTAAACATGTCAAGCTTTTTTTATGACAAATTAAGATTTCAATAGTAATTACATTACAGCATAAGCCATGAATGTCCTTTCTCATATATGTTATATATATTTTAATATAAAAAATTATGTGATAAAGAATATATGTTTTTATTTACTTATTATACTAAACCACTTGATTAACAATAGTAATGATAAAATTGATCTTAGAAAAGTAAAGATAAAATTGATGCTAAGAAGCATTTTCCTATAGTTTATTTGATTAAGTCTCAGAAATAGAATTGTTGTTATATTTATTACAGTGAATCCAGAGCAAACATTAATGTAAGACTTAAATAGCACATATATTGTTACAATCATTAATGTAAGACTTAAATAGCACATATATTGTTACAGTCATTAATGTAAGACTTAAATAGCACATATATTGTTACAATCATTAATATTGTTACAGTTATTAAGGTAAGACTTAAATAGCACATATATTGTTACAATCATTAAGGTAAGACTTAAATAGCACATATATCGTTACAATAAAGCCAAATTGAATGCTACAATGTTATCAATGTCTTTGGATCATAAATATCTATTTGGTTATGTTTTCAAATCCAAACAAGATTAAAATGATTTGTAAATGGTTTGCAGTAAACACAGATAGAAAATATAGAATCAAAGAGGATTTGTTTATTGGTAATCATAATTTTGTGATGAATAGAAAATCTAATAGCATTTAATTAAGTACAGTTTGGAATATGTTCAATTAGAATGCCAATTTTATAAAATTCACTTGAAAATTTGATGTATGAAATGTTTTTTTTTTTATATAAATATTATTGACCTGGGTATTCAGCACCAAAAATATAGTTTATTTCATTACTTATTAGATGTTTTTGTCCTAACATCTGGAATTAATGTTTCCTTTGTTTTAATTTTTATGAGAGATTTTTATTTAAAATTAATCTTTACTATTTTGTTTAAACTGATTTTTTTTTAAAAAAAATATTTATTTTTTCTTTATTTACAAAGTTCAATAATATTTTGGAAGCATATTATACTATGGCAGAATTTAGAAAATAAAATGATAAAGTCTGGTTTCTAGCAAATAATTTAAACAAAATATTTATCTAAATAATATAAAATGTTACGTATTAATACTATGAACTTTTAATTTTTAAATATCCATTTTCAGTGATTTTGAAATTAGTTTCTTTCATTTATCAGAAATCACTTTATATTGAAATAAATCAGTATTGAAAATCCTCATGCCAAAATTTTTTATACAAGTATTTGCAACTAAAAATAACCACAGTACCCCCTCCCCCCATAAATACTTTATAATCAAGAGAGTGGGAATCTATGTTCTAAATATTCTAACAAAATAACGTAAACAAGTTTATAAATGAAAAGCATGTATAATTTGAGGATTGTTAATATAGAATAATATTTATTATCTAGGAATAAAAATTATTTTGACTTGAAATAGTATTCAATCTGAAGAATCAATTTTTCAATCTAAAGGATTCAACTATAATTAAAGAATAGAAATTTTTCTGCTTCAAATAACAGAAATAATAAAGAATAAAAGCAGAGAATTATTTTTAGGTAAAAAAATTTGTGGTAATAACTATGAATAGTATTTTGCATTTTTCTCAGAATTCAATTACAAGTTTTTAACAGTATTTAATTCTTGCATCTTTTTCTTTATGGGCCAGCATGCATAATACGATTGTAACTTTAAAGTTTCAATCATTGCATAAGCTTAAACTATATCTAGTCAATCAGTTTGGTGTTAATTTACATATAAAATTAATATAGTTTCCACCCCTCATTTTTATTTATTATTCTTAAAAAACTTTATTAATTTTTGTTTATAAAAAAGCAGAGACTGAAATTACAAAATGATAGCTACATACAACAAAATCTTAATTTGTTAATAATGTATTTAATCAATTATAACCATCAGATATAAGAGCATATGTATAATTATTATTACCATAATAAAACCAAATAAAATTCACAATTAGAACATAGATTTGAATTAAAATGGTATTTATTTAAAAAAATTAGTAAATAAATACTTCAAGGATGTTCTTAAACATCAAACTGCATAAAGAGAATTACCTACTGCAGATAATGGTGGATTTCAGTGGTGCATATTACTACAAAACCACTAGCAACACAACATAATAACTAAAAAGCCAGCTAGGATTTGGGAAAACACGGATAATTTTTTAAGCTGGTGCAATCAGTCTAAATCTCACACATCAAGAATGAGTATGAACTTGTTTCAGTGAAAATAAAATGGATCAGTGCCTCAAAACAACTGAATAAATATCATCAAAAACCTACTGGAAGAGGTTGGATATAATCAATAAAAACAAGTTCATCATCAAGATAACTAGAATGGGTTGACAAGGATAATACAGCCAAATAATGAATATTATGTATTGAAAAATGTAGGGATGATTAAGCTAATGATCTGTGAAATACTATGCAGACTATTATTAGAAAAAATAAGAGAAAATTTGTCTCAGCTTTTTATTTTTAAAATAAAGATCAGTTTATAATTTACAAAAAAATGTGAATGATATACTTGTTAAAGATGCAAACCCTATTGACAACTGAATCATCATTTCAGTGAACAATTGAAAAAAAAATGCCACAAAAGGCATCAAATATCTAAACCTCGTAACCCAAAGAAACAATTATCTGGATTATAAAGCCCTGGGAATAAGAGGTACAATTTACTTACAATCCAACATCCCAAAGTCACACAAGTTCACAGGATTTTAAACATTCCTCTACAGAAACCAGCTCCTCTTCAAATATGAGGCAGACAGAAAAAAAATTAATGAATATATGAATGATCTATGCAGGCTTGAGTACAACCATAAAGTGTTAAAGAAAAATATCAAAAGATTTAAGATAAAAATGAAGCAGAATATAAGACTATAAAACAATAATAAATTGTGGTTCAGCATCCTTATACACCAAACTGACTGATAAAATAAAAAAACATTTGAGACTAAAATAAAACACGAACTTTCAAATCAATACCATGCACAAATTACCAAAGAATGATAGCCAACAAATTGTCTATGAGAGACAGTAGAATGACCCATAATGCATAGCAGCATATTAAAGTGAATCCAGTAGCACACCACCATCAGAATTATACAACATAAATATTTATACAAACATGTAAAAGTAAACTCTGAATGCAGGTCCATTTTCTGGAAGGAGCAAGGAACACATGGTCACATTTTCAATTAACAAAGCAGAAAATCAGTATATCTAAAATGAAATGACCAAAAGAAAAATGTGAAAGAGGCATGGGTTCATAGCTAACTATAAGAACATCACAAACAGGAGAGAAAACACTATTCAATTATCTCACAAATATAAAATTTAAATGAGTTTATTTGCATAATTATCATAAAAAAGAAATTATTATATATGAATCAGCAACACAACAAATGTGAAAGCTATGATTATAGCACTCAGCACCAAAAGTGCACTCAATCAAATAATTAGTCAAGATAATAAAGCAGAAAGAAAAGCCCAAATAAGAATCCCAGTTTGTCAAGCATAGGCACATACAAATGAAAAAGTATTATATACACAATTAACTGAAGGCATGCTTGCACTTACATTAAAATAATATAGACATCTATTAATAACATTGGGAGTAAAAAAAAGTAGTAGATATTAACATTTTATTTTATAGTTTGTAAAAATAACTAAATGCCATGTCTCAAGAAATTTGCTTTTAAGAAAAGAAAGATAAATGCTCCCCATCATTGTAATTTTATTTTCAAATAAAAGCAACAGTAATATGTTTGGGGAGGGGTTCCTGACAGAGATATTTTAAATGCTTTCTCTGGCTAAGCATTTATCACAAAGCTTGTTGAGGAATTGGCAATCCTCATTGTTATAACTTACAAGCTTAAGAAAATAGGGTCATGTGATCTATGGCTCTTATTTTGACTAGTAATATGTTCACTTTGTTATAAGAATATCAAGTATTATAGGTGTATTATATTTAAAACATTTTAGTATCAGTTTGAAATTGTCTTTTTATAAACAGAGATTAGTTCATTGACTGGAATAAAGATAACCTATATTCTGAATAGAAATTGTAAAAAATATGTGAATTATTAAAATGAAACATAAATCTGGAGATAAAATGTTGTTTAGAAGGAATAATACTTTGCAGAAACTTGAATAAAAATTTTAATCAGATTTATAATACTTCAAGATTTTGGAATTTGAATAACGTTTTAGCAATAGAAAGTTTTGTTCAAAGAATATACTGAAAATAAATATATTACTGTAGAAAATATTTGTAAACATTTAATATTTATATATTCAAAAATATGATATGTAAAACAAATTTTTTTCATCTTATGGTAGTTCAATAAGAAAATTAAATGGCACTAATATTGCTTAAAGAAACAATTTATTAATGTAGCATTATATGTCAAGTTCTTTTCAACAAGAAAACTATCCAAAGTAGATTTGTTTAAACAATATTTATTTATAAGTAATTTTATTGAAAAACCATATGTAATAATGATACAATTGTAAATCAAAAATAATAGTTATCCATGTTACTCAGGCAACCAGATGTTCTGATGTGGTCACTGGTGTTGTTTAATCCAACTTAATCAGGCTCCACATGTTGTCAAATAAAAATCTGGATGAGATTATTCTGTCCTTATGGTGAAATTCTTTCAGCTTGGAAATGAATGTGTCTTCAGGCTTGGGATGAGGAAAGGTAAACTTGTTGCGACATCTGGCCATCCAGATGGCATAAGTGAGAAAGGTTGAGAGTCTTGTGATGACATAATCCCTGGACAGGAAGCAGCTTTTGATATTTAAGATTTTGTTCAGGGAAATGTGGCAGTAGTGAGTAAATGAAAGTTCTGATTTTGTCATATGCTGGGCAATCATTTATCATATGATCAAAGGTTTCACAGGTTCTATGGCAGTTGTGACACGTAGGATTTATATTCTTGAGGAATCTTTTGTAGTGCAGGAACCAGTTCATCTGGAGTAAATTCAGGTTGATTTTCACTAGAAAATCCAGGAACCTTGGCTCCAGCTTGAGATGCCTGAAAAACCTGGTGACCACCTGATTGTTACCACCGAGGTAAGGAATGGTATAGTTTTGTGTGGGAAATAGCAGGTTATGAGCATCCCAAATAGAGATTTTTTGTCTGAATACTAGGGTAGAGTGGCCATTGTGAGCAAGAAGGTAGTCAAGTATCTGATTTAGCCAGCTTATCTTTGAAGGTGGAGGTCTGTCTGATGGAATGTCTGGTTGTTTCGCTACAATCTGGGGAAATTTCTTTTGGAGGTTGTGGATCAGAGAGTGGCACTTTTGGTAATATATAGAAAAAGTTGTGTGCAACAACATACTATTATTTTTACTATGTTGCTGCATGCATTCAATTCCTATGGCCGCTGTTTTACCATTCCACAAAAGCCGTGCACAGATTCGGTTGATTTTTGTGTTGAAAGTCTTTTTCATGTTAATTATGGGTAAATAGTAGCTAATCTTTGCCATTACCTTGATATTGAGGAGAGATATTTTCCCTTGCAGTGATAAATAAACCTTGGCAAGGTTTTTAACTGCTTTAAGGAATTATTGTCATAGGAATAAAAAATTAAATAATTCTAGTGGGGTTGCTTTGTTTCAGAAATGTCAATTTTATAAAGATTACCTGAGGGTTGGTTACTCTGATAAATTTGTTAAAAGTATTTTATTTAATAGTAATATTTGTAAGGATATAAAGGATAAAGAAAAAATATGATTTTATTTCTTTGCCATTTAAATTGTCTTCTTATAAAATTGTATGTAGAAATTGTAAATTGTCTGGAAATAAGAAAATTGCTTGAAAAAGGGGTGTTACATTGAATAATTTATTAAATAATACAAATAAAATTTTTGATAGAAAGACTATTCCTGGTGTAGTATATTTTATCCCTTGTTTATTGTAAGAAGGTCTACATAGGTCAGAGTAGTTTGAAATGAAAGAATAAAGGTTCATAAAAGTAGAGTTAAACATAGATATCTTAGTTCTGCTTTGTATGTCCATGAAAAAGATACAGGCCACATTATTAATTTTGATGAAGCTAAGATTGTCTTCTTTGAGAGAAATGAAATCAAAAGAAGAATTAAAGAATCTTTATTATTGAAAATTTATTATTCTGAAGCAATTAACCTATTTAAGAGTTCTTTTAATATTAAGGGTGGATGGGAAGTGAATGGTTTTGTGGGTAATGTTTAATATTATATATATTGTGTAGTTTTTGTAGTTTTTTACACTTGATAAGTCTGCTTGTAGCAGTGAAATCTTTGGTTGTGTTTTAATATTTTTATGCTGGTCTCGTTGAATTTTGGATTTGGAGTAATTTTGATTATATATTGACTAGTTTAGCTTTATGCTTGTAATGTTTAAATTTATGAATATATCTATTGATCTATAGCAATGAATGTGAGTTCAATCAAAATAAAATTGCATCTGGGCAAGTCCATTACTTGAAAATAAATTGAGATATAACATTCCTCTATCTGACTAAAATTATCTCCAAAAATGTAGTCACTGAGATATATTGGTGAATATCTTTGTTATTTTCTGGCTATCAGATTTGGTGCCTTAATTGGTAAATGCAGGGTCTTCAGCTATAGACATGCTGTCTTCATCATTAGGACTGATGTCTTCATCTGCAGGTCTGGTGTCTTCATCTGTAAATCTTGTATGCTCTTCACTGCAGGCTGGTGATCCATAGCTAAATCTTAGGTGGTCTCTATGCCTGTGGTGATTCTGTCCATTTATGGTTTAAACAATCACTATCTATAATCTCTTTCTTCTGGAACCCATTTACTGATTGCATCACACATACAACATAAGACTTGAGTGCCTATCTGCAATCCAGTACTTCTATTTTCAATTTTTATCGTTAGAATGATTGGGCTTAATAACTGACAGGTTAATTCTCAATGCCCTGTTGATTAGTGAATAGTTCAGTGAGAATTTTGCCTTTGGCTGTGCTTGGGACAGAATTCTGGATTAATAGAATTCTGTCAATACAGGTTAAAAGCAACCCGTGTTAGATTTTTAAAGCATTAATTTCTTTAAGCATTATTTTAATCACTTGAAACAGTCTCTCAGTCTTGCCCATTGCTCTTAGAGTGAAATGGTAGGTTAAAACAAATGTCATTGTTAGTACAAAATTGGATGACACTATAGTTTTAGCAAGCCATGAGTAGTATAAACTAGAGTAATGATACTTTCACTACCACCAGCCATTTGGCGTAAGCATCAACAACAATTATTAATAAGAGTTTTTCCTCCATGGCCCATCATGGTCAACATAAATTCTGATCCAGAGACCTTTAGGTTCAGGCCATTGATCAGTTTTTTTTATATACTGGCATGTTTTGATTCATCTTACAATGCAAGCAATGGTAGACCTTAGACTCAATGTCAGATTTCAAATTAGGCCAATAAACATAAGATCTGGTTTACATTTTCATTCTAATGATCTCTTGTAAAAAAAGATCTAAAACTAAGTGGAATGTTATCTAAAATGTTAAAAATATAAAAGGTATGTGATTGAGATTTTTAAACATTATAAAATGCTATCAATAAAATTAATAGAATGAGCAATAACTCTGAGTCAGCAAAATATTATTTGCATCAAATGGCAATCTACTGAGTGAAGTTAATTGCATAATTAAACTTAAATAAAAAGTATGTCTATGCATTTAAATAATAATTTCTTTAATAATTAATGCTTAAATTATGGGTCTTAGATTTGGGCACTTGATAAAAGATTGCACTGTAAATTATAAAGATGAGAATGTTCAGATTGACAATATACTGATTTATTTGTTTCATTTTTATCATAATTTCAAAAACAAAATATATGAAATAAGAAAATAATAGATAATATTAGCAATAATAATGAAACTTAAAGTTTAAAATGGTGATAAACTAAACAAGGTACTGGAAAAGTTGATAATAATGGAACAATAATTCTAAATGAGATACCATGTGATTATAGTAGACCACTCATAAAATAAATAAGAGTAGCAACTTTATTATGTTGAAATAGTATAATAACTTATATATAGTTCATTATAAATCTGTTACTAACATGATTGTAAAAGTAAGAATAAGGCAATAAAAGAAACTTTGAAGTTTATCAAAAAAAACTTAACAAAATCTGTGATTCCTTTTTAGAAAAATGGTTTATGAAGCCTTAGAAGAATAAATGCCTACTTTATTATGAAAGTCATTACAAATAAAAAAAACCCCAGAAGAAGAATATTTTAGGAATTTGGTAGCAGATCATAGACAAATTAGTAAGATTAATTTTCACCTTAAATTTTCAAATTCTGAAGACTATTTATCAAAGTACAATAGAAATAATTAGATTACAGTGTTTTCATCTGTCCTAAATTGTTTATACAATTTCAGAGAAAGTATTATTAAAAATAAAACTTGAGAGCAAAAAGAATAGAAATTCTAATTTAAGATATATTGATAATAAAAAAATATAATTATGTTTATAATGCTTTAAAGGAACAGATGTTATAGATAAAAGCAATTAAAAGTAAGAATAAAAATAAATATTAAAATATCTGAAGTAATTAACGTTCTTTGACTTTTAAAAAATAATGATTGAAGTTAGTAAGTTGGCCAAATTATTAATTTTAACTGAGAATTATAGAATTAAACTTAGACAAAAAAAGTATGCCTAGCATTTGAAAAAATCAAGTTTCAAGACAAAGTATTGTATTACTGCTTACTTTATAAGTTTTAGACTTAGGCACATAATAGAAGACAAACAAAGATTGAAGACTATACTGTACATTATGAAGAGAACAATGCTCATTGTTAAAACATTAACTCATATTTAATTTTAAAAGTGATTGTAAATGGAATATATGAATAGAAAATTATAAGTAATTTTAATAATATTAAAAAAAACATTGAGTAAAATACAGATAAACTAGACAAATTAATATAAGAAATAAATGAATAATGCAAGCCATAAGATATATACATAAGATTGTGATGGACATCGAAAAAAATCACAAATGAAATAAGATCTGCTTGTTGAGATATTATGAAAAAAAGTTACTGATCAGCTATTAATCAGATACACTGTATTATACACATAGAAATATTTATTGTACAATAGATATGTTTGAAAATGATGATGATAATAATAAGTAAGTTAAAATCAGGGCTTTACAATTCTATTTGCCAAGAGCAATAATAAATTCTACATAAATATCGAATTAGTTTTAAAAGTAAGGAAAATAATAGTCCTTTTTAAATTTCAAAAAATAAATTTTAAATATTTATAGTCATACTTCAGACTATAATTGATTATTCATGTCGACTGAAAGAAGTTACCTACGTATGGATATTTTAGCTTAAACATTTTTTTTTTACTTTGAAGTTATTTTACTAACTATTGTCATTAGGCTAAAAAAGCCTCATGCATTACTAACAAAGAATTAATAATGTTTGTGTTGAATAATATTTATTGCATTATTTTATAGTGTTTTAGCCATATAACATGTTGTCAAGGATATTGCGATGGGTTGTATCCTAGCATATCAGGAGTATGCCGTAAGTTGATTAAATATATCAATTAGTAATTTCATATAATATATTCAGAATATTAATCTCGCATGATATCTGTATAATTAAGGTTTTTAGGTCTCGGTAGCAATAAGCATCTAAATCTCTAAGCAAATGAAAATTGAATGAATTTACTTATATTATAATTTTATATATATTTAGTGATATTATCTCATGATCAGATAGTAAATAAAATTGCATAATTTTTTATATATTAATTTAATGAAAAATAAACTGAAGGTTCGTTTATTTTAAATAAAAATAAAGAAATATTACAAACTTATGAACAATTAATCATCATATAATTATATAATAAATATATCCTTATCATTTTAACACATAACTTATTCAAGTAAATAATTTAATATTTATAACAAAAATGTAAAGATTTTGATAAGCCTTGATAAATATATTCTTTGATGCATATTTTTTTGTACAAGGTTTATTTTTCTTATGACGTCATGGTTATATTTTATTGTTTAGCATCATTACAGAATAAAAGCAATAATGTAATTAAACAAATTTTTCTGCAAACTTAATACAGTTTTGGAGAAACGGAATTAAGAGGGATACTGATAAAGGTATTATGATAAATATGGTCAGAACTGCAAACTGTTTAGTTAAAACATATTTATAGCAGCTCAAAAATGAGTTCACTTATTCATATAAAACAACTTCAAGTCTATTGACTGACAAATACCAGCAATATGGAGGTTTTATAATTAGTTGTGTTATGAGAAAATTGATTGGACATATATAAAAAAATGTTTAGTATAGTAAAAGAAAAAGCTAAACAGACACCTACTATAAAAGTCCTACAACATATCTCACTTGAAGACATTGACTCTAAAATATTAGAATATTATTAAAACCATTGCATCAGTTTACAAATAAAAAAATATCAACTCATGCCAGAAAATTAAAATTGGCCAAATATTTTGCAATGAAAATTGATTTTAAATCAGCTTTTGATTTGGTAAATTGGACATACTTATTTAAAGCCCTAAAGCAATTGTTACCAGAACATAGAATAGAGAACTATATTAAAAACAATAGAATCTCAATTAAAAATTATGTGAGATATTCAGAATTTTTTACTCCAAAAAAAAAAAAAAAAGGGAATACCACAGAGATCACCATTATCTGGTCTGTTTTTTGCAGAAAACATAGATCAAATGGCCAAAGATATTGAAAATCAGGCATCAGGTCTTTATCTTTTTCATTTAGATGTGAAATCAGTAGCAATAGCTTTTATTGATAATGTAATTATAATTTTTCAGAATGTATATAGCATTCACATTGTTATGAATATCCTGAATAGTTTTCAAAGAAAGGATCCTATATACAATCATTAAAATTTGCAGCTTGGCAATTAGCTACAGGGAAACAAATACCACCTGAATACCAGACAACTTCATCATTGTTTTAGGAATCACACCTTATATGTCAAAAACAAATATGAATCAGTATTTAAATAAGTTGATAATTGATAAAATCAATAAAAAAAATTAAATCTTTCTCATTAGTAAAGTTTTATAAAATTACTAAAGCAAGAATTTTTAATAGGCAGTCCTAGTTTATTGCACACCAAAGATGAATGTTTCAATATAACAATGAATAAATTGAATCAGATAGCAAAGGATTATATTTGGGTAAAATCTTCACATCTATAATCAATTTCAATATTAAGATTACCAATTAATCAAGGAGGCTTCAATATTGTTGATTTGAAATTATTTATATCATTGAAAAGCATGAACCTATATTAATATAATCACCAGATACTAATTTAATTAATAAAATTGAAAAAATAAGATCTTGCTTGCAAGATGACTTCAATTTAAATAGATTGGTTAATATTAAATACGATGATTAAAAAAAACTTAACAAACAATGTTCAATACACTTGGAGAGAAGTATTAGTGATTAAGATTATCAAGAATCTTCACAAAATATATGCTCCACAATCATATATTAAATTCTGCTTTAAATTTTTAAACAGTTTCCTACCAATGAAGATTTATTTAAATGGTTGACTAAAAATGAATTTGGAGCCTTCATGTAGCTTTTGTAAGATGAAAAAGAAAACCATCTTTCACTTGTTTGAAGAATATGCAGCATTTAAATTTTTAAGATCAAAAATATTTCATGCAACATACACATAAATTTAAAAAGAGAAATAACAAACAATATTAAAAAATTTAATCCACATAAATGATTTTGCTACATGCTCTAAAAACTATATGGGCAATAAGATGTGAAATGATTTTCAATAATAAAAAATATAATTGGCTGAAAAAACTTGATAATGGTTGAAATAAATATTTTAATAACTGCATCAGATATGTCTCCAAAAAAATAATGGAAAAAATTTGGTCAAGCACTGGTCTGTCTCCATGTGAATTATGAAAATAATATGAAAATTAAAATAAGTATTATTTAAAGGAAAAACTTATAAAATAATATATAAATAAATATAAAGATCTATAATTAAAAAATTATATGCAAATAATTATTGTAAAAATGTATATACTTTTTTTTTAATAATGATTTTACTTAAAATAAAATAATATATAGTATTATTTCCAGAAGCTCCCATGTAATAAAAATATAATAGCTAAATAGCTGATGTTTCAGTACAATAACAAGTATTTTCCATAGAATTTCTTTTCCAAATCATAAGAAGTGTGTGGAGAGATTTAAAATCATTATTTTTTTCCTTTGTCATTTTCTTCTCATTCACAAATTCTATTGGTTGAGAAGTTTTAAAAAAATATTTTATCCACCAATGATTTTTTTCAAATATTGTTAATTGAAGGACAAAATAATTTTAAAATTTCTCAGCCAATAGAATTTGAGAATAAGGAGAAAATAACAATTTTAAATCTCATCACACACATTCTTATGATTTGAGAAAGAAGAAACTCTGAGGAAAGTACTTATTATTGTACTGAAATGTCAGCTATTTAGCTATTTTATTTTTATTACATGGAAGGTCCTGGAAATAATACTATGAATTTATTAGTTAGCTATGAGAATATTATATATATTAAAATTATCTCGATTAAAAATTAAACCACACTAACTAAAGAAAATAAAGTCTATAACACAACATTGATTTCTGTGCCAAAACAGACTTTTCAACTGCAAAGAACTAAAAACATATCAACAAATATATACTAGATATAATCCATGATTTCCAATTATATTCCACACACTCTTGATATTAAAAGAATTCTTGAACAAGTTAATTGCTTCAAAATCATAAATTTTTAATAATAAAGATTCTTTAGCCTTATCAAAACTAATAGTATGGCTTGTATCTCTTTCATATAGGCCACATTGTTAGTTTTGATGAGACTAAAATTGTCTTTTCTGAAAGAAATGAAATTAAAAAGAATTAAAGAATCTTTATTATTTAAACTTTATGATTCTGAAGCAATTAACTTGTTCAAGATTTTTTTTAAAATTAAAAATATATGGGATGTAATTGGAAATTGTGGTAAATAATTAGTATATATTTGTTGATATGTTTTTAGTTCTTTACACTGGAGAAGTGTGCTTTTGGCAGAGAAACTAATAGTTGTGTTATAGAATTTATTTTCTTTGGCTTGTCTGGTTTAATTTTGAATATGGGGAAATTTTAATTATTTTATTGACTACTTTAGCATTAGGCTTTTAATATATATATATATGTGTTTTCTGATATTATATATTGTAACCGGACCCGCATACAACCGTTTTATTACGTCAGTTGTAATAATTTTCTGATGAGCATGCTGTAAGAAGGAACTATCAATTGACATTCCTAATGCAGATGTTAATGCCTCCTACAACAATATTTCCTGCTCATCAGAGGATGTAGTGCCATAAAGACTGGAAACATCTAAATATTTCTATGTTTGGTTTCCCAAAGAGCGCCATTAGAGTTCCGTCTCACTACAACCTGACTGGCCTAGGTCTAGTTATGTCAGACGTAGCTCAGAAGGCATGAGATTCTCATGAACCAGTGCTATAACTGATGAGTGATGCAATAAAACAAAACAGAATTGGATAACTGGATAACCAATTTAATTTTTAGTAACAAAAAAAATTTATTAAATAACAATTAATTTGCAATTTCTAACAAAGTTCATTTCTATCCACATGATAACTCATTTTCATTTTACTTATGAAAGAGCTAGAAGCAGTTCTTTTTTTTTTTATCAATAGTTCATTTACAAGTCCATTTATGAGAAGAAGTTTGGAAACAGTCTAATTCAACAATAGTTCATTTTTGAATTCCTTTATGAGAAGAAGCTTGGGAATATTCTAATTCAATAATAGTTCACTTTGAATTCATTTATGAGAAGAAGCTTGGAAATATTCTAATTCAATAATAGTTCATTTTGAATCCATTTATGAGAAGAAGCTTGGAAATATTCTAATTCAATAATAGTTCATTTTGAATCCATTTATGAGAAGAAGCTTGGGAGCATTCAAGCATTTATGATTTATACAATAATTCATTTTGAATTCATTTAAGATAAGAAACTTAGAAGCAGTCAAGCATTTATGGTTTATACAGCATTTCATTATTTTATGAATTACTATTGATTGGTAAACATTTAAACTTAGCAATTCTTGGCTTGTGGAGCATTTATCATTTAGTAATTAAAGTATTTCTAATTTAGTCAAATATAAAAGTATATTCACACACATAAACTCTGTTTGGCTTGTGGAGCATTTATAATTTAGTCAAATATAAAAGTATATTCATATGCATAAATTCTGTTTGGCTTGTGGAGCATTTATCATTTAGTAATTAAAGCATTTCTAATTTAGTCAAATATAAAGGTATATTCATACACATAAACTCTGTTTGGCTTGTGGAGCATTTATAATTTAGTCAAATATAAAAGTATATTCATATACATAAATTCCGTTTGGCTTGTGGAGCATTTATCATTTAGTAATTAAAGCATTTCTAATTTAGTCAAATATAAAGGTATATTCATACACATAAACTCTGTTTGGCCTGTGGAGCATTTATAATTTAGTCAAATATAAAAGTATATTCATATACATAAATTCTGTTACATTACCCAGATAGAAGTAATATGCAATTAAAGCATTTCTAATTCATATAGTAAATACGTTCAAATATTTTTATAAATAAATTTGCGTGTAACTATTTCATAACTTCATTTTATAACGTATGATAAACATGTTCTAAAATTTTACAAAATAAATTCTACGTAATTATTTCATAACTTCACTTTATAACATATGATAAAGATGTTTTAATATTTTATAAAACAAATTCTATGTAATTATTTCATAACTTCACTTTATAACGTATGATAAAGATGTCTTAATATTTTATTAAACAAAACATATGCAACCGTTTCATAAATTCACTTCATAACATATGATAAATATGTTTTAATATTTTATAAAAATAATTTTTATGTAGATATTTCATGATGTCAATTTATAATTTATGGTAAAGATGTCTAAACATTCCTATAACATAATTACCTTCCAGTTTTACAGTCTAGTTTACTCTAAAGAAGGCAGGTTATTTCATCTATGGAAAGTCATGGCACAGTGTGGAGAGAGTGAAGCCGCTAAATTACTCCATTTTCATTATAATTCCTTTAGCAAAGCTTTCTTTTTCCAGTTTAATATTTTATAAAACAAATTCTAATGTGTCAAAAGAATTAAGTAATACACTTTTTTTTTTAAAAAAATTTTAATATGTTCTGCCTCTCTGTGTAAAACGAGAGAGAAAAAAAAAAGGTTCTTTTCTTCCGACGACGTGCCTAATTTGAATACTGCCTCAGTTTAACTCAAGTATCTTTTTTTTCTTTTTAATGATTGGATAATTAATTTCTTTTCTTTTTATTGAGACAGATAAAAAAAATAAGATGACATAACATTTTATTCAAATCCAT
Source organism: Epiperipatus broadwayi (assembly GCA_028023455.1). Taxonomy (NCBI): domain Eukaryota; kingdom Metazoa; phylum Onychophora; class Udeonychophora; order Euonychophora; family Peripatidae; genus Epiperipatus; species Epiperipatus broadwayi. The sequence continues at coordinate 6,335,660 of JAQFVV010006211.1, forward strand.
CAGTCACAAAATTAAAAATATGATTTTTTTAAACAAATCACAGCTTTATTGCGTTCCCAATTAGACTGAATCACGCTAGACATTTTTGAATGGGGGGGGGATCATTTGATTATTTATATGAGAAACAGCATATCTGTTTCATTACCCCTCACCAAATTTTGGGATGAAATTGCCTGGAAATATGATTTCATTCCATATACTATACACATTATTTCTCAGTACTGCCTGGCTTTAGATATGCTGATGAATGGGTAAGATGAGCTGGAAAAGTGAATACATGAACCATAGCCTCCAATGCCAGGACAAATAGATGGCCAAGCACAAACTACCAGTACACATCGCCTCATGACGTCACGAGAAAATATCTCATTTTTAAGCACTATCTCTCTTGTACCTAGAAGTATCATCCAACCAAGAATAGGAGCCAGAGAAAAAAAACAATTTGGCACTCAGCCAACCCTGCTCAGCTTCGGTGAGTCTTAGGGGCTATCATTTGGCCTATCCATGAGACCAAGGCCTACACATGAGACCTATATATACGCATTGCTGGACTACTCTTGGAGCACAACATCCAGGTCTGGATAGTGCCGAGCATATACTTCGGAGCATCATAACACAATGCATCCAAGCAGCTCCGCTCAATCATCCACCATCTCAACATGAAAAACACAAGTTCATGCATCACTACACCACACTCTCAAACCCCTTTCCATCAGCTATCTCTATTTTATTCTGAATCATAACTGCAACCTGGTTTGGGAGACTGAGGATCATGATCAGTTCTCCTATAGTCCTCTTTTGTATTATGAGGTGACATACTTCTGGATCGTCTCTTTGTTGAAAATTTATCATGTTTAACATTACTGTGGTGTCTTGCTTCTTCACTTCTGTATTTTCTTTGGAGATCATTGTTACTGTTTGATCTTCTAATTATACGCGTCCGATATGGGCCATGAATACCATCTGTGAATTTTCTCTTTTTCCTCTTCCATGGTGGTACTTCATTTTTACATAAAAGTTTCCTTTTAAATGGTTCTTCTGCCATAGTAATTATTTTTTTGGTATTTGCAAAGGTTTCTTGTTGTTTAATTTCTTTCACACTGATAAATCCAGAATTTTCAGATTCCTTTTTGGTGTCTTTTCCTGCGTAAGCAACTATATTTTCAATAACTGTCTTTATATATTTTTTTTCTATACTCAATTTTTGATTTGAGTTTATTAAGCTTTTGTTTATAATTTTTATATATGGCTGAGGACTAACACACTTTTCTTTCCATTTTATGGTTTCTTTCTCTATCTCCTTCACTATTTCATAGCATATATCAGACAATTTTTCTGAAACATTTTCTTCTATATTGGACAGTTCCTTAGTTATATGAGAATTAAGTTTTTGATTATGTTCATTTTCATGTTTTTCATCTTCTTGAAGATTAGAAGATTTTAATTTTGCTTTATTAGATTCATTTTCATCCGTTTGAAACTTTTTTGCTGTGTTCGATACTATTTCATTTTCAGCTTCTGTATATACTTCTTTCTTTTCAATTTTAAAGGCATATTCCACAATCAGACTTGTTTCTGAAGGTAGACCAATAATTTCAAGATCACTATTCGTAATTTCAATTTCTTCTTTTTTAACACTCTCAAATCTTGCTTCATCAGTAATAGGGTATTCAATTTGTGATTCCTTTAAAATGCCTTTGGTTGGAAATTTCAAAGTCTCTTCCTCATCCAATTTTTTAGACTGAGTTATTTTTTTCATTAACTGGTTGAACTTTTCATTCTGTTTTTCCACTGCCTCTTTAATTCGTTTTTCTATTCTTTGGTTTGCTTCTATTGCTTGCTTGTTATATTCTCTTTGTTTATCCCATTTTTGGTTATATTCTTCTCTTTGTTTATCCCATTTTTGGTTATATTCTTCTCTTTGTTTGATATCTTCTTCTCTTTGTTTATCCCATTTTTGGTTATCTTCTTCTCTTTGTTTATCCCATTTTTGGTTATATTCTTCTCTTTGTTTGATATCTTCTTCTCTTTGTTTATCTCTTTTCTTTTTATCTTCTCTCTGTTTGATATCTTCTTCTCTTTGTTTGTCTCTTTTCTTTTTATCTTCTTCTCTCTGTTTGATATCTTCTCTTTGTTTGTCTCTTTTCTTTTTATCTTCTTCTCTCCATTTGATATCTTCTTCTCTTTGTTTGTCCTCTTTTTCTATTCGTTCTTTCACCATATCTAATAGCTGCCTTAACATGGCTATCTTTTCTGTTTCCTGAGTTTCTATGTTCACCATTTTTCCTTTGTTTTCTGACTTAGTAAGCTTTTCTCTCCATCCACACCATGACCTTACTCCATCTTCTTTGAAATGCCTGTTTCATTCTTTGTGCCATTCATTTTTGTGTTGTTTCTTTTAAACTTATTTTTCCATCCTTCCTGAACAAATTACATCACTACATCATATGCACTGTTCATATCACAGAATCGTGATCTGCTTATGCCTATGAGTAGGCTAGCTAGATCGGACCTCACAGTAGGGTGGCAAATTAACCGGCCTATGAGTATGCTAGCCAGATAAGGCCTCACAGTAAGGTGCCAAATGTAACCGGAGCCTATTGTTAGGCTAGCTGGATAAAGCCCCATGTTGGGTGCCAAATGTAACCAGACCCGCATACAACCATTTTATTACGTCAGTTGTAACGATTTTCTGATGAGCATGCTGTAGGAAGGAACTATCAATTGACATTCCTAATGCTGATGTTAATGGCACCTACAACAATATTTCCTGCTCATCAGAGAATGTAGTACAATAGAGACTGGGAACATCTAAACATTTATATGTTTGGTTTTCCAAACAGTGCCATTAGAGTTCCGTCTCACTACAACCTGACTGGACTAGGTCTAGCTATGTCAGATGTAGCTCAGAAGGCATGAGATTCTCATGAACCAGTGCTATAACTGATGAGTGATGCAATAAAACAAAACAAAACTGGACAACTGGATAACCAATTTAATTTTTAGTAACAAAAAAAATTTATTAAATAACAATTAATTAGCAATTTCTAACGAAGTTCATTTTTATCCACATGATAACTTATTTTCATTTTACTTATGAAAGAGCTAGAAGCAGTTCTTTTTTCTTTATCAATAGTTCATTTACAAGTTCATTTATGAGAAGATGTTTGAAAACAGTCTAATTCAACAATAGTTCATTTTTGAATCCCTTTATGAGAAGAAGCTTGGAAATATTCTAATTCAACAATAGTTCATTTTGAATCCATTTATGAGAAGAAGCTTGGGAATATTCTAATTCAACAATAGTTCATTTTGAATCCATTTATGAGAAGCTTGGGAATATTCTAATTCAACAATAATTCATTTTTGAATTCCTTTATGAGAAGAAGCTTGGGAGCAGTCAAGCATTTATGGTTTATATAATAATTCATTTTGAATTCATTTAAGTGAAGAACCTTAGAAGCAGTCAAGCATTTATGGTTTATACAGCATTTCATTATTTTATGAATTATTATTGATTGGTAAACATTTAAGCTCAGCAATTCTTGGCTTGTGGAGCATTTATCATTTAGTAATTAAAGTATTTCTAATTTAGTCAAATATAAAGGTATATTCATACACATAAACTCTGTTTGGCTTGTGGAGCATTTATAATTTAGTGAAATATAAAAGTATATTCATATACATAAATTCTGTTTGGCTTGTGGAGCATTTATCATTTAGTAAAATATAAAAGTATATTCATATGCATAAATTCTGTTTGGCTTGTGGAGCATTTATCATTTAGTAATTGCAGCATTTATAATTTAGTCAAATATAAGAGTATATTCATACACATAAACTCTATTTGGCTTGTGGAGCATTTATCATTTAGTAATTGCAGCATTTATAATTTAGTCAAATATAAAGGTATATTCATACACATAAACTCTATTTGGCTTGTAGAGCATTTATAATTTAGTCAAATATAAAAGTATATTCATATACTTAAATTCTGTTTGGCTTGTGGAGCATTCATCATTTAGTAATTAAAGCATTTCTAATTTAGTCAAATATTTTTATAAATAAATTTGCATGTAACTATTTCATAACTTCATTTTATAACATATGATAAACATGTTCTAAAATTTTACAAAATAAATTCTACGTAATTATTTCATAACTTCACTTTATAACATATGATAAAGATGTTTTAATATTTTATAAAACAAATTCTATGTAATTATTTCATAACTTCACTTTATAACGTATGATAAAGATGTCTTAATGTTTTATTAAACAAAACGTATGCAACCGTTTCATAAATTCACTTCATAACATATGATAAATATGTCTTAATATTTTATAAAAATAATTTTTATGTAGATATTTCATGATGTCAATTTATAATTTATGGTAAAGATGTCTAAACATTCCTATAACATAATTACCTTCCAGTTTTACAGTCTAGTTTACTCTAAAGAAGGCAGGTTATTTCCTCTATGGAAAGTCATGGCACAGCGTGGAGAGAGTGAAGCCGCTAAATTACTCCATTGTCACTAAAATTCCTCTAGTAAAGCTTTCTTTTTCCATTTTCATGTTTTGTTAAAGTTATACTTTAATATGTCAAAAGAATTAAGTAATACACTTTTTTTAAAAAGAAAATTTAATATGTTCTGCCTCTCTGTGTAAGACGAGAGAGAGAAAAAAGGTCTTTTCTTCCGATGACGTGCCTAATTTGAATACTGCCTCAGTTTAACTCAAGTATCTTTTTTTTTTCTTTTTAATGATTGGATAATTAATTTCTTTTCTTTTTATCGAGACAGATAAAAAAAAATAAGATGACATAACATTTTATTCAAATCCATCAATCACAAATTACATTTGTCGTCCAACTGTGAGGCTTTATCCAGCTAGCCTAACCATAGGCACCTATTACATTGTCATCCAACTGTGAGGCTTTACCTGGCTAACCGACCTATAGGCTCCGGTTACATTTGTCGCCTAACTGTGAGGTCCGGTTACATTTGGCACCTTACTGTGAGGCCTTATCTGGCTAGCATACTCATAGGCCGGTTAATTTGCCACCCTACTGTGAGTTCCGATCTAGCTAGCCTACTCATAGGCATAAGCAGATCACGATTCTGTGATATGAACAGTGCATATGATGTAGTGATGTAATTTGTTCAGGAAGGATGGAAAAATAAAAGTCTAAAAGAAAAACACAAAAAGAATGGCATAAAGAATGAAACAGGCATTTCAACGAAGATGGAGTAAGGTCATGGTGTGGATGGAGAGAGAAGCTTACTAATTTAGAAAACAAAGGAAAAATGGTAAACATAGAAGCTCAGAAAACAGAAAAGATAGCTATGATAGCTCAGATAATAGAAATTATAAAAGCAGACCAAAAGAAAAGAGACAAACAAAGAGAAGAAGATATTAAACAAAGAGAAGAAGATATCAAACAAAGAGAAGAATATAACCAAAAATGGGATAAACAAAGAGAAGAAGATAACCAAAAATGGGATAAACAAAGAGAAGAAGATATCAAACAAAGAGAAGAATATAACAAGCAAGCAATAGAAGCAAACCAAAGAATAGAAAAACGAATTAAAGAAGCAGTGGAAAAACAGAATGAAAAGTTCAACCAGTTAATGAAAAAAATAACTCAGTCTAAAAAATTGGATGAGGAAGAGACTTTGAGATTTCCAACCAAAGACATTTTAAAGGAATCACAAATTGAATATCCTATTACTGATGAAGCAAAATTTGAGATTGTTAAAAAGGAAGAAATTGAAATTACAAAGAGTGATCTTGAAATTGTCAGTCTACCTTCAGGAAAACTTCTGATTGTGGAATATACCTCTAAAATTGAAAATAAAGAAACAGTATATACAGAAGCTGAGAATGAAATTGTATCAAATACAGTAAAAGAGTTTCAAATGGATGAAAATGAATCTAATAAAGCAAAATTAAAATCTTCTGATCTTCAAGAAGATGAAAAACATGAAAATGAACATAATCAAAATATAACAAAGGGACTGTCCAATATAGAAGAAAATGTTTCAGAAAAATTGTCTGATATATGCTATGAAATAGTAAAGGAGATAGAGAAAGGAACCATAAAATGGAAAGAAAAGTATGTTAGTCTTCAGCCATATATAAAAATTATAAACAAAAGCTTAATAAACTCACATCAAAAATTGAGTACAGAAAAAAAATATATAAAGACAGTTATTAAAAATATAGTTGCTTATACAGGAGAAGACACCAAAAAGGAATCTGAAAGCTCAGGATTTATAAGTGTGAAAAAAATTAAGCAACAAGAAACTTTTATAAATACTAAAAAAATAATTATTATGGCAGAAGAACCATTTAAAAATAAACTTTTATGTAAAAATGAAGTACCACCATGGAAGAGGAACAGGAGAAAATTCACAGATGGTGTTCATGGTCTATATCGGATGCGTATAATTAGAAGATCCAACAGTGATGATAACCTGCAAAGAAGTGTGGGTACAACTACTGAACCGCAGAGAAAAGAACAAGAAGCAAGACACCACAGTAATGTTAAACATGATAAATTTTCAACAAAGAGACGATCCAGAAGTATGTCACCTCAAAATATAAAAGAGGACTATAGGAGAACTAATCATGATCCTCAGTTTCTCCAAACCAGGTTGCAGTTATAATTCAGAATAAAATAGAAATAGCTGATGGAAAAAGTTTGTGAGTGTGATGTAGTGATGCATGAACTTGTGTTTTTCATGTTGAGATAGTGGATGATTGAGTGGAGCTGCTTGAATGCATTGTGTTATGATGCTCCGAAGTATATGCTCGGCACTATCCAGACCTGGATGTTGTGCTTCCAGAGTAGTCCAGCAGTGTGTATATATAGGTCTCATGTATAAGCCTTGGTCTCATGGATAGGCCAAATGATAGCCCCTAAGACTCACTGAAGCTGAGCAGGGTTGGCTGAGTGCCAAATTGATTTTTTTCCTCTGGCCCCTATTCTTGGTTGGATGATGCTTCTAGGTACAAGAGAGGTAGTGCTTAAAAATGAGATATTTTCTCGTGACGTCGTGAGGTGGTGTGTACTGGTAGTTTGTGCTTGGCCGTCTACTTATCCTGGCATTGGAGGCTATGGTTCATGTATTCGCTTTTCCAGCTCATCTTACCCATTCATCAGCATATCTAAAACTAGGCAGTACTGAGAAATAATGTGTATAGTATATGGAATGAAATCGTACTTCCAGGCGATTTCATCCCAAAATTTGGTGAGGGGTAATGAAACATATGCTGTTCCTCATATAACTATTCAAAAGACCCCCCCCCCATTTAAAAACGTCTAGCGTGATTCAGTTTAATTGGGAACGCAATAAATTTTGATTTGTTTAAAAAAATCATATTTTTAATTTTGTGACTGATGGATTTGAATAAAATGTTATGTCATCTTATTTTTTTTATCTGTCTCAATAAAAAAAAAAGAAATTAATCATCCAATCATTAAAAAGAAAAAAGGAAAAGATACTTGAGTTAAATTGAGGCATTATTCAAATTAGACACGTCGTTGGAAGAAAAGAATTTTTTTTTTCTCTCTCTCATCTTACACAGAGAGGCAGAACATGTTAAATTTTTTTTTAAAAAAAAAGTGTATTACTTAATTCTTTTGACACATTAAAATATAGATTTAACAAAACGTGAAGATGGAAAAAGAAAGCTTTACTAGAGGAATTTTAGTGACAATGGGGTAATTTAGCAGCTTCACTCTCTCCACGCTGTGCCATGACTTTCCATAAATGAAATAACCTGCCTTCTTTTTGAATAAATTGGACTGCAAAACTGGAAGGTAATTTTTATAAAATATTAAAACATATTTATCATACGTTATAAAGTGGAATTATGAAATAATTACATAGAATTTGTTTTATAAAATATTAAAACATCTTTATCATACATTACAAAGTGAAGTTTTGAAATAATTACATAGAATTTGTTTTGTAAAATATTAAAACATCTTTATCATACGTTATAAAGTGAAGTTATGAAATAATTGTACGCAAATTTATTTATAAAAATATTTGACCGTAATTACTAAATGATAAATGCTCCACAAGCCAAACAGAGTTTATGTGTATGAATATACTCTTATATTTGACTAAATTAGAAATGCTTCAATTACTAAATGATAAATGCTCCACAAGCCAAACAGAGTTTATGTGTATGAAGATACTTTTATATCTGACTGAATTATAAATGCTTCAGTTACCAAATGATAAATGCTCCACAAACCAAGAATTGCTAAGTTTAAATGTTTACCAATCAATAGTAATTCATAAAATAATGAAATGCTGTATAAACCATAAATTCTTGACTGCTTCTAAGTTTCTTATCTTAAATGAATTCAAAATGAATTATTGTATAAATCATAAATGCTTGAATGCTCCCAAGCTTCTTCTCATAAATGGATTCAAAATGAACTATTATTGAATTAGAATATTTCCAAGCTTCTTCTCATAAATGGATTCAAAATGAACTATTATTGAATTAGAATATTTCCAAGCTTCTTCTCATAAATGAATTCAAAGTGAACTATTATTGAATTAGAATATTCCCAAGCTTCTTCTCATAAAGGAATTCAAAAACGAACTATTGTTGAATTAGACTGTTTCCAAACTTCTTCTCATAAATGGACTTGTAAATGAACTATTGATAATAAAAAAAGAACTGCTTCTAGCTCTTTCATAAGTAAAATGAAAATGAGTTATCATGTGGATAGAAATGAACTTTGTTAGAAATTGCAAATTAATTGTTATTTAATAATTTTTTTTTTTGTTACTAAAAATTAAATTGGTTATCCAGTTGTCCAGTTTTGTTTTGTTTTATTGCATCACTCATCAGTTATAGCACTGTTTCATGAGAATCTCATGCCTTCTGAGCTACATCTGACATAACTAGACCTAGGCCAGTCAGGTTGTAGTGAGACGGAACTCTAATGGCGCTGTTTGGAAAACCAAACATATAAATGTTTAGATGTTCCCAGTCTCTATTGTACCACATCCTCTGATGAGCAGGAAATATTGTTGTAGGTGCCATTAACATATGCATTAGGAATGTCAATTGATAGTTCCTTCCTACAGCATGCTCATCAGAAAATTGTAACAACTGACGTAATAAAAGGGTTGTATGCGGGTCCGGTTACAATATGTTTTAGATAATTCTTATCAAAAACCTGGTTATAAAATTCCGATATTAATGTGGATCAAAACAAACCCCTATTTATTAATCTGGCTGAATAAATTGTCTAAAGACAGAATTATTGCAAAAAGACATCAGCATGGAATAACTTCTTAGCTGCTGTTATCAAGATTTGATTGATTCAACTTATATACATATTACAAAAATAATTTTTTTAAAATATGTTATGACTAGCTGTAATGATAATTAATTCATTTGTTAATTAAGCATCAATAAATTTCTTAAAATTTCTGATTTGCACTTTATATTCATATTTGAAAGCAACTAAAGTCTGGATCCGAATCAAAACAATTTTTAAGTTTTTAAAAAGTTGTTCAATGATATAATACTTCAGTTTATGACTATTTTATTAATAGCTGGTTTTGTTGGGAGATTTTAAATTAAATAATCAATATATAATGCTTCTACTTCAAAGTGCTAATTATCTATTAAACAATCTAAAATTTGAACATAATTATCAAAATATCAGAAAAAAGTACAGTAAAAATTGGTACGTGATGTGTGAGAACATATTTCCTGTTAGTTAGCTTAGTCACTGCAAAACTTTTGAACTTAAATTTTTTTTGGCTTCATTTGTTATTGGAGTACAATGACTATACTTATTTATGGTAATATCTAATAATACATATACATTTTATATATATTTAGAAACTAACTTAACATTGACCGTATTATTTCAAAAATAATGGTTTTTTTCCGATAGTGGTTCTTAGTTAGTGGCTTTTTGCTATAATGGTACTGTTTTTAAATTACATGCATTGGAACTGTATAGCAGTCTACATTAATACTATCCAATGCTAGTCTGCAGAATTTGTATAATTGGTGATATAATTATTGTGTTTAATATATTTTTAATATTAATGTTTTTGTATTAACTATTTAATATTTTTATGTAACTAAACGACACCTATACTTAAAAATTGTGATTTTAAAGTGTTGTAACATGATAGATAATTAGTTCTTCAGCGGCAGTTTGCAAAATAACTGTAAAATATTTATTAAGAAAAAAATTATTGGATACATTGCCGTTAATAACAATAAAATATTAAATATATAAATATGAAATTATATTTTAAATTTTTTATTCAACAGCTTAATATTGAATAAAAACTTTGAAAATTAATATTAATATGAAATTTTATTTAAACCAAATCTACTCAATTTTTTTATGTTTTTGATTTCATATTTATAATAAAAATATTTTTAATTTAATACATATGTTATTTCCTATTGCTATTAACATGAGGGGTTATGCAAGTTTAAAATACCTTTATTGTAAATATCTTTTACATTAAATTTAATTTATTGTTAGTAGCAATAGATTTCATCACACATCTAAGTATATATAAATAAATTATAGTAAAATATATAATTAGTAAACACTGTTTAGCACGTTTAAATGTGTATTAATAGAATTAAATTTAAATGAAATGATTTTTGATAGAAATAACTTAATATAAATAATTATGCCTATATGTTTAAAATAGCAGTTATTTATGGAAGTGAAACTTTAAAACTAAACAGAAAAGAAATCTAGAGACTTAAAACCCACTCAGCAGATTATGGAGAAATGTGTGCTGAAAGTAATAAGAAGGGATAATAATCAAAACATGACAGAATTAAGAGACTGAAATTTAACTGGTCAGCTTACTAAAAGAAATGATAATGAATGGACAATTGAAATCTTATACTGGATTTAAAAAAATCATAAAAAATCTAGAAAGAGACTATGTGTGAGATGGAGGTCTTAAACAAGGAAATTTGCTGATAATTATGGTGCGGTTATGATTAGCATAAAACTGGATTAAGTTCAGAAAGATGTTCAACCTGCATTGGATCGATAATATTTGAAAATAATGCTGTTAATGAATATTGATTAGATGTGATGTATTGCTAGAGTGATACATCACAAATAAATATTTTAAAAAACATTATTTTCTTTTTTCTTGACATAAATATCTTATGTAAAATTATATATATATAATCAAAAGAAATCGGTAAAGCATAATTGGTTATTCAAATAGTTAGAATTATTATAAATATTAAAAGAAACTTGCTAAAAAAATTAACATGCAAGTCTGGAACACATTAAAATATTTAAAAACATGGTTTTACTATGGAAGTAAGAAAAAATTACCAGTGATGACATAATTGACAATAAATGAGAATAAAATTTCAAAATTGTCAAGATTAATTCTTTAGATTTAAAGAAAAATGTTTTTTTCTAAAAAAAATAATAGTAAAACATATAAAAGAACAAAAAACATATATATATATATTTAAAATGTTTTTGCTATTTTAATTTTTTTAAAATTTTGTTTATAAATTCTTAATTAATTGTTTGAATAAAATATAAGAATTAATGATGTATAACAATTAACAAAAGTATTTTTGGAGTAATTTTTTATCTTACCACATGAATTTATGGGTGTATGTATTTCTAAGTGAAAAATGCCTATCTCACAACTGAAAAATAATTTAGTCTTTATTTTGCCATTACTGTAAAGTGTTACTATGTATAAAATCAATATATAATTCCTATAAATTTTAATAAATAAATAAATCATAATAGGCATTTATGTTTTAAACATTAAAATTTCAGAAATGTATTTAATTAATAGCACAGGATCATTATCAACTTCATACAAATATAAAATGAATAAAATAATTTCCATAATATACTATTGTTGTCACTAATGTTTTATGAATTTTCTCATTAATATTTTGTCTATTAACCAAATTATGACATCATTTAATAAAAATAACTTTTTTTCTCTTTATGTAATATTTTTACTTTAAATTGAATACTAATGACCCATTACATTTAAGTTCATGATCATTAAACATAAAATAATTTGAAAGTTTTGTTTTTTATACTTCAACTCTTTCTTATAATAATTGATGTTTTTAATATATTTTTTCCAATATGCACTGACACCCATGATTACATAATGTCCCACAAAAACAAATTATTTTATAATACCATGTTTATATTTTTTGTCAATGACATATTTAGTATTATTGAATAATCTATTTACGTCAAGTGATACACTATATGTGACATTGTAATACTCATAACAAATATCTTTTATTCCTTTCTTATTATTTTTGTATTATATGGTATTGAAACCCATATTTATACTTTATTAATGATATTTAACTTTTTCTTAAATTTTCAATTATCTGTCTGTTTCATATACACAAAATCATATTTTATTGACACCATTTTCTATACATAATGATCAATATTTTAATTTTTATCACTTCTACATTTCATAATTTATCATTCCTAACTAAAACACATCTTAATTAAGTCAGACATTTCATATATCAAAAGAACTTTATAATCAGGAATGTATATGTTGTCTTTCTTCAATAAATTTTATATAAACCTAAAATAGCTATAATGCATGAATGTAAATGCTGCAAGCAACATCTCATATAATTTCTAAGAAAAGTATTTCTTTAAATAAGGAATGTTTTAAATTTGAGTTTTTTTAATTCTAAACATTTACATTAAATACTAAAAGAAATAAAAAAAACTATAAATTACAAAAATGAAGAAATATTTACTAAGACATTAAACCTTTAAGCATGTGTGCTTGAAAATACGAAGGTAGAGACCTCTACAGGTCTTAACCACAAGCTTACTTTTTGGAAGAAAAGAGGGGAACCCTTCTTTACTTCAACCTACTTTCTATATAAATAGGTGAAACTGAAGCAGTTAGAACTGAGAGTGTGAAGCTATTCAATACTTCACTGATTAAGTCCACAATTCCTGTTACCCATTAGTACTCACGAAATCTTTCGATTTACAATGAGTCAATGGAAAGATCTTATAGTTAGAAATCTATTACGATAATTTAAAGTTGTAATTATAAATTTATTTAGTGCACATTGATTACGTAAGTAATATTTATTAAGGCATTAAACCTTTAAGCATGTGCACTTGAAAATACGAAGGTAGAGACCTCTTAACCACAAGCTTACTCTTTGGAAGAAAAGAGGGAAATCCTTCTTTACTTCATCCTACTTTCTATATAAATAGGTGAAGCTGAAGTGAGGTCTCTACCTTTGTATTTTCAAGTGCACATGCTTAAAGGTTTAATGCCTTAGTAAATATTACTTACGTAATCAATGTGCGCTAAATAAATTTATAATTAAAAATGAAGAAATAAAATTACTTTGCTTAGAATAATTTCTAACTGGAATTGATTAATTGCTTTCTTACAATCAAATATTATAAGCATTAGTTACAATAAGTATTATAATATTTGTATAAAAAATTAGAAAAAATAGCAATAATTTGCAAAAGACAAAAAAAATACTTTCATTTAGATTACAAGTCATATAAGATATTGCTAAATTTGAGAAAATGAACATAAAGCTTAATTACAATAAATATTATAATATTGGTCTAAAAAGTAGAAAAATAGCAATAATTTGCAAAAGACAATTACTTCTATTTAGATTACAAGTGGTATGAGATACCTATACACTTGAAAAAAATGGACACAAAACTTATACTACTACATGAATAAAATTCAAACTAATCTGATTTTTGCACAACAAAGATGGACACCTGTTCAATTATAAACATTTAAGGCATTTAAAAATGTGTACAGTTGCAGGTAAATCTTGTAATCAAATTTTTTACATCTGTTTACAATTATATCTAAATATTTTATTGTTTATTATTTTTTTCCAATATCCATTTCTATTATTTAATTTATTTAAATTTAATCATATAATATTTAATATCTTTTTTTTTTTAAAAAAAAAAAAGATAAATCTGTACTATTGGTTTAATTCAAAATGAACACTTTGCATTGCTTTCTCAATTTTATTTATCATTTCTATTTTGTTCTCTCTTTTCTTATTACTATTTTCCATTGTCTTTAATATTGTATTATCTTGACTTTATTTCCTCCATTGTTTTTACTAATATTTTGTCTTTATCTCAGAATTTCTTGATTTTTAGCTGTAGCCTCTTTCATTATTTACAATATTGACTGATTTTGCATTTTATTTTGCTTTAATATCTTTTGATTTTCAATCTTAATATCTTTCATCATTTTCATCATTACTTGATTTTTGAGCTTATTTTTTTCTAATTTTCTTCAATTTCTTTTAAGATTTTTTTATTTTAGATCTTCAATATCATGTTGTTTTATAATTAACTGAAATTTGAAGTAGATTTTTTTCCAACTGATTCTTTTTTGTAGTAGTTATTTCAAGTTTTTTGTTTTATCTTTTGATTATGTTATCATTTGTATTTAGTAAGTTATCTTTCATATTTAAGAGTTTTTATTTTTAAACTGATTGACTATTTTTGTTTTCCTTATTTATTGTTAATTAATAAATTATACAACTGCACATCTCCTGCAACATTCCAGCACATTGCTCAAATTTGTTTTTTTGAAATGCAACTTTATTTTTTCTATTTTCTATTATACAATCATGATCATCTATTTCCCTTTTCTTTCAATGAGTCATGAACATTTGTTTTTGGCATCTATATGACAAACAGAGTGGCTGCTAATAAAAACTCTATGTATAATTTGGTAATATTTTTTACTAATTTATTATGACCATTATGATCCCCCCTCACATTAGTGAACTGAAATAGTGTATAATTATATCCAATGGTGATCAATAAAAGTTTTGAGTAAATCAATTAAGTGATTTATTTAAATTAATGTAAAGATTCATAACTTTCAAAGAATAAATATCTAATTATTATTTTCAATGTTAATGCAAAACTAGATTTTATATTATTAAATGAGGCTGCACATTAGAAAATTCAATTGGTAATTTTGTTTTGATGTAAATCTAAATAGTGTAATTTTGCAGAGCAGATATTCTAAATAGTCATAAGAAATTGTGATGAATGCAAATTGTTGAATGTTCTCATTTTTTGTGTGAAATAAATAACTTCCAAATGAATGTCACTCTGCAAACTAGGTGCCAGTCATCCAAAAATGATATTCAATCTCTTGATATTATAGGACAAGTTAAAAAAAAACTTGCAATTGATATAAGATGTTATTAAATAACTTGTTATCTCAAACTGCAGAATTACAAAACCCAAATGCACAATGATAAAAAAGGCAATTCATAAATCAATATTAATTAGAAATAAATAATTTCCCCCCTATTTATCTTCTTTTACTTATAAGTCTATAACACTCTACAATGTCTCCATAAATTCCTGCACAATTTTTTGTTTTTGGTATATTACCTTATAATTATAAATTTATTAAATGCATATTGATTACATAAGTAATATTTACCGAGGCTGTAACCTCGAGAATATGCATGTAAAATGCGATAGTAGGGACCGCTACAGGTGTTTAACCACAAGCTTACGCTATGGAAAAAAAGAGGGGGACCCTTCTTTACTTCAACCTACTTTCTATTTAAATAGGTGAAGCTGAAGTGGTTAGATCTGCGAGCGTGAAGCTATTCAATACTTCACTGATTAAGTCCACATTTCTTATTACACATTAATACTCGCGAAATCTTTCGATTTACAACGAGTCAATGGAAAGATTTTGTGATTTAACAAGTTGCAGTTGGGAAGAGGATATCCTGGAATGAAGTCAAATAATGAAATCAATGTATATATTATAAGTAGACAGAACTTGATAGTAATCTTTATGTAGCCAACCAATTATCTGGAAACAAAAATAATATTCTCCTGAAAATGGTCAGATAATAAATAACTAAATTAATGTTTACTCACTGTTACATCAAATTTTATAGATAGTTTATTATAAGTTTTTTCTGATTATGCTTAAGTTTTAAAAATAATTCAATTTTTAAGTAATCTCTCTGAAATATCTGCAAAGCAAAAAACTATATTAATTAATAATAAATTTCTTAAATCAAGATCTTATAATACATTTATACAATATTGAATAAAATTAGCATTGATTTATTTATAAAACATCAGAATTCCTTATAGAGGATGCATAATATAAACTTTTAATTATCTAATAAAATTGTGCATACAGTCCTACTCCTTAATATACATGTATTCCTAAACATTAGTCTTAATTTTTGAGCATGGGTCTTGTGTTTAGAGAGGATCACACACCCATTTATAAATTATAAGCATGCCCATAAAAAGATTATATAATAAAGTGAAAATTAAACGGATTGACACAAATATAGTTTTAGTAATAATATGCTAATGATTAATTAAAATAAATGAGTGTTTTAAAATATAGAAACTATGACATATATAAAAAATATGTTGTGATCAACCTACTTTCACGTGTAATATTTTGATCTTCTATACTATTAAGTATATTATTAAATAAGCCATTTTTCTCATTGGGCGATTATAATGAATCTATATAATAAAATTACGTAGTACATAATAGAGATGAATTAAAAATCACATACATACAGACGGAAATGAAATACATAAAACATATTTAAATTGCAAAATGATTATCTCTGGCTATAAGCTATTTAAAAATATTTTGGTATCAATAAGTAACTAGTGAATTTTAATAAGCTCATATAAACCAGAAAGATCAATTATAACTATATATATATATTCACATGCTTCAGGATATTGTAATAGAATAGACGTTTGCAATATATATGAAGTTAAGTAAAACAACTAATATAAATATATACTAATCTTACACCCTCAACTCTGATAGATTATAATACTCCATTATACAATGTAATCTTAAATTTAAAGCTGTTTTATATGATATCTTTTTGTTGTTGTAATTTATATGAAGTAACAGCATATTGAATTTCATTATTTTCATTTTTAATGATATGTGAAATTAAGTATATATATATTTAAAAAAAAAATGTATATGTACTTAAAAAGTTATAATATGAGCTATATGTCTTATTTATTTGAAAAAAAAAAAAAGTAAACTGGATGTTTCAAAAAATGCATCAGATGTATGAAAAAAGTTGGTATGACATCAGGGCTGATGGATAACTATGATTAGATTAAGCTAAAGTGAAATATGCACTGAGATAGGTATAACTAACTATTGGAAATATATTACAGTGCAATGGATAGTACACTTCTTTACAAGATATTAAAATAAGATAAAATGCAGTCTCTGATTTGTATGAGAGTGGTACAATGAAGATTAACAAAACTATACACGAGCAAGGAAATTCAGAAGTTGATATCTCTATAAGATCATACACATATTAAACAGGCAAAAAACTATCCATATAGTAATGCCACGTTATGCTAACCAGAATAATCAATGGATGCCAGAAGGCTTGTGCATAAAATTCCTATCTAGTCCAATATCCCCAGACTAGTTTCTGGCTTGTGGCCTTCATTAGTAAGAAGACTTGGATCTGAGAGCACTGCACCAATGCTCCTCACTGATGAAGGCCACAAGCCAGAAACTAGTCTGGGGATATTGGATGAGTAGGCAATAGATAGGGATTTTATGCACAAGCCTTCTGGCATCCATTGATTATTCTGGTTAGCACAAGCTGGCATTACTATATGGAAAGTTTTTTGCCAGTTTACTAACAGTTATGTGCTAGCATGAGATGGTGATCATGTAATGTTTAGTGGTTTAATCATACACATATTGTTATTTAAGTGGTAATTAAAGAATATAGTCAGGTTAGAGATAATCTCTAGTTTAAAATGAATGATTAGTAAAAGTTATTAATATATTTCTATAAAGTAGTTGGTATCAAAACTTTAGACTTGTCAATTAAACTATACTGATTTGATATCTATGTATATACTGAATAAATAATGAAGATATTTAAGAAATTGTAATCTGGTCCTACTAATGAGTACTGGCTCAGCATAAAATGGCATTTTGGGATCATTAATTTTTTCACACATCTTTGGTCATATAATTCAGAATATCATAATAAAATAGATGTTTGAAAAATATATATATTGTAATAGTACGTCGATAAACATATTATGCCGACCACCTTGTGGTGTCAATTGTAATGGAAACGTAAATGTATTAACATAAGAAATCCCTAAATGTTGGTAGGCCAATTGTAGTGGAAAATATACAAATCAATATGAATGAAGAAAGATGAATAAACAGTGTATAATCAATATAGCATGTCATATAAGCCATAAGTAAAAAAAAAAATGATGCGGCCTAAATTATTGAGCAGCATTTATAATGAAAAACACAATTTGAAGCTTTATATGTAATCAACAATCATTAATTGACTAAGACTCATGATGACACAACATTTATAATGGAATACGTTATCTCTTAAATTATTTGATTTATAAATTCAATCTATAAATTGCACCATTTATAATGAATAGATTATAGTAGAAATAAAGAAAAGATTTGGATAAGATATACCTATGAGGTACCCATAAATTAATCAAATTTCATAATAACTTGTCAACTATAATAAAATGCATGTGCCATGTAAGAAGAAAGAACATAACCTCCACCATTCAACTCAATAAAAATATAATACAGATAAGAAGTGTAATACCTATTCAATATCATGTTATACATATATTAAGATAAAATAAACTGCCTCAAAATGAATATAGTAAAATATACTATTACCACAGCTAACTATATAAGATAAACTTAATAATATAGAGCATTGACTAGGGTACATTGCTAATTAGTTCTCAGGGTTAATTTAACTTACAATTAATTATATACCACATATAATTTAAAACAAAAAGAATTTTATTGAATCCAAAAATATATCTATTTAATTGAAATTACCAATACTTTAATACTTTCATATCTGCTAGCTTGTAGAGCTGATGTACTAAAAATAGAGAAAAATAAAATTAATAAATCTCAAATAAAACTCAAAATCATTTTTTTTATATAAAATAAATGATACAGCTTTATTTCAACATTGCAACTTTAGATTTATAATAGCATACATATACATATATACATATCTGGGAAACATAATAATAGTTTTGTTTTGCAAATACTCAATTTTTTTATATGTAAATTAAGTATAAGGTTTAATAGTAACATTTATAATTTGCAATTTATATCCACATAGAAACTGTATAAGCTGTTATGAAGTTAAATAAATATACAAATAGATAAACAAATTGTAGATATCTCATTAAACTAGTAACTTAGATCATAGATAGATTTCTTTAATATATTTTTTTAAATACTACTTTAAAGTAGAAAATAACTAAATGACTGAGTTAAGTAAATATTAAGTGGATTCAATGAATGAACCATTTATTAGAAGTCATTTATACACACATAAGTCATAAATTCAATGTCCACATAATGTAAATCATCTAAATAAACATTTAAAAATAACCAAGTGATTTACATCTACATTGGAAAAGTTCTGGATGATCATAACATATACATAATATGTGTAGATTATACTAACTGGCCATATGCTTATAAATTCAAACATTTACAATTACAAAATATTGTTGGTTGGTTTGTGAATGATTACAAATCATGATAGCACAAAACACAGACATTCTTATACTTTAAAGCATTAACATAACTGAGTGCATCCTAAAGGAATCACATCCTTTAACAAACTTATCTTGACATTACATACTAAAAAATACAAGCAACCTCACCTACTATGGTGGAAAATTTAGTTTTAATTAAATCTCATGAGTGATAGACCCAAAAAGAGGACTTTATAATGCAACTAGCATAAATATATCAAAAACATGGTGGCTACCAAAATAACACCTACATTTGAGGCAAAATAGGATGCCTGGACCTTTTGACTCAATGCATCAGGAAAATATATGGAGAGGCTCATCAAAAACAACAACACTAGGTATCTAGAAATATGTGATTACAATCACTGGAAATATAAGCACTATCAACTCATGGATAACTACAATACAGATAGGGAATTTATCCACTCGATCTAGTAATAATAATAACTAATAAATAAGGCCTGACATACTAAAGCTATTTTACAACTAACAATACTAAGATAAAAACTTCACAATAGTCACTAAAGTTATAACTATAATTTTAACCTCAATAAACAATAAGTAATGTCTGCACCAACAAATAAGTTTAAAAGTCAACTGACTTAAATATAAATAAAGATAATGACTAGCATATGAAATATTGGCACTAATATATATAATGCACACAAGTATGAAATATTAAATATTTTAACTTATAAGACTTAATGGATATGAATAAATACAACCACATTGTGAGAATAATAATTGAAGAACTAAGATAATTATTAAACAATGATATTATTTATAAATACAGTTCTATAAATTTGTACATTTATACAATTCCTATGCAATGAAATATAATTTATTGCTTTCCAATTTAAATTGACAAATGACTTTTATTATTTAGTACACCTTTATGCAAACGTGAATCAAATAAAAAGCAAAAAAAAAAAAAAATAAATATATATATTTATAATTACAACATATTCGTGTAGTTTAAGCTATAAAATGTCTTTAAAATAAATAAACAAACATATATACTAAAATCGACTTTCATCATTCTTAAAATTTTAACATTCAAAATAAATTTGTAAGTTAGTTTCTAAAGATTTCAGATGTATATTCTTTCATAAAGATATATTAAATGTTACATAAAAATAAAAATAAAAAATAATAAAAAAAAATTAGATAAATTTTTGTTACCCTCTAACTGCTTTAGTGTCCAGTCATTTTAAATCAGCTAGTTATTTCCAGCACTTTCACTTATTTTATTCATCCTAAAATGCCTCGAAGTGACATTAAAATATGTACATATTACAAGTAAATTAAGAGATTTGCTTCTTGTTGTTAAAACCATTAATTTCAGTCATTTCCTGGATATTCAATTATATACACAGTTAAGTTGAATATTTTTGGATCATTAAGAAATTTGGAAATTATAATAAATGTATCAATACAATTATGATAGCTATTTTTTTAAACTTATTTAAGAATGTCGGTTTACTTTTGAGGTTCTATGCTTCACAATGTTTCCAATGTTGTTTGATGGACAAGTAGAGAGGCCACCATGTGAAATGATTAGTATTAATTCCTAATCCAATAATTTTTGTAAGGAAATTTATAAGAAAAATTTGGAGAAATGACAAACGAAAGTAATGTCTTCTTTTTTATTAACAGCAATGAATGAATGACCTCTTATTCAGTGTTCCATAGCCAGATCCTAGCCTATTGTTGTAAACTACATGCTGATTTAAAAAAAAAAACTTTAACACTATTGTTTAGCAATTTTAAAATATTTTTTTAATTGACAAAAAAAAAAATAATATCAATAGAAAAAGATACGTATATATTACATCAAAAGATTTATGTTATAATTTACAAATCAAATGAATATTTAAACAACCAGAATAATATTACTATATCTTTTATAATTTTTTAAAAATAAATAAATAAAGGTACAATATAATTATATTATCAATTCAAATACCACTGCTAATGACTATTTTTTAATACACACTCATAATTATATACATATATGTTGCCACCACAATGATCCATCTCAAAACAAAGCATATAATAAATAAATAAACTTGAACTAAATAATAATAAAACAATTACTAATAATAACACTAACAACTTATTTACAAATCCTTAAGTAAAACTATATCAAAGACATTTTTTTAAAACCATACTAGAACTTGAAAAAGTAAGGATGGATTTTCTATCCTGTACATTACCCTCTTACTAACAAAAAATTGTGTTGATATATGAACACCTATATCTATGAGAGTAGAAATATATGCGTATACACAATCTCTATACTTATATCTATATATAAAAAAGCAATATCATAACATAACTTTTTAATAACATAAAATACTGGATGATAAAAGATTTTTGCTTTTCCAAACTCTTTCTTCACTAATCATTTTATAAAAACAATCATTTTATAAAACAACTATCAAATGTTAAAGCTTTAATTCTTTTCAGCTTTACTTTAGCTTTTCTCAAGTTTTCCATTTGATCAAGATTATCTATAAGAAAGTTCATCTGGGTTATCTTTTTATTTACTACTTTAAGTTTTATTTTTGCTTTGCCTACTTTCATCCCTCTATTATACTTTTCATAAAGAAATTCACTTTAGGTTTCTTTACCTTCTTATTCTGCTCAAACTTCACTATTGTATTTCTTGCCATTTTTGTTCTACTGGGATACTTATAAAATAAGTCATTCCTATTGCAACAATAGTACAAATTCCCATTCACATATTTGTTCTCTAATCTGTCTAAAATATACTTTCTTGGTACCACACAAAATTACCACAACACTGTTCTTTATAAAATAAAGTCTCATAATTAATATAATTTCTCATATCCAGATGAAATTTCTTAAATCCAACACTTATGTTACTATATACTAAACACTTTGTATGAACTCTATCATCATTGGTTATAGATTGAGAAGAATTATATTTATATATTAAGTTTTGCCTTTCAAGTGATTTATTACAATGGTAATAATCCCTTGCATCCAAGTTATAGGCATAGATATGATCTGTAAACCTCCTATGAAGATTTGTATTAAACAACTTCCGATCAAAACTCTGATTATTATTTTTAAAATTGTTGAACAAAAACAACTTGTCAAAATATTTTTAACCTATCATGACACTTTCTTCATAAAAAAATTTTTCCACATCTTTCACACAAAAGTTATTTTCAGGAAATAATCTTGTTTTTTCATTAACCACAAGTCTTTCACTATCGTTGGAGTTTCTACACTGATTATTATGCATTTCATGGCAATAACACCACTGAACATTTAAATTACCTATTTCTATACAAAGGCTATTTGTTTCATAATTACCAGTCAAACAAGGTTCACTTTTGGCTAAAGAAGACTCATCACTATCTTTTTCATCCTGACTATTTTCAAGTTCAATATTTTCATTTATTACTGTTGTTGATTCTGGACTTATTTCATCAAAGTTATCTTCTGTTTTAATAATCATTTCATCAGTGCTAGTTTTTATTGCAACCTTTAATTTTTGGAAAGTAACTTCCAATTTTTGGGGAAAGCTTTTATTTCTTGAGAATTAGCTTTTATTTCTGCTTTCAATTCTTGGAAACCAGCTTTCATCATGTTTGCTAAGTCTTGCAAATTAATGCCAGCACCACTGGGTATTTCATTAATGTTCTCCATGTTAATATTAATATAAGTATTCAATATATAATAATTATTATTATTCAAGGCTTGTCTCCCCCCTTGCCATTATCCCACAACACCATTAACTATCCAAGTAAAACACAAACACCTCAATTTTAATTATAACTATAGCTATTCAATGACCCATTAATTTTGTAAAATTATGACCCTTTTGGTCTATAAAAATGTTGATTAACACTATGGCAAATGTTTTATAACACTTGTCACTGACAATTGTAATTATATTAGTAAGACTCTTGGTCCACAATATCATTAACAGTTTTAACTATAAATGAAGTCTAATAAAATTTATCATGACTGAACAGAGTCATCAAACCCCTAAGTTGTTTACATCATATATAATAATATGCTTGTCACAACAATCATTAGTTAATCAAGCCCATTAGTTGGTTGCACCAATTTTGTAATAGTATGTCGATAAACATATTAGGCTGACCACATTGTGGCGTCAATTGTAATGAAAATGTAAATGTATTAAGATAAGAAGTCCCTAAATGTTGGTAGGCCAATTGTAATGGAAAATATATAAATCAATATAAATGAAGAAAAATGAATAAACAGTGTATAATCAATGTAGCATGTCATATAAGCCATAAATAAAAAAAATGATGTGGCCTAAATTATTGAGAAGCATTTATAATGAAAAACACAATTTGAAACTCTATATGTAATCAACAATCATTAATTGATTAAGACTCATGATGACACAACATTTATAATGGAATACGTTATCTCTTAAATTATTTGATTTATAAATTCAATCCATAAATTGCACCATTTATAATGGATTGACTATATTAGAAATAAAGAAAAGATTTGGATAAGATATACCTATGCAGCACCCATAAATTAATCAGGTTTCATAGTAATTTGTCAACAATAATAAAATGCATGTGCCATGCAAGAAGAAAGAACATAACTTCCACCATTCAACTCAATAGAAATATAATATAGATAAGAAGTGTAATACCTATTTAATAGCATGTTATACATATATTAAGATAAAACAAACTGCCTCAAAATGAATATATTAAAATATACTATTACCATGGCTAACTATATAAGATAAACTTAATAATATAGAGCATTGACTAGAGTACATTGCTAATTAGTTCTCAGGGTTAATTTAACTTACAATTAATTATATACCACATATAATTTAAAACAAAAGGAATTTTATTGAATCCAAAATATATCTATTTAATTGAAATTACCAATACTTTAATACTTTCATATCTGCTAGCTTGTAGAGCTGATGTACTAAAAATAGAGAAAAATAAAATTAATAAATCTCAAATAAAACTCAAAATCATTCTTTTATATAAAATAAATGATACAGCTTTATTTCAACATTGCAACTTTAGATTTATAATAGCATACATATACATATATACATATCTGGGAAACATAATAATAGTTTTGTTTTGCAAATACTCAATTTTTCTATATGTAAATTAAGTATAAGGTTTAATAGTAACACTTATAATTTGCAATTTATATCCACATAGGAACTGTATAAGCTGTTATGAAGTTAAATAAATATACAAATAGATAAACAAATTGTAGATATCTCATTAAACTAGTAACTTAAATCATAGATGGATTTCTTTAATATATTTTTTTAAATACTACTTTAAAGTAGAAAATAACTAAATGACTGAGTTAAGTAAATATTAAGTGGATTCAATGAATGAACCATTTATTAGAAGTCATTTATACACACATAAGTCATAAATTCAATGTCCACATAATGTAAATCATCTAAATAAACATTTAAAAATAACCAAGTGATTTACATCTACATTGGAAAAGTTCTGGATGATCATAACATATACATAATGTGTAGATTATACTAACTGGCCATATGCTTATAAATTCAAACATTTACAATTACAAAATATTGTTGGTTGGTTTGTGAATGATTACAAATAATGATAGCACAAAACACAGACATTCTTATATTTTAAAGCACTAACATAACTGAGTGCATCCTAAAGGAATCACATCCTTTAACAAACTTATCTTGACATTACATACTAATAAATACAAGCAACCACACCTACTATGGTGGAAAATTTAGTTTTAATTAAATCTCATGAGTGATAGACCCAAAAAGAGGACTCTATAATGCAACTAGCATAAATATATCAAAAGCATGGTGACTTCCAAAATAACACCTACATTTGAGGCAAAATAGGATGCCTGGACTTTTGTCTCAGTGCATCAGGAAAATATATAGAGAGGTTCACCGAAAACAACAACACTAGATATCTAAAAATATGTGATTACAATTACTGGAAATATAAGCACAATCAACTCATGGAAAATTACAATACAGATAGGGAATTTATCTGCTCCATCCAGTAATAATAATAACTGTAATAAATAAGGCCTGACATACTAAAGCTATTTTACAACTAACAATACCAAGATAAAAACTTCACAATAGTGGACTAAAGTTATAACTATAATTTTAACCTCAATAAACAATAAGTAATGTCTGCACCAAAAAATAAGTTAAAAGTCAACTGACTTAAATATAAATAAAGATAATGACTAGCATATGAAATATTGGCACTAATATATATAATGCACACAAGTATGAAATATTAAATATTTTAACTTATAAGACTTAATGGATATGAATAAATACAACCAGATTGTTAGAATAATAATTGAAGAACTAAGATAATTATTAAACAATGATATTACTTATAAATACAGTTCTATAAATTTGTACATTTATACAATTTCTATGCAATGAAATATAATTTATTGCTTTCCAATTTAAATTGACAAATGACTTTTATTAAACATAAATCAAATAAAAAGCAAAAAATAAATAAATAAATATTATATATATTTATAATTACAACATATTTGTGTAGTTTAAGCTATAAAATGTCTTTAAAATAAATAAACAAACATGTATACTAAAATCGACTTTCATCATTCTTAAAATTTTAACATGCAAAAGAAATTTGTAAATTAGTTTCTAAAGATTTCAATTGTATATTCTTTCATAAAGATATATTAAATGTTACATCAAAATCAAAAAAATAATAAACAATAAAAAAAAAATAAGATAAATTTTTGTTCCCATCTAACTGCTTTAGTGTCCAGTCATTTTAAATCAGCTAGTTATTTCTAGCACTTTCACTTACTTTATTCATCCTAAAATGGCTCAAAGTAACGTTAAAATATGTAAATATTACAAGTAAATTAAGAGATTTGCTTCTTGTTGTTAAAACCATTAATTGCAGTCATTTCCTGGATATTCAATTATATATGCAGTTAAGTTGAATATTATTTTTGGATCATTAAGAAATTTGGAAGTTATAATAAAATGTATCAATACAATTATGATAGCTATTTTTTTAAACTTATTTAAGAATGCCGGTTTACTTTTGAGGTTCTATACTTCACAAAGTTTTCAATGTTGTTTGATGGACAAGTAGAAAGACCAATGCCTCAAAATGATAAAGTTGCACTTAGCAAATCATCTTTAGTATTAATCCTTAATCCAATAATTTTTGTAAGGAAATTTATAAGAAAAATTTGGAGAAATGATGAACGAAAGTGATGTCTTCTTTTTTATTAACCAGCAAAAATGAATGATATCTTATCCAGGTTCCATAGCCAGCTCCTAGTCTATTGTTGTAAACTATGTGCTGATTGAAAAAAATCTTTAACACTATTGTTTAGCAATTTTAAAATATTTTTTTAAATAACAAAAAAAAAAATAATATCAATAAAAAAAAATACATATATATTACATCAAAAGATTTGTTATAATTTACAAATCAAATGAATATTTAAACAACCAGAAAGTATAAACAAGATTTAGCAGTATAATCTTTTTCTGAGTTGGACATTTATGTTAGCGCTAATTTACAATGTTATTTATATCCAAAACAATCTTATCCTCCTATGCACTTATATATTAAATGTAAATAATCTACACATCCATCTACATAGTATATTAGTTTCTTCAAGTTCAGATAATTCTTCATCTGCCTAAAAGCATTAATTGTTTTGCTTGTGTTTTCATATATAGTGCATCTAAAGTTACGTAACTTAAATATGACAAATCAAATTGTCATTGAAGAAAAACAATACTTTTGATCTTTTAGTCTGCTATGCTTTTTTCTTTATGTTCATTCGTTCTCTTTCCTAGTACTTCTGCTTTGTTTTCCCAACAATTTTTCTCTTTGTGTGGAAGTTTTCTGTTGCATTTCAATCTTATTATACACACACACATATATAATTTGCCATTGTTTTGTCCTGTGGCATAGAATCCATGACATATTGCTAATATTTAAAATGAAATTATTTATTTTTAATCCAAAAGTTTTGTTAGGTTGAATGATACAAAGTTGAAAAAAAATCATTAGGTAGAATGAACCAAACATATAATTTATTATTTTTTATTGTTTCAAAAAAATTGCTATAATTCCACAGGTTGAAACTGTTCATTTTAAAAAAAAATTAATTGCAGTATTTTGAGTACCCAAAATGAAAGTTTTTATTTCAATCAAAAAAAAATTAACCTAATAAAATAACAAAAGGTAGAAATTTAAAAAATTGATAAAAATAATTTTTACATTTTAAATTGTTTATTTATTACTTACTACTGTTCAAGTTGTTGAATTCGATTTTTCAACTGTTTAAAATGAAAGTTAAACAAGGCAAAACTCTCTATACAGTAGTGCCATCCTGTGCCAACCAAAGTAATCAATGGATTCCAGAAGGCTTGTGCATAAAATTCCTATCTAGTGCCTACTCATCCAATATCCCCAGACTAGTTTCTGGCTTGTGGCCTTCGTCAGTGAGGCCAGAAACTAGTCTGGGGATATTTGATGAGTAAGCACTAGATAGGGATTTTATGCACAAGCCTTCTGGCATCCATTGATTACTCTGGTTGGCACAGGGTGGCACTACTGTATGGAGAGTTTTGCCTTGTTTAATAATTATGTACTAGTATAAGAGATAATGATCATGTGATGTAAAATCTTTTTAACTTTTTTTTATTCAAAAGTTCGAAAAATTCTGAACCAACAAGTAACAGAAGGGAGAAAAATTTATGCGCTTTCATAATTGTTTATGAAGGCAGTTTTTTAAAAGTTTTATGTTTCATTCAAAACACTGGAAAAAATCTCACCCAACAAAGTAACAGACTTTTATAAAATGAATATTTTCTTTACATCTATATTTGTTTATTTTTTGCTGTTGTAACATTTTACTTTATTTTAAACACTTTTTACACTTTTAAAAAATATAAATATATTACCCTCTCATGTGCATCACTAAAGATTTACTGAAATCATATAAATATATTTGAAATTTGTTTCACCATTCTCTCTATAGTAAAGAATCAAAAAACCAAGAGAACAATCTGAAATATTTCACTGTCTCATTGGTTTGTCATTAATTTATAACATGTGTACAGAAATTTAAAGCAATTCTATTTAATAGAAATACATTAAATTTAGATTTCAAAATTCATCCAAACAAATTTGTATTGTTACATTTAACTTCAAATAAATGTGTAAGCATCTATAAATGAATTAATTCTATCACAGAGTTCTCACATTCGTATTTTAGTTTAATCATATAATTACTATTAATCAGATGTTTTTCAATCAACATTTGATAACTATCTATAATTTTAACTAAATAATCAAATAAATTTTAAAAAATTATTTTCTCCTAAAATTAATTTATCTCTTCGGAAACTTATACATCTTGATTATTTATCTTTATTAATTATGTTTCCATATTCTCCATCTTTTCCCTACAAGTGGATACATGTTGTTTACTTTGAATTTTTTTCTAAGTTAATATTTTAAAATCTAAAAATATGGAACTATTTAATATTAATTATTGTTTTTACAACAAATAACTAAGCATATAAATTTTAAAAATGTGTAGTTTTACAAATTTTTTAATTCTGTGCTTAAATATTTTTAAAATAAAGTAACATTCTTCTTTTTAACTAAACAAGTTTAATATTTTTTGTTTACACAATCTTAACAAAACAAAATGAATTTCTTCTTTGTTTTTATTTCTATTTTTCTGATTGTCACTCACTTTCTAAATGACACCAATCAAATATCAAATTAGACACTTTTAGTTAGTTAATTTAAATTGTTTAGTTTGCCTCTTTCTTTGGAACTAATGTATCTTGTAGTGTCAAGTAATATATTTGTTATAGTCCTCCCTTCTTTCAGAAGTAGACTATTCCAGATGTCTCCTTGTCTGATCGGATTAAGCATTGTTTGTGCCACAGGCCAATAGGCTGATGTATAGATAAAAGCATAGCCAATGATTATTACAGGCCAATGAGCAATGATGCTTGCTGAATCCAAAGGTTTTCAATAAGGTCAGGGATCTGGGTATAAATAGTCAGCCTTTTGTGAGGATCAGGGAAGAATGTGTTTAACCTGAACAGACATGTTGCGTTCTCCCAGGAAACTCTGCTAACCTAAACAGCAGCAAGTATTCCCATTGATAGCAATACACTATTTAGTCTACACAGCTAGGCAAGTCCCACAGAGACCGGATGCTACTAAGACCACTCTCGGCTCGAGGCAAGCTGTATTGTACAGCTGGAAGAGCCATACACCCTACTCATGAAACAAGCCATCAGGTGTGGCTGGAAGCAGTAGGCAGAACCCAGAGTTTTACATTAAACTCCAATACTCAGCATTTGTAAATATTCACTTGTATATATTGTATTGTATATATTTGTACATATAATAAAATATATTAATTATAATACTTGTTTCAGTATTATTTTACATCATTTACTGTTGGTTAGGTCTGTAATCCAGACCAAAACACAACAATATTGTAACCTAAAAAAATGTAATTTCCCAACTAATTATGTAATGGTAAATTATACAATAGCTTGGGTTTAACTGACAACAAAAGTCAATTCAACTTTATAAGAATCAAAACAATAATAATAAATATATGAATACCCTACTACATGTATCCAAAAATTTTGTAAATCCCGATTTAAACAAATATAATTATATTAGACAATGTGATAATGACAGTTGGGATTTACAATCACAAGTACTTCTAATAGTATTTTATTTGTTTTAGATTTCAATAAAAAGAAACTCAAGGTGCCAAATCTCCTCAATAAAAAGAAGTTTATTTAGATAAAATACTGGTGAAATAATAAACCATTAATGCAAAATAGTACTGTGACACTTCAACATATTCACCAATGGTTTGCATGTTATCTCAGAGTTGTGGATGATTCATAATTAGCATATGTGTGTTAGAAATTATATTTTTAAGGAGATATAAACAAAACAATGAATTTATAAAACAATAATTTAACTATTTATTAACAAAGCAAAACATATGTAAGTTGGTTACATTTATATACTAGTGATTCTAAAATGCAGGTATAAGATGAAACATGTCACAATTAACATATTCAAAGTTTATACATATGATTCCAAAGATAGATATAAAATAACATATTGCAATATTTTCAATTTTAAGTCTATACTAGTGATTCCAACTGCAGATGTAAAATATAACAAATGGCACCAGTTAGTATTGAACTGGATGCTTTATCTGCTTCAACATTCCATTGTGAAACTAAAACTAACTTTTATTTTTATAAAGTTTTAAAAGAAAACTATTTAAAAGTTTTGTATATTATTTCTTTTAAGGTAGTAAGAGTACATGCAATAACACATACTTGATTATATTTTAAAATTCTGTGATTTTATTTTCAATAGATCTGTTTAAAATAGTTTTCCTTTGTCACTTGTTTTTTTTTTATCAAAATAATTAAAGGCAAGCAAACTTTTAATCTTTTGGGGAAAAAATCATTCTAATTTAAAAAGTTTAATCCTTTTATTTTTTGAACAAGCATTTTAATTTTAAAAAGTTTTGTTTGCAATAAAGTTTCTTTTATTATGTTGGTTTTAATTTATTTTTAAAAGCTGAGACTTAATTTTGCATTTATTTATTTTTAATTAACTTTGAATAATAGTCCTGGTCAGATTTTTAATTAAGATTGAGTCTCAGATAAAGATTTACTCTGGGCAAAAACTTCTAATTAAAGATGATGCAGGAGATGAGTGCACATAAATAGCCCTGGGATTTTGAATTAATTACTATTCAGCTATTTATTTTTATTCTGCTTGATGAATTTTATTTTTTGTTGTGCTGCCTTATATTTTCAAAAATTGCTGTTTGCTGATAGGTAATTCTGCTGATATCATACTATAGACCACTTTTTTAAATAGTGTTACTCTCTGCAGAATGCTAAAAGTACCCCCCATGAAGAATATTTTATACAACATGCAGTGCTAAATCAACCCAAAGATGATCCCTGGATCCTAAATTGTTCCTGAAATATTATGTTGTAAAAGCTTAAACAAAAACTGATCCAGTGCTTGTCTCCAGTTTCCCAAACATCTAATGGAAACCAAAATTTTCATAGGAACTTTAAAGTGAAATAAACTGTCTGCACTGCTGAAAGACATCAAAGGATCTAATATTATGCCTTGAGATGATATGTTTTAATTTTCTAATCAGGGTTTAAATCTCTTATTAAAGTCTCAGCTTGATCTTAAAATACTCCTGTATTTATTATAAATTTTAAATATTCCTTTAGTATTTTTTTAACTATTTTTGTATTTTTTTTATTATAGTGCATATTGGAATCTTAGTTTTAAGATTCCATATTTTTAAATTTGTTATTGTCTCTCTTTTTATATTACCAACCCTTGACAAATATTTTGGCAGATATTTGTAATTTGCTTTTAACGTACCTGTTTCTTTTGTTGTAATTAGATTAGTTAGGCTTGGTTTGCATTTCCTGAAGACCGCAAATCTTTTGGCTGGTGATTTATCTAGTATATTGTTTTGTTTTTTCTAAATCAGAGAATTTATTCCTTCTGTTCAAGATTATGCAAATTGTAATTTTTTCTTGTTATATTTTCTCATTTTGTTTTGGAAATAACCTTAAAAGTGGTTTATCATGAATATACATATGACATTCTTGGTCCTGGTGCCTTGTTCTGGGTCAAGGAAAGCTCATCTGTGCTGTTTCATTATGATCCCTGCAAGATTGTTTCATTTTTGAAATCTTCAAATAGGAAAACTGGAAGATATTATAAATTTATCTTTTTAAATCATAGGTGAAAAACAAACTTATCTGCCAGGGTATTTAATGTTTTCAATACTCTTGTACACTATCTGACAAATACATTGTAGAAATGTAGGTCAAAATTTTATACTTTTGTTTGCCTGGAATTCACTTTAAAACTATTTAGAATTATTTTGGCTAACATTTGTCTTTGTGTTCTTTTCTCAATTGTCTGAATAATTTTAAAGATCTCTTTTTCTCCCTGGGTCTAGCTGGTGGCAGTCATCATCATTATTAATTTTTAATCACTGTAAATTAAATTTTCTAGGTAGTAAGTGACCTAATGGCACACTCAGTGATCAAAAGAAGGTAGAAGTGACCAGTACATAAATAGTAAAATTTTAGAGCTACTAACTTGGGGCTTCAAATTGAAAACCCATGTGAGATTTTGTTTGGACAATTGAGTAAAATTTCAGGTGTGGGAGGCAAGATTTAAGTATTAGGGATCAGGTTGTGTTAGTTGATATGTATTGTTCGGGCAGTTTGGAAATCCCCATTTTTTTCAAATGAATAATTAATAAACAGTGAAATAGTGTTTTTCTTTTGCATCTTTTTTGAATGAAAAGAAAAGTATTAAATAAATAAATATTAAGAAGTCTTTTGAATAATAATAATAAAAAGATAAATAATTAAATAGCATTTTATTTTGATTTTTTTTTAAATGAGTGAAAAATAAATATTAATAGTCATATTCCAAAGTAGAAAAATTAAAAATATAAAGTTTGTAATTAAATAAATATAAGGTTATAGGAAGAGAAGCAGATAGATAGAGATGCTAAAGGGTGCCAAGATGGGATGGCAAACTTGTCAGGAGATAAGGACAGTAGGTCAGCAAAAGATGCTTTACTACAAGAAAAGAATAGATTAGCCACTAAAGAAATTGGACATCAAAGAGAAAAAGGAAGTGAATAGGGGAAGGTCATAAAGGGAGTAGAGAATAGGCAAATTAAACCTATAGTTATAAGGTCAATACAGATAAAAAAATTTAGGGCTGATATAAGAGAAAGCTTGGCTGTACATGTTGAAAGGCTTCAAGAAATGTTCCAATTTCACAAATGGCAGAAACAAGAAAAGATTGCAGTGGCTTGTAATCATTTACAGGGTGTAGCCAAAGAGTGATGGCATGCTTTAAGCACAAAGCCACAGACATTTTCAGAGTATAGTTATGCCATCATGTGCAGTTTCTGGAGTAAAGAGAGACAACTGTGCATCTTTAGGAAAGTGTTACAGCAAGCATATTCCAGGGTGAGTAGTGAAATCTAGATTCATTTTTTCTGTAAACAAGCTGCAACACTAAAGTCATTGATATCATTTGCTTTGTCTGAATGCCAGATAATCACAATAATAAGAAGCTATATGCCAGTGATCATACAACAAACCATGTTGACCAATAATAAAATCCTCATTGAAGAAATAGTAAAATTATTAACAGATATAAATCATAGTTGGGTTTGTGAAGTAACCAAGGGAAGAGGAAACAGGATGGAATCAGAAGAATAGTGTCCAATGTGGTGGTTTATAAAGATGAACCAATAGGACTGGAGCTAAGCAAGCTTGTCCCATTATAACCATAAATATTGGATCCATCTCAGTAGAAGCTTTAATTGATTCAGGCAGTCAGATGTCTGTGCTTTTTAGTCATTTTTATTTGCAGATAAAAAGAATCAGACAGGTCTATATACTCTTCCTCTAAAGAGAATGCAGGTTACAATGACCAATGAAAAAAATGCAAACATAGAAATGTAGCATGTTTCGATACAGATGTACCTGGGAGGCATGGAATTGATCAGGTCCTTTGATAATGCTGGGCTGATACAAGATGTTGTAATTGGAACCAATTTTCTATACAGACATAAATGTATGCTATATAATAATAGATGCTTATTTCATTGCAAAGAAAGCATAATACCCTTTATCAGTCACTGCAAATACAGTGTATACAGTAGGTAATAAACACAGCTGACATTAAGAATAAAGTGGAAAAGTCCATCTTATAAGGGAAAGAGTTGCAACATCTTCTAATGGAGGTATTAAGGCAATGTTATACAGTTTTTTCTAATAGACCACAAACTATTGAAGGATATGTCATTCAAATTAAGATTAAGGAAGAAAATCATTTTGAAAGTCAATCCTACCTCATTCCATATCTGTATAAAGCTGATATAGATAATCAGATACAGCAGATGATTGAATGGGGTGTTATTGATAAGCAAACTTCCTCATATATTAACTCTTTAGTAGTGGTGAAGAAGAAATATGGGACTTGTTCATGTTTGGACACTCATCGATTGAATGCTATCAATTCCAGAAAGGAACATTCCTCTTACAATAACTGAACTTCTATCTAAGTTACAAGGAAAAAAACATTTTTACTATGATAACTTGGCTTCCAGTTATTGGCAGATACCTCTTCATCCATCTGACCACCAATATTCTTTTTGTGTGAAGGGTATACATATGTTTTTAATCAGATACCTTTGGGGCTGATCAATAGTGGGTCTGGATTTTTGAAATGCCTGGATCAGATATTGTCTGAAAAGATCAAAAAATATTATTGTGATATACATGAATAATGTGGTTATTGCTTTGAGAAATACAGAAGAACACTTAGAACATTTAGAGATGTTTTAACAGTTTCATCAAAAAAAATGTCGCTATCAATTTACAGAAAAGTTACTTGGCCATGGATGAAGTGGCATTTTCAGGTTTTTTTAATGGGAAAAGATGTCATTAAACCCCATCCAGATAAACTAACTGCAATTGAGTATTTCCCTACTCCTTTCAATAGGCACCAGGTACAGTCCTTTTCAGGACTTTGCAACTTTTATAATTAACTCTATGGAAATTTTACTGTAGATTCATTAACTTTGATGCAGTTATTAAAAAAGAATCAGAAATGGATTTGGGATTTCAAACAAGAACAAGAGTTTCAGTGTATCAGGAGGAAATTCCTAGAACAAGTAGTTCTGTCTTGGTGGAACAAGATTTATGGAGACTCCCTGAAATAAAGGCAACAGATCCTGATTATGCTCAGATGGTAGTTTACAAGAGTGGTGCACTGAGTACCTCACTGACTGACACATGTAAATTAGAGTAACAAGAAGAAGCCTATTGACTCAAGGATGGAATTTTACCATATAGGGTTACCTTAGAAGAAGATTCCTGGAGGAGACATACCTAAAAGGCTCAGGAACTGGTTGGCTGAATATGTAAATTGCCTTTATGGACTTTGGGTCACAAGGTGGAGTATCTACTGCAATAATTATTTTAGTGGCCTGGATGTACTCAAATATCTTATCAGTTCTCAGAACTTGCCACACACATGATCACAAACAAAAGATGTGAATAAAAAAATTGCTGGAGGTTTGCAACTGATTTTTGTTCAGAATCCTAGTGAATTACTAACCATAGACTTTTATGTTCCCTTACCAGCTTACAGATGATACCTGCTTTTAGTTGTCATGTATGATGTTTTCTCAAAATATGGCATAGCTTATCTACTACAAAGGGCCGATACTCTAAGCACTATTAAAATTTTGCAAAAGCAGCAGATCCCTAGAATTGGTAAGCCACAGTTTATACTTACTGATACCATGGTACACCATTTAAATCCCACTAATGGAAGCAGTGGCTTCAACAGAAGGGTATACATCATTTATTAACATCTATATGTAATCCACAATTTAATCCCTATGAGTGGGTTATGATGAAGTTAAACCATCTGTTTCTCTGTATCTCAGCATAAAACACAGAGAATGAATGAAACAAACTGAAAATATCAACTACATCAATTGGACATTAAATGAGTCCACTGGGTTTATGCCAATTAGATTACATGTAGGTCAGAATTATTCGATACTTGTTAAGGCCCCATTTCTCACTAATTGAGGTAATATTAATAGAGAAAGAGATAAGAAAAGAGCTAGGATAAAATTAAAGCACATGGCTGAATTACAGGTAAGGCATGAAAACTGGTAACCATGCCAATTTGACACTGGTAACTTGGTTTTTGTCAGAAAAGCGTCATGTGAGTAATCCAACCCATCACCAGTATACAATTTTCTTCCCTGTATATGATAGTCCTTTCACCATACAAAAGAAAAGTGCTCAGAATGCATTTGTCCTGGAGGATAAGTTGGGGGTTTATGAATCATGTAATGACCAAAGTCTCAGATCTACTAAGCAAAAGATCGATAATGCTAGGGTAAGTAGGAGGTTATTATAGTAGAAATAGCTTAGTAAACAGAGTGCAGAGCAAATTTTCAGCTGCATTTCCAAAAGGTGTTTTAGATTAAAGGTTTAAAAGAGAAAAGGAATGCTTTTATTTTATTTTACTTTTTTGTGGCATGATGGGGCAGTTGAACCGGATGCTTTATCTGCTCAAAAGTTTCATTGCAAAACTAAAACTAACTTTTATTTTTATAAAATTAAAAAAAACCTATTTAAAAGTGTTATATATTATTTCTTTTAATGTATTAAGAGTACGTGCAATAACACACATACTTGATTATATTTTAAATTCTGTGATTGTATTTTTAATAGATCTTACTTTAAAATAATTTTCTTTGTCACTTGTTGTTTTTTCATCAAAGTAATTAAAGGTAAGCAAATTTTTAATCTTTTGGGAAAAAGCATTCTAATTTAAAAAGTTTTAATCATTCTTTTTGAACAAGCATTTTAATTTTAAAGTTTTATTTGTGATAAAATTTCTTTTATTATGTTGATTTTAATTTATTTTTAAAAGCTGAGACTTAATTTTGCATTTACTGTTTTTTTAAATTAATTTTAAATGAGCCCTGGTCAGATTTTTAATTAAGATTGAGTTTGAGATAGAGATTTGCCCTGGGCAAAAACTTCTAATTGAGGATGATGTGGGAGATAAGAATGTACATAAATAGCCCTGGGATTTTAAACTGATTATTATTTGCTTTTCATTCTGCTTGTTGAATTTTATCTTTTGATGTGCTGCTTTATATTTTTAAAGATTTCTGTCTGCTTATAGGAAAATCTTCTGATATCGTACTACAGACCACTTTTTTTAAAATAGTGTTACTCTCTGCAGAATGCTAAAATTACCCCCCATGAGGAATCTTTCATACAAAATGCAGTGCTAAATCAACTCAAAGATGGGCCCTGGATCCTGGACTATTCTGCAATATCATGTCATAAAAGCTTAAACAAGAACTGATCTTGTGTTTGCCTCCAGACTCTCAAACACCTAATGGAAACCAAAATCTTTGTAGGAACTTTAAAGTGAAATAAACTGTCTGAATTGCTGAAAGATGTCAGCTGGATCTAATATTATGCTTTGAGGTAACACATTTTCATTTTCTAACCAGGGTTTAAATCTCTTATTAAAGTTTCAGCTTGATCTTAAAATAATCCTGGATTTATTATAAATTTTGAATATTCCTTTAATATTTTTTAATTATTTTATGCATTTTTCTTATTATAGTATGTATTGGAATCTTAGTTTTAAGATTCCATATTTTTAAATTTATTTGTCCTAGAGTGTATTGTGAATTTAGATTTTATAGTTATTGTCTCTTTTTATATTACTAATCCTTGACAAATGCTTTGGCAGACATTCATAATTTACTTTTAACTTACCTGTTCTTTTTGTTATAATTAATTTAGTTAGGCTTGGTTTTCATTTCCTGCAGACTGCAAATCTTTTGGCTGGTGGATTATGGAGGATATTGTTCTGTTGTTTTTAAATCAGATATTTTATTCCTTCTATTCAAGATTATGTTAAATTTTAATGGTTTTTTTGTTATACTTTCTCATATTGTTTTGAAAATAACTTTGATAACCTTAAAAGTAATTTATCATGAGCTGTTCTGCAGACATATGACATTCTTGGTCCCAATATTTTATTCCAGGTCAAGGAAAGCTCACCTGCACTGTTTCATTATGTTCCCTACAAGACTGCTTTATTTTTAAAA
Source organism: Epiperipatus broadwayi (assembly GCA_028023455.1). Classification (NCBI taxonomy): domain Eukaryota; kingdom Metazoa; phylum Onychophora; class Udeonychophora; order Euonychophora; family Peripatidae; genus Epiperipatus; species Epiperipatus broadwayi. Next base: position 6,374,178 of record JAQFVV010006211.1, read on the forward strand.
TCTTCAAATAGAAAAACTAGAATTTGTTTTTATAAACTGCTGGCAGGAAAATATTATAAATACCTCTTTAGGTGAGAAAACGAACTTATCTTCCAGGGTATTTAATATTTTCAATACTCTTGTATACTCTGATAAATACACTGTAGAAATCTAGGTAAAACTTTTATATTTTTGTTTGACTGAAATTTATTATCATAAATTTAATAAACTTTAAAACTATTTAGAAATATTTTGGCTAATATTTGTCTTTGTGTTCTTTTCTTGATTGTCTGAACAATCTTAAATATTTCTTTATTACCCTGGATCTAGCTGGTGGCAATCACCATCATTATTAACTTTTGATGACCACAAATTAAATTTTCTAGGTAGTAAGTGATCTAGTGGTTCTCTCAATGATCAAAAAAATATAGAAGTGACCAATACAGTATATGTTTAATTTTAAATCTGTACTAGCAATTCCAACTGCAGGTATAAAATATAATGTATAACAAGAATTAACTTATTTTCAATTTTATGTCTAAGGCCTTTTTCATATTACAATATGAATATCTTACCAGTAAAAATATCTAAAGTTCTAAATCATGGATTTTATATGTCCTTTTTTTTCTGTAATTACAATTGTTTACGTAAATTCATTTGACAAGTATATTTCTTCTTCTCGCATGCTGGAGACTTGAATTGTTGTTACCGCAGCATGAAGCTATATAGCATTTAGAATATTATAAATCTTTGGCAATTTAACGACACAATACATTTTCTTGTTTTACTAGCAACTTGAGGCTATAGTGATCTAGTTCCACCGACTTTGACATTATATACTAAATTGGACTGCCTACTCAGGATCTTCTGACTGATGTGCTACTTGCCACTTAGCTTTGCATGGTAAATAATTCACTATTAGATAAAAACATTATCATAGGTTCCACTATAGGTACTGCAATTTTAATTAGCTGTAAATTCTTTTCTCTGACACTGCTTAGTTACTTGCAATCTGGAATCAAAATAGTATTCTTCACATTAAAAATAAATGACTGCATACCGAGTGAATTTTGAATGATCCCTTTTTATACCTTTCTATTATCTTTTATCCCTTGTCTAAGTCACTTGCTATCATTCTGACCATAATGTAGACAATTCTAAAATCCCAAATTCTAGAATAAAAATATTTCATTGTTCTCTTCTAAAACATGTGAGGAAAACAAGACTGTATAGAATATTATATATTTTTATATTGAAGGAAGAAAAAAATAGCTGTTTGTTTTCTTCTCTTTCTCTACTTTTGTTTCAATACAGGAAGACATAAAATTCAGTGCAGAGTTTTTTTGTTTTTTTTTAATTTCACAAATATTGTTAATTTATAATTTTTAATTTTAATTTGAATTCATCATTTAATTTACTATAGACATCAAAAAAAATTATATTTATAAATCATTTCAAAGCCGGTAAAATCAAAAACATTTCAAAATGCCTTAAAATTTAGAACTATATATTTTAAATTTGATTCGCACAACAACATTTTCCCCTGGTCCTTTACAGTCACATTTATTTATATACTTCTGCTCACATATTATCTGTAGAAATATACAATATGATTTAAATGTATATTAATATTTTTTTGTCTAGTCTCATGGGCAATTTCTTTACTATAAATATATATATATTGTACCGGTCAAAATAGTATGCTCACTTAACAAGATTCAAATCCTAGGCAAAAATACCTCGAATCCGATCATGCTCGAGATACACAGGTCTGGAGCAATCCTGAATTCTAACCTATTTGCCTATTCTTCGAATCTCTGACCCAATGAACAACAATTCTGATGACACAGTAAAATTATTTTAAATCCGTGCCCAGAAGCAGAGCGATAGAGCATAAGATCAGACTGATGATGATGATCGAGGTCGGAGTAGCCCAGGAATTACACTTATTATATTTATTTATTAATGCTAAGCTCTTAGCTAAAAAAATAGTTCTAAATATTAACTAGAAAATAATAATTCAAAAACGACAAACCAGGATTTACATGAAATTATATATATATTTAATAAATATAGAAAATGCATATGTATATTACAAAAGATTAAGGAAATGTATGTATATTTTACCAACTAGTTTCACGCTTGGGACAATATTCTTTATTTACAAGACTTGGGAATTTGTTGTATAAAATCCCCTTTATCACTCATTTAATAAATACAATTTTACAGATACAATTTTATAGTGTTTTATAACTTGTGTGGAGTTGATAAACTTAATTCAAAAAAACTTTTGCTACGGAGCATTGTGGATGTCAAAAATAAATATAAAAGATCGTGACAGTTTTAACAGTAAATGATTTATTTGATAACGGGCAAAATATATGATTTCAATCATATATTTCTTAGGAGAACCATTATTTATACTTTTATTCGCATTGTTTGGCAAAGACATCTTTTAGAAATAAGAAACAAACAATGCACTTCATTTACGAGAGTAAGTTATGCAATCATTAATATAAATTAGATTTACGTCTATGGGAATCGATAACGGTTTTTAAAAGAAAGCAGCTTAACTCAATGAACTAAATATATTTTTACGAAATGAATCATTATCTTTAACACATCATTGTGACTTACTAAAGTTAGGTGGACGGCAGAGTAACAGTACTAGCATACAATAACGAAATACGGCCTCATGGCAATTGTGGATATTTTATCATTTTAAAAGAATATTTAAAACGAACTTAGACGGATATGTGCGCATTCTGGTGGAGTGATATTGAAAGAAGAGGCTGAGTTTGAGAGCCCAGATCTGGGTATGCTGTCAGTCGCAGCACAAAAACCTCATAAACTTTATGTTCCACAGGAAGTATTGTACCTGATTATGAATGATTTTGAAAAGCAGGACAGGAGCTTCAGGCTCATCCCTAATGACAAAACAATCGAGAAATGGAAAAGATAAAATATCAGAATAAAGAAAAGGTATGCCAGCAATGTTTATATAATTTTATATTATTATTTAAAGTTCGGAAAGGGTCTAACCTCTTGCACAATAATCCGTTTTCAATTCTGAGTCATTTAACAAATCATAATGAATAATAACTTTTATTTATATTATTAAGCTAATAAAATTTATATTTAAATTCGATTCCCATATATGTATTAATTAAAGAATTAGCCCTCCAGGCGATGGTAAGAAAAGGTAGAATTTTATATTAGGTGTGCAATCTTTTATAAAGGCAACTAAACAACAAAATAAAATAAGCATCCACAATAAAATACTTTTAGGTATACAACCAACCTAGCGAACGATTTCTATTTTAAATAAACAAATGAATATAATTTTACTAATGAATTTAATTAAAGTCGCGAGATTGATTGATACCGACATATTAGAGAAAATAATATATATATTAAACAAAATAAGTTGTATACATTTAATTGAGCCGCATAAAGTTATATAAACATAAATTAAGCGTGAAAGCAAACGTATATTTAGAATTACATAAGTATTAATAAAGGATTATAGAGAGAGAGTTTACGAGCAAAACTAGCAAAACATCATAAATGGATCTATGAATTAATTTAGCTACAAATTATAAATCACCCGTGAATGTTCATATTAAGGCAGCTCTAAATTACATGATTTTACCTAAGATATCAGCATAGCGGCAGGCAGGTAGGTTGATAATCCTACGTCATCTCATATTGCCGGTCAGATGGAATTTTGACGGCTGGTAGACAGTCCTCCGAGAGGAAAAAGAAAGGTGGATGGCTCCACTACTCATGCTCCATTGCACTAAACTTCTCTTGACTTCTTAAACAATGGTCTGGCAACACTTTTTGAATCTGGAACGTAAAAGTAACCAACTGATCAGGCGTAAGTAACTAACTGATTTATCAAGTAACTAACTTATCAAGTGAAAATCACCCACTGACCTTTAAAAGGTCTTATGGGCTTTTTATATACACTATCTCTATAATCCCTTTACAAAGAACATTTAATTAACAACATGTTTTTATACAAATAAGGCTCGAAATACCATTTTTAGCTATTTTAAATCATCCTACAACAACTGATAAACGATTTGTTTTCAATCTTAATTGCGATTGACAATTTTAATTAAAGGCAACAAGCTGAATTTAAACAAAGATTATTTTCGCATTTCGAGCCTCCCCAATTCTTCTTTGTTGTCACATTAAATAGTTTAAATCAAAATACATATAGATATAACAAAAAAAAAATTACAATTATATAAAAAAAATGTTTAGTTGTCAGCAATAAACATTAATACCATTATTGCTTCATTCATATATATACGCATCATGCACACTACTGTTTTACTTTACTAAATAGTTTTAATTTTATTAATTTCTCTAATCATTAGGCATACAGTGTGTGGGTGAATAGCATATATTTATAGCAAGGTCTGAATTGCGGACCCCTAGGAGGTTAGTATAGATGGTGAAACATGAAGCATCGATGATGATTAGACATCGATTGCTTCATTCTTTCTCACCTAAAGTGATAAAAAAAATCAATAAAAAAATACCTTAGTTGGAGTCTACTATCATTTTGGTGAGAAAAACAACCCTAATAAATGGAGCATAAAAAAACTGCCTGTTATTTGAATAGTGTTTCTAGTACGGAAATGACAAAATCTTTCATTCATTTCTTCCTTATTGCAACTTATTATTACTTTAGATTTGGTGTAGGGATTCTAAACATGAGAATGTCCATTTGCAAAAATTTTTTTTTTGACTTTGTTTATCTATGGCTGCTGCTGTTTTTTTTTTTAATAATCTTTTCCTGGATCTGGAGGTATATAAGGGTTATAGGTATGTCTTTCTAGATCTCTTACTAAAATATCAAAAGCGGTCACAATATTGTGCTTTGGTATATTATTATATTGTTCATTATTAAAAGTATCTTGCTTTAAAAGAATTTCTCTAACTTTCTGTGATCTAATGGCATCCATTATAACATATTCACTTTGGGAGTTGAGAAGTTTTTCTCCATCTTTTATGAAACTATTTTTTTCAACATATGTCCATGCTTTAAAACAAAGTTTATCATTTCTGTTTAAAGAGTTCAGCTCCTCATCAATTTTGTTCTGATCATATTTCATAAATAAATAATTATGGGATTTATTAAAATGGGCAGTATTGCACACAACTAAAGATCTGTCCACTTTCTTCATTTTCATATCAGGAGGCCATTCAGCATCACTTCTAAACTTTAACTTTGATGTCTTCATTAATCCTTTATCATCACTTTTCCACAGAACATCTTTATAATTATTATGAAAATATAACTTAGAATTATTAATTATGATTTCAGAAGATTCATCCAAAACAGTATGTATTGTTCTATTGATATTTTTCATCATCGATACAGCCACTCCATTAGAGGGTGGTAAACTGATATAATCACTTTGAGATGGGCTGGCTTGCAGTAAATTTGAAACCACCATTTCCTCAGTACTTTCTTCATCCTTAGCTAAATCTGCTAGAGTAAAACTTTGACTATGAGTAATCTCTGTCAAATCTACTTCTTTACATTTTTGTTGAGTAGAGTTGGCATTTGTATTCACTAACATAATCTCATGAGGTTCCAACCTTATTTTAGTTGGTTGAGGTTCTGTGTCCTCTGCTCCACTGTCTTTTAAAAGTGCTTCCATGAAAACTGTCTTATCTTTGGTTTCAGCATCAATATCCTTTGATCCGAAGGTAGAACCATCTTCAAATCTTTCCAGTTCTCTTGTTTGGTTCATCAGATTTTCTATTTGGTTAGCATTCTGCTTCTTTGCAGTATCTTCAATTTCATTCACTACTTTCATGTCTTCCATTACTGTGTTTTCCAAAATTGTTTCTTCACAGACTATCTTGTCTTTGGTTAGATCAATAAGCTCCCTTTGCTTGGGAATAGATACATCTTTGAAACCATCAGCTTGCGTGTCCTGAGTGATAGTAAGATCAATATTTGATTTTAGTCCTTTTAATTCATCAAGATCTCTTCTAAACTCCTTTATCATTTTCATAAATTCTGCATCTCTTTCTGCTTGGTCTCTTTTGTGTTTCATCATTTGTTCTGCTCGGTCTTGATTTTGTTTCATAATTTCTTGCATGAGTTGCAAGATCTGCTTTTCTTCCTCTGGCATCATTGTTCATATATTTTCTTTGCAATTCACTTTTGTTTTTCTTTTGAAAGATAGTCAATTTTAAATGTCTCTGTGAAATATATTTTAATATTTTGATTTAAACTTATTGTCATTTCTAATTATTTGAAAAATAAGGCTTGTTTCTTTCTTCTTTTTATTTTATGCAGGATATATACCTCTCTCCCTCCTCTCTTCAACTGTCTTCATTTTGCCATTTTTTTTGTTGCTGCTGACTGCTGCTGATAACAGGAAAAAATATTTGATCATAACATGTATGTGTATGATCTATTGGAATTCAAACTGCCTTGCTGCTTGACTTTTGGTTGTTTTTCTGCACCTATAATAGACTCTTACAAAAAAAAATTGATTAGTGATTTGTTTCAGCAATATCATATATGTTTGCTCATTACAATTATACATAGCAAAATAGTGGAAAATAATTAAACTCTCTCTCAACCCCTAACATCCTGGTTTGAACTCATTTTGACACGTAGTTTATTATATTACTGTTGGCACATTTATATGGCACCAGCCAACAGGATATAACAAAAAACAATTCCAAATACATCTGGGCTACTCAACTAGTAAATATAAATAAGTATTTGTTACACATTATAAACTCTATTACATATATAATGTAAAGAAAATACACTAAATATGACATATACTTTGTTACAATTTCAAGGTTTATAACTTATGGCTGAAGTACATGGGTTTTATTTATAAACATTTTTTTCTTTCGTGTATATAACATAAGAAACACATTTTATATGTTTATAAAACCAGATACAGAAAAAAAAATCACTTATGGGTTAAATACATGGGTTTTATTTGCAAAACATTTTCATTTTCATGTATATAAGATAAGAAACGCATTTTATATGTCTATAAACCAGATACAAAAAAAAATCACTTATGGTTGTAACACATGGGTATCAATTTTTTTTTCATTTTTAAAAACAAGATTTTTACATTTGTAGCTCTAAACATGGAAATACAATATTTTTCTATAGTTGCAAAATCAGATACAACAAAAACCATTTACATTTATGGTTGCAACACATGGCCATGGGTTTTAATACAAAATTTTCACATTTTATATATATAAAATCGGAAAACAAACTCAGGTAGGAAGGAAATATACATATCTATCATCAATGATCTCTTACAACCTTTTTTTAAAACATACATATAAACAGAATTCAGTACTCAGGGTATGTGGGTGTTTATATTGAAGCCCCACTTGGGAAGCCAAGCCCGGAAGGGGGGGGGGGGGGGGGGGGGGGGGGGGGGGGGGGGGAAAAAAATCCACTGTACCGGTCAAAATAGTATGCTCACTTAACAAGATTCAAATCCTAAGCAAAAGTACCTCGAATCCGATCATGCTCGAGATACACAGGTCTGGAGCAATCCTGAATTCTAACCTATTTGCCTATTCTTCGAATCTCTGACCCAATGAACAACAATTCTGATGACACAGTAAAATTATTTTAAATCCGTGCCCAGAAGCAAAGCGGTAGAGCATAAGATCAGACTGATGATGATGATCGAGGTCAGAGTAGCCCAGGAATTACACTTATTATAGTTATTTATTAATACTAAGCTCTTAGCTAAAGAAAATAGTTCTAAATATTAACTAGAAAATAATAATTCAAAAACGACAAACCAGGATTTACATGAAATTATATATATATATAATAAATGTAGAAAACGCATATATATATTACAAAAGATTAAGGAAACGTATGTATATTTTACCAACTAGTTTCACGCTTGGGACAATATTATTTATTTACAAGACTTGGGAATTTGTTGTATAAAATCCCCTCTATCACTCATTTAATAAATACAATTTTACAGATACAATTTTATAGTGTTTTATAACTTGTGCGGAGTTGATAAGCTAATTCAAGAAAACTTTTGCTACGGAGCGTTGTGGATGCCGAAAATAAATATAAAAGATCGTGACAGTTTTAACAGTAAATGATTTATTTGATAACGGGCAAAATATATGATTTCAATCATGTATTTCTTAGGAGAACCATTATTTATACTTTTATTCGCATTGTTTGGCAAAGACATCTTTTAGAAATAAGAAACAAACAATGCGCTTCATTTACGAGAGTAAGTTATGCAATCATTAATATAAATTAGATTTACATCTATGGGAATCGATAACAGTTTTTAAAAGAAAGCAGCTTAACTCAATGAACTAAATGTATTTTTACAAAATGAATCATTATCTTTAACACATCATTGCGACTTACTAAAGTTAGGCGGACGGCAGAGTAACAGTACTAGCATACAATAACGAAATACGGCCTCATGGCGATTGTGGATATTTTATCATTTTAAAAGAATATTTGAAACAAACTTAGACTGGATATGTCCGCGCATTCTGGCAGAGTGATATCGAAAAGAGAGGCTGAGTTTGAGAGCCCAGATCTGGGTATGCTGTCAGTCGCAGCACACAAACCTCATAAACTTTACGTTCCACAGGAAGTAGTGTACCTGATTACGAACGATTTTGAAAAGTAGGACGGGAGCTTCAGGCTCATCCCTAATGACAAAACAATCGAGAAATGGAAAAGATAAAATATCAGAATAAAGAAAAGGTATGCCAGCAACATTTATATAATTTTATATTATTATTTAAAGTTTGGAAAGAGTCTAACCTTTTGCGCAATAATCCATTTTCAATTCTGAGTCATTTAACAAATCATAATGAATAATAACTTTTATTTATATTATTAAGCTAATAAAATTTATATTTAAATTCGATTCCCATATATGTATTAATTAAAGAATTAGCCCTCCGGGCAATGGTAAGAAAAGGTAGAATTTTATATTAGGTGTCGCAATCTTTTATAAAGGCAACTAAACAACAAAATAAAATAAGCATCCACAATAAAATACTTTTAGGTATACAACCAACTGGGCGAATGATTTCTATTTTTAATAAACAAATAAATATAATTTTACTAATGAATTTAATTAAAGTCGCGAGATTGATTGATACTGAAATATTAGAGAAAATAATATATATATTAAACAAAATAAGTTGTATCCATTTAATTGAGCTGCATAAAGTTATATAAACATAAATTAAGCATGAAAGCAAATGTATATTTAGAATTACACAAGTATTAATAAAGGATTATAGAGAGAGAGAGAGAGTTTACGAGCAAAACTAGCAAAACATCATAAATGGATTTATGACTTAATTTAGCTACAAATTATAAATCACCTGTGAATGTTATATCACCTGTGAATGTTCGTATTAAGGCAGCTCTAAATTACATGATTTTACCTAATATATCAGCATAGCAGCAGGCAGGCAGGTTGGCAATTCTACATCATCTCATATTGCCAGTCAGATGGAATTTTGATGGCTGGTAGACAGTCCTCTGAAAGGAAAAAGAAAGTTGGATGGCTCCACTACTCATGCTCCATTGCACTAAACTTCTCTTGACTTCTTAAACAATGGTCTGGCAACACTTTTTGAATCTGGAACGTAAAAGTAACCAACTGATCAGGCGTACGTAACTAACTGATTTATCAAGTAACTAACTTATCAAGTGAAAATCACCGACTGACCTTTAAAGGTCTTATTGGCTCTTTTTATACACTATCTCTATAATCCCCTTACAAAAAACATTTAATTAACAACATGTTTTTATACAAATAAGGCTCAAAATACCATTTTTAGCTATTTTAAATCATTCGACAACAACTGATAAATGATTTGTTTTCGATCTTAATTGCGATTGACAATTTTAATTAAAGGCAACAAGCTGAATTTAAACAAAGATTATTTTAGCATTTCGAGCCTCCCCCATTCTTCTTTGTTGTCACATTAAATAGTTTAAATCAAAATATATATAGATATAACAAAAAAAAATTACAATTATATAAAGAAAATATTTAGTTGTCAGCAATAAACATTAATACCATTATTGCTTCATTCATATATATATGCATCACACACACTACTGTTTTACTTTACTAAATAGTTTTAATTTTATTAATTTCTCTAATCATTAGGCATACAGTGTGTGGGTGAATAGCATATATTTATAGCAAGGTCTGAATTGCGGTCTAGGTTAGTATAGATGGTGAAATATGAAGCATTGATGATGATTCGACATCGATTGCTTCAATATACACACGTTGTTGTTTAAATCTTTATTAACTCAGGCAGCATTTCACCTGACTAATGTGGGATACACTAATTTTTTTGATCATTTTCTAATAATTAATATTTTTAATACTTGTTTTTGATAATTATATGAAATTTTGGTCATATGATTATGCTTATTTGTAGGAAAGTCCTTTTTTTAATGAAAATTGCAATTTTTTTTACGTGGAATGGACAATATATTTGGAAGAGCTTGTTATTACCTTGACAGTATTATTAAATATGCTTTATTACTTGGTATGTCAGCAGTAATTTTGGAGCTCCCTTGATGTCCAAGATGGGATAGAATGCATATTAAATTAGCACCAGACAATTCAGATTTTAAAATTTACAACTTTCTATACATATCATTTTTAAGAAATATGAGCATACATATAAATTTCCTTTAATTGTTATATATATAAATTAGAATAATGATCATTATATTTATTAATTAGATACAAATAATGTACCCTATTTTTTTTAAAAGTTTGATTTCATTTCATGTTAAATTTACTTGTAGTTGACTCAATCCAGAGGGATTTAAGTATTTAAGGCATTGTTGGGCTAAAAAAAATAATGATTGCCGTTTTGATGTTTTTTAAAAAAAAACTTGAAAGTAATATTTTGAAAAATTAAATAATAAAGGTATTTGTTTTCAAAATTAAGATTATTTTGTATACATATATGGAACAGATTTATTACATATGTAGACAACAGTAAAATATGTATATCATTTAATTTTTATTTTTAAAAATCTATCTGGACTAAAATTACTACATTAATTTATTAGTCAATTGTAGGTAAAAATGTCAAGCGTTGTTAGCCGAGTGGTCATCGCATCCGCCTTGCAAGCAAGTAGCTGGTTGCAGACAGGTGTGGGTTCGCGTCCTGGCCGATGCTATGACATATGAAAAAAAAAATTGTAGGTAAAAATGATTGATTTCTAAAAAATAACTTGATATCATGTTAATTTCGGATCAAAAAAATGCAGATGAATGCTGAAAATGTATAACTGAGAATTAAGTTCGTTGGATGTATATAAAATGTCTGATAGAAGACCAAGATTAATCAATAATCAAATAATTGTTACTTTAAGTGATTATTTGCCTTAAATTTATTTTATTATTTGTTGTTTAAAACGGAATAATAATGCAATTAAAAAGCCATTAAATAAATAATAGAAATATCAATAAAAATTGCTATTATTCAATTTAAATAATAGATTTATTATAAATTACGTTAAAAAATAAGTCAAAAATAAATTACTTTAAAAAATAAGTCAAAAAATATTGTAATGTTAAGTAAGTATATATCCTACATAAAGTATAAGACATTGAAAAACAGGATAATCAACATCCTTTGTAGAAAACATTTCTTAAAATTTAAGAATCAACTACAATAATCAAAGATGATAATATTTCAACAATAACATTATTTATTTTCTAAGAATTACTGATATTGTTTTTGTTCAAAATAGTTTTGCTATGCATAAGTAATTTACGAAATAATTTGATATTTCTATAAACACTTAAGTAGAAATGCATAGGTTAAAAAAACATTCCATTTTTAAAAAAATATTATTTAAAACTTATATAAGAGAAATATTATTTTTACGATAATATTAAAATAGATTTTATTTAATGAAATCTAGTTCACTAAACAAAATAATAAAATTTGGATTGAGTAGTGATAAATCAAATTGGTAATCTAAGAGAAAAAAGGAAAAGCAAAATATAACGAAAATACTATAGGAAAGAAAACAATTTGTAAATGATAATGGGAAATGGTAAGGAACATTCCATCTCATTGATGACTCATTAACCATTTCTCATGTATTCATAATATATATAGATACAAATATATTCACAGGTTACAGATGTAAATGATATTTTTTCCGGGTTTATGCATGTGTGACTTTTATTAAAAATATACCGACATTTCGGCTTAATCATACAAGCCATCAAATGGGTGATAAACAGAATATTTTAAAGATGGTATTAGAAACATTGTAAACAGTAATTTATAGTAATATTTCACTGATAGAAAAAAAACAGATATATACAATTGAAAAAAAAATCAGAAGCTCTTCAGATTAATGTCTTTTTAAAAAATTCTTCCAAATATAAGGAAGTTTTCATGTGTCATCATGTTTGTTGATAAATTTTGTTTTTTGAGAATCTCAATGACTTCTCTGATCTTACACTGGTGGAGAGTTTTATACCTAGATAAGATTCTAATAATAGATAAATCAATATTGGGACCGGAAAATATAGTATGGAGTGAGAGTGCTGCTGTTGATGTGCCATTTAACTGCATTAGCATATTCATATCTTTTAACACCAATGTGATGATTGCTCATCCCTACATAAGGAGCTTTACAAATGCCACATGAAATTTTAAAAACTCCATGAGCCTCAAAAGGAATTGAATCTTAAGGCTTTGTTTTGAATGTTACTAATTTTTTTAATAAGTGGATGATGTTTCTATATTGTAACATTTTAGAGTATATCCAATACTGCCTATTGTTTTTTATATAAGTAATACAAATCCTAATAGATGTTTTTTCTTTTTGTTTCTTATTTTGATTATTTTGGACTTGAATTAAGGCTTGGTGTATAGTTTTATTATTATAACCATTAACTAATAAAATGTTAATTATATGATTTATTTCTTTTTTCAGATCAGATATGATTTATCTGAAAAATTAATTGCTCTAGTAAAAAAGTTTTGGCTGCAGAAAAAGGCCAAGTTGGATGATAATGTGATGAAAATTTCAGGTATTTGTTAATATGTGTGTAGTTTTCCGAAAACTGAAAATGATAAAAGATTATTTTGTTTCTTGATGAAGAGTGTATCAAGACAGAGAAGTTTCCCATCAGATTCTGTTTCAATTGTAAATGTAATATAAGAAAGATATTTAAGAGGGAAAAAATCATATAATTTATTCTTGCTAAGTTTCCAGATGACAAATATAAAAAATGCAGTACCCAACAGAAGTGATACAGATATTTATATAGTGTATTTCCTATGTTAAGCCACAGACAATTTATATCCTTTGTTTTTTTGATGTAATATTTATGTAATTGACCTAGATATGGTAACTAATAAGTAACTTGAATTTTGCTCTTTCAAGTTATCAACCAATTATTCATCACTTTACTATAATTCATTCAAGCACAAATCAGCATCTTGAATGAAATGTTTTCTTTTAATTTTTTTTTTAAAAAAGAATATTTTAAAATATAAAGATAACAATGTTTTTTTATTTCTTTTTTAAATATATTAATTTATTAAGTTTTAGCAGATGATATAATAATAATGTGAAAGGCTGAAACCTTTGACAGAAGCACTTTAAAAATGCTTATATGTCAGCCAATCAGATGAAAAAACATTTATTTGTTTAACAAAAAGATTATTACATTTTATATACTTTTATTCATATTATTTTAAAACATTTACAATTTTAAAATTATACAATTTTGAATTTATACAATAACCCAAACATGCATATATATTCAAACACACATATGATAATATAATTTATTTACTTATCTAAAGCTATTGTTGTTAAAATATGCAACTAGACTAAACATTACTATAAAATTCATCTTTAAACTTAGAAAAATAATTTATTATAGTAAGATGCTAAGTTTAATATGGTAAATTATTTATCATTTTACTTTAAAAAAAGAAAAGAAAAATAAATGGTGAATTACAACTTTATATTTGGGCGTATATCCAATAATACTTCCAAAAGTGTGATGAACATCAATCACTTGATGATTTTAAAATAATCAATAACATATAAAGTCATGACAATATAGATATTTTTAAAGATAATAATGCCTTCTTTAAGTCTAATTCAGAATAGTATAATATGTATGACAATATATTGTCTACTGCATAGATCTAATGATATTTCTTGTCAAAGTTATATTTATACTCATTTTATATATCAAAGCTATTGTGATTTATTTTTAATAATTGAGAAACTGTCATGGCGAACATGCAGTATGTGATTGTAGAAACAAATACTAATATTGTCATCTCTGAGAAATATTAACTTAATATTCAATATATTTATCATTTTTATTGAAATTATTTTCCCACTTTGCAATAATATTTAAAAGTGTATGTGCTAATTAATCAAGATGGTAGAAAGTATTTAGTGTCAGTAAATTATTTTGTTTTATTAAAATTCTTAGGTACCACTTCAAATATGGCATTATCATACATGTATATAAAATTGGCCTTCATATTAATGCATATATGATCTGCATATAATCCATACCATCATAAGTATGGATATCAAGTTTCTATGTCTTCATGATAGAGTGGGCTATTTATCCTTTCCAATTTTGACATTTTCTGTTGTTAGACCTCATGGAAGTTTTTGAAAATACTCAACCTGACTTCTGTATATAATATTTATTAAATACTAAAATTCAATAAATTGGTCCTGATTTCTTTTAAAATAATTTTATAAATAAATAATATTCTAAAACTTTATGTTTAAATTTTATAAATATTTAACCTGTTTATCTGCAAACTTTATTTTTCTTTTTTGAATGGTGTTAGTGAGACTTTCACTCATATTTCTTCATATTTAAACATTTTACTTTTACAAATTTAATCTTTTTTCTATATCATATATTAATAATCTTAATATTATTTATTACAAATGAAAACTTTCACATAACAGATATTCTAAAGTTAATATTTGATGTTTGGAAAATATGAAATAAATTTTTAAGTGGAATTCTCATTAATAACAATGGAGATTGGGATCATTGGACAAATTTTATCTATTTAAAAAGTTAGTAAAATGAAATATTAGATGATTGAATTATATAACATTAAAACTAAAATAAATTTAGTTATTATCAAAGAAAAATATATATATACTGAAAGTAAGCATTTAATTTATTGTTATTAAAATTGAAAGAAATAATTGCTCTACTGTTTTGACAAATATCATAACAAACTTTTAAAAATAAATATTTTTTAAAAAAATCTCATTTTAATGGTATAAATTTCTTGGTTTAAAATAAGTCTTTTACAGAATATTAATTTCTAATCAAATTACTGAAAATTACAATTTTTGCTTTTGTTCAGTAATTTTTTGATTTGGCTTTGAGATAAAATACTTTTCCAATTAGAAATTCTCCTTTCTGTTTACATCTAGGCATATTTCCCTCATGCTATTGTTATGAAAAATGGTTATTGTCATTGCCTAAAACAACTACTTAATACTGATATCTTTAGATTTTTTAAACTAATAATTTTAAAATTATAACTGCAGTAAAATAAAACTGTGCACAGTAATGAAAGGCTATAAATAGGCTTAAGACTGTGTGGAGAAGATATAATGATCATAATGCCACTGTCATCCCCAAATAATGTACACAGTAAGAGATTGTGATGACTGAAGCAAATCACACTAAAAAACGATGTAAATAAGAACACAAGACATAAACGCCACAAACAATATTAGTATAAATACTCTTTCAGAAAATGAAATAATTATTTTTTATTTTAGGTTTTTTCATTGCAAAGAATGAATATGAGTGTGTGATAAATCTATCAAATTCTGCTTTAAAATCTGGTATTTACTTTATAATTATTACAATATTTGAAAAAATTCAAGCACTGTATCAATTGCCACAGGTGATGATGTTATGCAATGAATTTCACATAAAGCCTGCCCTAACTTATTCTATGATTTTCATTGTTAATATTACAGTTAAGTTTATTAACTTCTATTTATAAAAATAAAACATAAATGAATAAAGGTAAATTATATATATGCATTCTTTTTCTTTTAAATAATTCTCAACCAATTAATGTGTAAAAATAGTCATAAATATTTAATAAACAAGTAAAAAATCATATTATTTTAAAAACTTTAAATAAAATAAAACTGAAAAGATAAAACATTCTGGTAATCATTTGAATGCCAATCCATCCCACTTGGTGTTGTTGTTCTTCCAACAAAATGTCTTCATATACTGTTACTGGGCCACTACATTTTATTTACATATAACAAAGAAACCAATACACAGAAAACTTTTTTTAAACATTTTTTTTAATATCAAAAATAAGAATTCATTTTTTGTAATATTTTTTTAAAAAAAATAATTAACATTTTTCAAAAACAATAATGAATCAATATTCATTCACTTTAGGTTCTGATCAAAAAATGCAATTTCAAAACAATAAAGTAATAACAGGTGATCTTAACTGGCTGTCCATAAGATTCTATACATCGATTTTTTTCAAGTAAAAACCCAACAATAATGATATGCCAATTTACGTTATAAAAAAATTCTATTCTAGTAACAGTTAAAATAATGGTAAAACAGTAATTTAAAACAAGAGAAAAACACCCAATGATTCTCAATGAATACAAGTGTTATCAAGTTAAAATAAAAGAATTTGAAATGATTGCTGGATCTGTACATGGTTGTCATTGGCCAGTAAATCTAATATTCCTCCATAGTGTTATCTCTTCATTACCATAACTTATTTGAAGATATCTTAGAATAAAGAGAAAGGGATTTGCGGTACCTTCTGGTAACAGTTTTTGATATTGCTGTCAATGTTACAAATATATTTTTTAAAAAACATTGCATGAAAACAATTACCCAGAATTTTCTTAGTGAAACTCTGCAAGAAAGATGAAAAAGCTTAATTGTATCATTTTTATAAAATTTGATCATAAATCCTCATACATAGTATGTATGCATGTTAAAAAAGAATCTATATTCTACATGTCTTTTTACAATGCATATCATAAATGGTTCACACACATTTGCTTATCTGCATCAAATTTGAAAACAAATATCATAGATAAAAAGAGAATATTGTAAATAACTAAAATATTTTACACTTTCTGAAAATAGGCAGATTTTTATATGCCATTAATTGAATAATTTTGTCATTTTTATTATTTTATTAAAAAATTTTAATATGTAATTGCACACATGATAAGAATAAATATGATTGAACAAAAATTTAATAAAAATTAACATTTCTTTAACATAATTCACTAATAATTATTACAAATATTTATAACTCAATTATTTAACATTAATTTTTCCCTCTAATTCTCTCTCCTTTTTTTACTTTATTATTTTTTATCTTTTAGACTTCACAGAGACTAATTGTGATAAAACAATCATAACATCCAAAATTTCTTTGTATTATCTATCATATCAGTATTGTATGTTTGTATAACCATATTTATATCTTTAATTACGTACACAGATATTCTGATTTCATTTTTCTTTTTCATATTTTTTCTTATTCATAATTATTTTTTCTTTTTTTTCTTTTTGTATTTAGAATTGTCATATTCCTTTACATGTAGCTACTATGATTTTCACAATCATATGAATTGTAGTTGACATTGAGACAAGCAGGTAATTATAGTTCACATTAACTTTTATATTGTCAATCAATGCAGTATAAGAGTATTATCTAATTGAACCATTTTCCTGAAAATCTCAAAAGCAATTTGGTTTAAAATTTTATACCCTATGTAAAAATATAAACTGTATGAATAAAAACCTCACAAATATTAATTATTAAAATAACTTTTATCTCCAATGAGATTGTAACAAGGAAACTTACCATCTAGTAATTTACAAATGTGAAATAAATAATTGCAGATATTTATGATAGTAAAAAAATCATATAAGACTGGTATCAAACATGTTGTTATAAATTAGATTTGAAAGAAGTATAGATAAGATAGCAAATCTCAGTTGACATCAAATACAACTTTTACCTTTAATAAAATAATAAGGACAAAATCTTAATGCAAAACTTCAAAAATTTGTATCTAAATATTAGTAAGATAATGTTGAAATTATAAATTCATTTGCAATACTAATCTATTTTTTTTTAATTTTAACTGTAGAGAGAGGAGTCAGCCTGGAAGAATTTGAAAAAAGCCTGTTAAAAATAAATCTCAAAATTAATCATGTTAAAAAAATGGTGGAGAAAATTGCTGTCATTGAAGTTAGATATCCCTTCTTCATATGTGAATCTAACATTATAGATTAAACAATATATATATATATGAATGTTTTAAGAATAATACAATACAAACACTGATAAATGATTCTCTCCAATCCTAATTCAAATATTGAGCATTTTGCATTATACTCAAGAAGAAGAATACTATATGATCACCTATTCTTATGCTTGTTTATAACTGTTATTAAAACAGGCAAAACTCTCCATATAGTATCGCCACTCAAATCCTAAGATCTAGGTGCAGTGCTCTCAGATCCAAGGCTCCTCACTGATGAAATCACAAACCAGAAACTAGTCTGGGGATATTGGATGAATAGGCACTATATGGGGATTTTATGCACAAGTCTTCTGGTATCCATTGATGACTCTGGCTTGCACTGAGTGGCAATACTGTATGGAGAGTTTTGCCTGTTTTAATAAGAATAATACTAGGTTGTTAAGTATGTGAAAAATTAATTAAAAAGTAGAGAAAATAGTGATGAAATAAATACTTTTAGGAGAATGTTTATTAGATAACAAGTGTCCAAATATTCATCAAATTGAAGAAATGGTTAATCTATATAAACAACTCTAAGCCTGGGATAACAGCTCTTGAGGTACAAAATATTTTGGCATAATAAACTATACATTGTTTACCTTTGAGTTTTTCATCTTAGTATAAGCCTATACATATGATTATTGAGTACAGATAGATGTGTTATTCTTCTAAAAATGCTATCAATTTGATATATACTACACAGCTTTCAGTTCAACAAAAACTTTCAAATATTGAATATTGTACAAAATAATTATGTACAGGTTGTATGTACTCAAAACAGTTTTCATCAAATTTTCTTTAAAATAAAATAAACTTTTGAAATTAAAAAGTGTAAGGTGAGTCAAAATTATATAGATTTATATTAAATAAGATATCATAATTATAATTTAGTATTAAGAAATACTTGTATACCAGATTTAATAATATTGTCATCAATTGTATCATTAATAAATATTACTGTTGCCTTTTTTATAGTATCCAATATCATTTTTGACTAATAAAATCATATTATATAAATTATTTTCAGAATTATTTAACATAATGCTGTATAAAAAAATTGAAAACTGTATCTTAAGGATTAAAATGTTAACATCGAGTTTAAAAAAAGAATTTAAATCCTGTTGAATATAATAAACTTAATAAAATAAATGAACATAACTTATAATATTTGATAAATTCTATGATTTTTTTTTGTCAACATATGTTTCAAACAGCTTGATAAAAGATATATTTTATTATTTCTTAAAATGTGTAAATATTGTAAATAAAACTTGTTTTTGGAAATTTATTATGTTTGTCAGTAACTTTATTACTTAACACTCTCCACACATTATTGTTATTGCTATCACCATTGTCATCACTCAGCATATCATTAATCAATTTGATCAAACTCTTATATTTAGAGTATATATAAAATTTTACTGTTGACTGATTAACATATAGTTATTATCATACAGAGATGCTATTTTAAAGTGATGTATTAAAAACCAAATATTTCATTTTAAAGAATAATTTTTTAATAAATTTTAAGATGCTGTCATTCACTGAACTTGGTCATATTGTTCATTGTAGTCAAATCTAAAGTATTCATAGATCATATTATAATTGTCCTACTGGTATTGTTGCAATCATGATTAAATTATTTAAAGATATTTAATAATTAACATGATTATTAAATTTATCTTACTGTTATGGATTTGTTGATTTATTATAAAATTTACAGTTTATTTTTATTATTATCAGTAAAGTAGTTAAATATTCTTTAGTAATTCCCTACATGTAATATAAGTCATCTCAATTTTCTATATTTGGATAGTAATAAAATCCATCTTACAGGTCCAGATACACATTATAAAAGTATTGAAATTTAAAATTATATGAACCCTGAGAAATTAAATTATTAATTAATCATTTTAATTCTGATTTTGTTTATCAGATTTGTTTCTTAAGTTATTTGGTATGCATTACCTTAGTCTCTTATCTTTATTCTTATTGCTTTATTGATTCTTTAAAAACTTTCTTTTTTAATTATTTAAATTTAGACCCTTTGCTTTTGTTTTAATAATATTAATTTAATGCTTCAGGATCCCATTCATCATCACCAACATTGTTATCATAGCTCATCCATATTTTATTTTATTTTATTTTATTTTTGTTTCATCATCATTTCATCTTATTATCACAGCACAGTTTATTTATTCTTCATTGATCCCCATTTAATTACAACATTAACTATTTACTCTCTTAACATATCTTCTTTTTCTTCTCCTCAGTTTTAGGCCTATCCATTATTCATTTACAATAGTCAATTATTATTGCTCTTCATTACTCTTTTAAAACTTCTACATTTTTACTCATTTATCATTCATTTCATATTGCTAATTCCATGATCATTCACTAGATAGATATTATGCTGATTATTAATCCTTAATATAATTGTAAATTAAATAGGTGTTTTTTAATATCATTGTCTCTAGGTATTAAAAGTTAGTTTAATTCGAATGCTTTGTATAATATCAGATTATAAGGAAATTAAGGTAATGGAAAGTTGATAGGACACTGTAAGCTTTACTCATATGTAATCATGCTCATGCTAGTCAAGCCAGATCTTGTGCTTACATATATATTCATGTGTAATCTATTGTTTCATTTTACTGTTGATATGAAGATTAACCTTTCCTATTCAAGTTCTACTCATATTAATGCTCTACTTATATCCTCTGTTTTATTTTACTTGTGCATCATTATATTATATGTTAACTGTTGATGTGGAGGTTACAATATATATAGTAACCATATGGAAAATATTGTTTTTTCAAGTTGGATGACAATTGTAACTATATGGAAAATAGGGGTTTACAAGAAAAAATCTGGGGTTATAATTGTACCACAATTGGGTAACTATTTGTAACTATACACCACATTAGAAATAAATTATGAAGCAATAGACAACAATCATTATTCCTGAATAAACAAAATATAAAAGAAATGAGCATGAAAGATCGACATAGAACTAACTATAAGTTCATAAGCATTACTCAAAAGTAATCATTTATCATCATGGACGATCAACAATAAAAATAATTCAGAAGTCAATCTTATGTATTGAAAGTGGTCCACTATAGGCCAGGCTAATTATTTAACCACACTCAAACCTAGAGCAGGAATGCAAACAATAAGTCAAATAATGCTGGTGAACTTATAAATAGTTCTGTGCTGATCACTCATGCTCATTCTTTTTATATTCAATTTTATATTTTGTTTATTTGAGAGTGGTGCTGATTTCCCATTTCCTCATAATTCAGCTTTAATGTAGTGTATTGTTATAAATGAATACCCAATTGTGGAGAAATTGTCATCTCAGATTCTCCCTTAAAAACCCCTACTTTCTATACAGTTACAATTATCACCCAACTTGTGGTACTACTATTTTCCATATAGTTACAAATAGTGCCCAATGTGGGGTGCCATTTGTAGTGGAATAAATTCTACAGGGTAAATTATGAAGAGATGGGATACTATCACCATCAATCTCAAGTCAAAATATAAATATAAAATTAAATATAAAAAGAATAATAATGGTGTTGAAATGAGATGTATGGAGAAGATATTTTGCCTTACTGATAATTGAAATTGCAGCACTTATATTAGAAGCCATAAGAATGTTTTGTTATAATAGTGAATCTTTCACCATGAAAGGTCAGACAATAACAAGTAGCTTATCAGTTGGAAGACCCTGAGATGTATCCCAATCCAGTAAATAATGTTGCAGTTTATGAAATTATATTGCTACCACCTCTAAGATGCAAATAAAGGAAATAAATGAACTATGCAGCCAAACTGCTGAAGTCCTATTGCTCTCCTACATGCAACATGCTATTACAACTATAATTCATGTGTCCAGTATGCGAAGGGAAAAAATATATGCTTCAAGAAAAGTTATGAATACTACTCATTGCAATTACAGAAAAGAAAGCCAATATTTAATAACCAGGATATAAAACATTATATATTTGTTTTCACCAGTAAGATATTCATTCTTATAAAGACCTTCATTTTTGTAAAGATTAAAAGACCTTATTATTGCGATATGTATTGTGAGTATAGGCTTAAAACTGCAAAGATATTAAAGGTTGTGATATGTTGTATTTTATATATCCATTTGGAATCACAAAACGTAAAAACTGGAATGTATGAAATTGTTTGTTGAAAATAAACTGATTATGTGTTTGATTTTATATCTACATTTAAAATCACTATTACATAGATACAATCTAATTATATATATTTTGCTTTATTAAAAAATTGTTAAATTATTGTTTAATTAATCCAATTGTTTGTTTTAAATAAGTTTAAACAATATAACTTCAACATACATGTTCTAGTTTGTAAGTTATTCACAACTCTGCGAACATGCAAGTCAATGAGAAATATGCTGGGGTGTCATGATAATAATTTTGAATTGATAAGGGTTGTTATCTTACAGGTATTCTATGTAAGTGTTCTCTTTTGAGGAGGTTTGATGCCTTGGGTTTCTTCAAATGGAAACTTAAACAAATAAAATACTTTTAGAATATTTGTAATCATCCAACTGTCATCATCATCTCAATTGTTTAATATTATTGTATTGATTTAAACCAGGATTTATAAAATTCATAGGTAGATATAGGGGGTATTTTTACATTTATCATTATATAAGTTCTTAGCAATCATCGAATATCTTTTACATATTGAGTATACCATTTGGGTTCAGACTTAAACTACTGAGATATTTACCTTTAAATCATTAGCAATGAAGATTCCTAGTACAATATTAGTAAAACAATCCACTTATTCTATAATATTTTAATGTAAACTAAATTAGGCCCATTTCACTATCTGTGAACTTTTTGATTTATCCATATTTTTTTGATAGTTTAAATTATTGATTTAACCTACTTTCCCTATTAGAAATATTCTTTTTTCCAAATCATTATTGATTACTGTTTTAATTTTAGGTTTTTGGCTCATGATGAATTAGTATTTGTAAATATAAATTTTTTTTTTTAAAAAATGTGATAAAGATTTCAGATGCATCATTCAAAGTTAGAAAACCCTAAAAAGTTTTATATATAATTTCTATATCAATCAGTAGCACTCATGAAAGATATTTTATTTCAGCTATTAGCATTTGCAAATGTAATGATTACATTTTTATTAATTAGTTGTCCATCATTTAGAATTATAAGTTTCCTCTAAATTTTTTTAATATCAACATTAATAGGATTTCAAATTCTGTATCTATGGATTTTGGCTGTTATAATATATATACCTAAGAGAATAATTTTAATTATATATAAAATATTTTTACTGCTAGGGGTAAAAGTAAAGCAATTAAAATGATAATTAAGTTTTATATTTTGAGAACATCTTTCATTTTAGTATATATATATATATATATATATATATATATATATATTGTAACCTTATTACCCAACTCCTTGTAGAATAGATTGATTGTCATTGGTGATGTTTTGAACATTTTAAAATTTTTATAAGATTGAAATAAGTTATATTAATATATTATTGTAGGGCATACCTGATATATTTTTTTTATTACATACATATGTTCAAAATATGTTATTTTTATTTATATTATGATATATTATTTTGAGATTATAACTGATTATAACTTTATAATGATTGCTGTTTCAGTATAACATGAATAAAGGCACGGTTAATTTGTGCAATTGAGATTAATCATATCCTTAATTACGTTTTAATTATTTAATATATTTAACTAAATATTATTTAGATTTGGTAATTTTATATTGATTTTGTTAACAGGGTAAAAATAAAATATGATTTGTTAAATTTAAAAGTGGTTTAAACTAAGTTTCATTTAGTTTATTTAATTGATCAGTTACAAATTCACCCAACTATTTTTTTATTATTATATCAGTTTTCAAATGTGTCATAATAAATATGCAAATGAAGAGAACATTTTTTTTTAAAAAAAGAAAAACAAATTTATGATATCAATTTTATTTATATTTAAAATTAGAGTGTGCTAAAATATTATGAATACATAAAAGTTAAAAAAAAATCTGTCCTGAAAAAACATTTGCTCTGACTTTTCGATCTGTAATTGGGAGAAACAATGTTAAGTGAATTAAAGTAAAAGAGAAGAAATCTGAAAATGTAAGTTGAAGTTCTATTTTAATTTTAAAATGTGGATAAGGTCAAAAGAAATATTACTGATTAAATAATATTCTTTCATATTTAATATTTCAGACCTTCATGCTGCTTGGAGAAATCCACTATTCTTTGGTTTATGAGATTATTAAAACTACTTCAAATATGAATAACACTTATTTAATTATAAATTTAATGCTGTCAGTAAAGTTGCTAAATTACATATTGCTTGAAACATCTTTACTGCTCATATAGTCATTTGTTGACTAATTAAAGAATTGATTAAAGCTTACCTGGATATTAATAATGCTTATAATTAAGTCTAAATTTACAGCTAGTAGTGAAATTGTGAAATTATTTGTTATACTTTAGATATTCTTACTGCTAAAATAAAACCATGCATTCACTGACTAATGATACCTTTAAAGTCTATTTGGATATATGGATAATTTATTATTAAAATGCCATTTTAATGAAAATGAAATTAAATATTTTATGAAAGATAAAAAATTGACCTGGATTTACTTATAGTGATATCATGAAAAGAAGACTCTATGATTAGGAAATTATAATGAGTTATTCTAAAATAGAAAATACATTATGGGATCTTTATACAAAGTAAATTATGGCATGAGTAATTGGGAATATGTAAAGATCTAAGTTTTTCCTAGGAATATTTATAATGCAAGTAGAATGTTGTAATGAAAAGCCATAATTTAAATATTTGAATTGTGAATACTAAACATATTCTAGCATTGAATATTATTTTAGATATCTTGCGAGAGATGATCAAAAGATTTAAAGAGTGTGTGTTATATATTTTTGTATTTTATGTTCAATAATTATATATGAGTTTTATTATTTTATATGCTAAATTAATTATTGCTTACTGATTAAAATGAAGATAATATAATGTAATATTTAATTTAAAGGAAGATGGATGATGGTCTTTAGTGATCAAAATTCATCATCATTAGTTTTCAAAGGTATTAAATAATATTATTGATCGTAATATTGGATTAATCATTGTAATGGTGAAATTCATTATTATTTATTTTAAGATATGTTAAACAGTATTATATTTTTAGTTTATTAATTTTATATCATAATTATAGAGTATTTTAACAACACAACTAACCAATACTAAATTTAAAATGAAAAGGGTTTTAATTTTACTACTTGAATATAAATAATTCATAGATTGATGATGATTGGTGTGGAATTATGTTAAATTCCATGTATACATGGGAACACATATTTATAATTGATCATTACCATTATTAACAAATCCATTTATTTCTGTTTCTAATCACGACTCAATCCTTTTTTCTTTTCAAAAATATACAGTACATATAGCCATATAATTTTATAATTAAAACCACTTCTTTGAAGGGGGTTAGATTGTATAAAGAAAGAATGGTAAAAGATAGTTTATATATAAAAAGATATAAACCTGTTTTAAATAGAATTGGATAAGACATGAATAAAGAATTATTTTTTGGAAATAAATTCATTTTTGAAGTATATAAGAAAGAAAAAGGAAATAAGTTTTTTATTGTAACAATTGGTTTTTTGGATAAAAGAAAATGTAAAAAAAAAGTTTTTTTGAGAAGGGAGTCAAGTAAGTGTAGTGTATGTTTTGTGTTTTTAATTTAATTGATTTTAATGTATTTTATTTATTTTTAAATTTTATGGGGTTTATATGTTTTATATTGTTTTTGATTATTATTATTTTTTTTTTGTTTTTTGTTTTTTGTTTTTATTATGTGAAGTTTGTTTACAATGTAATATGTTTTTTCTAGATCCTTGAAAATGACTATAGAGTAAAGATAGTCGAAACGTTGGAAATAAGTGTATATATATATATACATCAAATAAAGTTTTTGAAAAGAAAAGAAGTGGTTTTAATTATAGAATTATATACCATTATTAACAACAATTTAGTGAATCAAGAAAGTGAGTATTAAATTAAGTTAGGTATTCATGTTTGATGATTGATGCAGGAGATAATTTTGCAGCTATGAATCTTTTGTTGGATGTCACTGGTTTTCATCTTATACTATTATTATTGTATTAGGAGCTTGTTAGTATTTCACAGGGTCATGGAAATGCCCAACACAATATCTTATAAGGTAGTCATGATCTTAATGGATATGCTTGGATGGTATGATGTATTTAGGGAAAGTATTGATCTTTTATTATATATTTTCTTGTATCTATATGGGTGCTGATAGACACCTGGATATTTATTTCAAGTATATTCAGACAATATTTTCCTGTATCCATATAGGTACTTATAAACACCTGGATATGTAGTTCAAGAATATTCAGACATGACCCTAGACTGATATTTCGATCATTGTAGATGTATCTTTTTGAGGTATATGTTAGTAATGTTATTCTGGTGCACTGAGTGGAGTGCCAGTGTTGTGTAAAATGTGTATTGTTCATTAGTTGTAATTATGAATAACTTATAGAAAGTATTCAAGGTATATTCCTACAGTGATATAGCTAGCCTCCAATCTAATATAGGTAAAGCAATGTACTAAAGAAATTGTTAAAACCAAGAGTGCAATCTGCTTGTTTTAATAAACTCAATGTGTTGTAGCTGTTGTTTTATGTTTTAGTAAAATGATAAATTTCAACACCTAAATAAATATCTTGTGGATAAATTATAGAATCAATAAACAAGGGAATTAAATATGAAGGTCATTCATATTTATTTAAACTTATGAAAAATATGTAGCTGTAATTAATTAGTGTGTCAATAATACTGATCCTTAAAATGAAATAATTCATATGATAAAGTATTATATTATCAAACTTATTATTATGTTTTTATAATTATTTTTTTTATAAACTCTTGCTTTAATGTTTTTGAAGAATCATACTGTGACCTCTCTATCCATTTTATATGTAGCTTTAAAATTTATATTGCAATGTTTTTAATTGTGACTTTTTCTTGTTGTCAAAATGTAAATAAAAAAAACTCTAGTCTGGATAAATCAACATTTTGAACTTTAATTTCACTGTTCCATATGTATATTTGATAGGTAGCTTTAAAATTTGCATTCCATTGAACTAAAAATGATTAATTTTTTAAAGTTTATTATAATTTTTATTTTTGATGTTTATGATTTGTTATTGTCATTAAAGTACAGTATAACATTAATAAATAAAAAAAATGTATTATTAGTCATAATTTTTGTAATCAACATTTGGAATTAAGGCAAATAATAATTGAAATGTATCTGAAACTGAATACTTATAAAGTAATGAACACTTTCACTCTTGAGACTAAATAAAATTATTCATTGCTAAATAAAACTACCTATTGTCATAATGTTCAACTGTAAAAATTAATTTAAATTTAATCAGAAAGAAGCTGAACTTTAGATGCTATTAATTTTTACTGAAACTGAAACCACTTCATGTTATGAAAAAAAATCTTATCACTTTAACTCCTAAATATAAACATAAACCCAAACACATCTCTTCGTTATAAAAAAGTACTGCTGCTAAGTTTTAAAAATTGAAGTTGGAATTCGCTATGCAAAGTTGAAGAAATCGTATGAAAAATGGAATCAGTTGCCTATGAAGTACTTGAGAGTAGACTGAAACCTGAACATGGACAAAAAGATTAAAATTTATTATTTAGAAGATATTATAAAATAGTAATGAAAATATTTAGAATTGATTCCTCAATTGATATGATGATATGGTAAATTTACTGTAAGATTCTGTTGTATATTTTAATTTTTGAAAAATCAAGTGAATAATTTTTTTTGCATCTGTAAATTACATTTGTTGCAATCTTCTATCACTTTCTTATGATATATATAAATACTAAATAAAGTAGCATTTTTAGATATATATGTAATTTAGCTGGAATCAAAATACTTTTCACACATGTACTTAGAGTTGTGAGCATTCTTCATCAATAAATATTTTAAAAACATAAAAAGTGACTTGGATTTAGAGTTTACATTTAAAAAAATATTTATTGATAGTGCTGTTAATAGAGCATGATTTTATTCAACTGTCAGATTTTAAAATAACCTCATTACTAGTTAAGGTTTGAATAACACACTCCTAGAGAAGATGTTGGTTTTTTTAAAATTAAACTCTAAATATATTCCACTGCCCATGTTTTTAATAGATTTAGTGCTCACAATTTGTACCACATGTGTGAAAGGTAGTTTGCTTCCATCTATGATTTAAAATAATAAATATGATCATTTAAGTATATTTGGATGATCTTCTTTGAATTGAGAGATCTACATTTAATTTATTTAATTTAATATTTTTATTATTGCTATTTGGAATGAGTTGTACACATTGGAGATATATAGAAAATTTAATTAGTAGATAGAGGCAGAAATTTGAGCCTAGTATAATTTTAAAATCATTTCTGGGATTAAAAGATTTTTTGTTACTATAAACAGTGAGGATTGCCAATTCCTCTACAAGCTTTATGATAAATCCTAGCCAGAGCCACTTAAAAACTCTGTCAGAACCCTCCCAACCCTGACCATGGTCGTGTTTGCCCTCAGAGAGGTGTCAGGGAGGTTCAGACACTAGATCTAGTGTCTGAACCTACCCTGACACCTCTCTGAGGAGTGCCAAAGCACGAAACCATGGTCAGGGGTTTGGGGAGGGGTTCCTGACAGAGATATTTTAAGTGCTGGCTCTGGCTAGGCATTTATCATAAAGCTTGTAGAGGAATTGGCAATCCTCACTGTTTATAACTTACAAGCTTAAGAGATAGGGTCATGTGATCTATGAATTGATCTATGACTTTTATTTTGACTATTTTTGTTACTATGTTTCAGATGTATATCAATTCCAGTTAATATTATATATCTACATGTATGTGTAAATATGAAAGCATGTGCATTTATTATCAAATCATTTCATTTAATAAAATTGTTAGTTATTTATAATTCAAGACTATTGTTTTTATCTCTTTGTCTAACAATTCCATTTCCAATATTTATTTAATATATAGATCATTATTAGTGAGTTCATGCTCATACCTAGAATTAAGCATGATCTTGCAATGTTTTCTAAGTGAAGTGACGAATTGTAGATATAATCATAACTTTCATAAATGTTATTACAAAATTTATGATTCTTAGATCAATTATTAGAAGAGTTGTTTTACAATTGATAAGTAATAAAATATAACTGGCATCCAGTCTATGAGTATATTAAGGGATCATGGCAATATATTTGGGTCCCTGGTTTGATGATCATCAAAAATTCTCAAATTGGGACCACTTTAATAGTAAGTATATTTTGTTGAATTAAATATGCCACTAAATAAAGTGGGAAGACAAAACTTTATGCATGGCTGCAGTATGTAATAAATTCTAATATATTAACGTTTACTAATTATACATGTGTAATATAGCTATATAATGGGCCTAGAACATTGACTTGGTCACTATTAAAATTTAAGTTAAATCCTCATTATGCTCCTGGTTGTACAAAATCAATGGTATATCAACTTATATCTAATACATCCCAATAAGTTAAAAAATATATTTATTCAAATAATTCTATTTGAAAAAAGTCTTTATTAAGATGAAATATGCTACATTTTAAAAATCTGTTTATTAACTTCTAAGAGATATTTATAGAAAAGTATTTCCTTTGTTTCCATTAAGCACTCTTTTATTTATTCAGTTCTGTTTTTCTTATTTCCTTTTAAATCAGATTTTTTTTTTTAAAAGAAATATGATAAACCGATAAAATTTAAATTTAGCTTTGTTTTTAAAAAGAATTAAGAAGTAAAGATATTTTATCAGAATGACTTACGAATTATAAAACGAGACAGTACCCTATATAAATCATGATTATTTTGAGAATGTTTTAATGGAGACGACACAAACTTACATGGTTATGTAAATATGTATTGTCAGTGAGAAATTAATATTTAAATTTTTATCTTTTTTTTAAATCAGCATTCTGGATATCCTGCTTACAGTATTATATTTATAAAGAATTTTTTTAAAAAAAATAGACCATTTTAATCAAAATTGGTTTTGAAAAAGGTAATAGTTTTCAAAAGCATTATTAAAGTTTTTTTGCTTATTTTTTATATATATTGCTATGAAAATGTTTGTGTTCAATATTATAAAACAATTCGAGCAATGATAGTACTGCTACTAATAATAATATTAATAGTAGTGTTAAATGTTAACAAAAAATATTTTAATAAATTTATTTAGTAAAACTCCTTGTTAAAAATTCTGTTAATTTCTATATTTCTTCTAGACTACATTATATATTATTTATTTAATTATATACAATATAGTATAAAATAAATTTAATTATTATATTTAATAATGTACTCATCATTATCTTTTTATATACAACAATTTTTTGTAAATGTCTGGTATTTTGTATATATAGTTTATAAATATTGTTTTGTATATATATTGCACAGACATATATATATTACATATAAATTAACTAATTATTAAAAGGTTTTTGTAAAGTTAGAAGAGAATTTTTTTTTAGTTAAAAAAAAAAAAATTAACCAAAATATCTATCACAATAGATCAGCAATTGATTGGCTAATTAAACTCTAACCAAGAAAAGATTATTTAACTGAAAAAATATTTTACTTTATTGAATGGATAAATGGAGATAATTTTTAATGTTTATTTTTAAAAGAGGTCATTTGGTGTTATTGCTGATGAAAGCCAGTCCTCTGGTTAAAATGTTAAAAAAAACTATGTACAGAATGAATTTTATTTTGTTTTTTTATTCACATATATATATGTAAAAACTATAAATACCCTTATAAATATACTAAATGTAAATTCAAATAATTTTAATGACAAAAATAATAAAATATATATTTTAATTAATCAGAAGCGCTTTGATTACATAGTAATCCTTATCAATTGAAAAATAATACATAGTTAATATCACGTGATTTTCCATAAACTGTGTATGTCAGTATTTGCTGCTTGTCTATTTATTATATTATTTTTGAATCTAATTATCAATATTGCTTCCTTATTTTTTTCTCCTTTTATGATTTCTTTCTTCCATATATATATATTGTAATGATCAAAACTAACTTGCAGTCATAATTAACACCAGTCACCAGAAAGCATTTCTAGATTTCCCATCTAGAATTACCTATTTATGTTAGTTAATATGTGGTATTACCCAGCAGAATCAGACCTAACTAGATATTTAATACAGTGACAATATAGAAAATTAAAAATTTACTAGTGAAATATATATAAATATAACGAAAAACTCATAGAATTAGCAACTATTATTAATATCTATTATGTCCACTAGCTCGTGGAGAATCATTGGATTCTTTGAAATAAGGCACTGACTATAACAAATTAAGGAATAAAATTTTGGACTCAATAAATAAAAGTAATAATAAAAATATTTATTAACAATTTAATATTATGATCATTTCATGAGTTGTATAAGTACATTATAATTGTATTTGACAAATAACCTTTTTATGTAAGGAGAACCTTTTTATGTAAGGATTACTATACTATACGAGCAATATTTCTTTTATATATTACTTCAGATCTTTCAATAATTGATTAATTTATTTAACTAAACATAATACTGATGTTCATTAAAACTATGCTACATATATGTGTATAAATACTTTGAATACAAATCCCATAAATAAAATTCAACATGATTATATTCATCACACTTATAATAATTGCCATGTAAATTTCTTACTCAAACAGCCCTAATACACGTTTAATTACTATGGTAGGTGATCACTATTATTTAAGGAAAATACAACAAAGGCCTACACTAGCAACTTTAACAAATATTTTATATTCTTATACACATTATTGCATCACACACACATATATTAATCATATCAAATATTACAAATATAAGACCATGTGTGTGTCATTAAGTCTCTTTACATATTATTTACATAATCAAATCGATAATGCATGTAATTTTATCAAATATGTTCCAAATCTTAGAATTCTATAATTATAAGCTATATGAAATACTAAAATGGATTTCTGACCAAAACATTTTAACTAACCAGTTCTATTATATTTATACAACATACACACACCTAAACACAATTTCAATATGCAGGCAACATGACATTCAGCTTTTTTTTTTTAATATTTGATCCGAATAAACATTTCTGAATTTACCCCCCCCCCCAATTTGAATCATACTTTGACTTATAAAATAAAATAAAGATTAAAATCTAATAAAGAATGGCTTGATTTCTAGGTTATTATTGATTTTAAAATTTCTTTCTCTTCTTCTCCTTATTTGCATTGATTAATTATATATATAATAATATACCATATACTCCTTAGTTAACACTTTACAATGCAATTTTAACATATGATTTCTGCTTGCTTACAATTTCAACTGCCCTGCAGTCATAATCAAACTTACAATATTTAAATATATACAACTAATACCTAACCATACACACACACATATATATATACCAATACATACACATACATATACAAATATATATACACACATATAATGTCCAATCCATACATTCTTGTCATTGTAGCTGTTATTACTATGTGATTATTCATATAGTATATGAACATGGAAGGCTGCTCATCAACACACATTAGCCAGTATGATGAGTTTATTGACTTTTTACCTCTGAGTTTAAGATCAAGAAACATCATGGTCTTTCTTCTCAATTTCCTGATAAGGCAGAATGAATGTATGTGTAAATATTTTTCCAATAGATATATACAACAGCAACAATTATATTACATAATGATACTAGAAAAGTCAACATTGAGAAGGGTATAAGACAGGGTGACTCCATACTCCAAAATGTTTTATAACAGTTCTGAAAAAAGTATTTTGTGGGTTAAAATTAATAAAAAGTTTAATAATGTGATAAACTTTAGAGTAATAAGATAATAAATATATAGAAAGTATAGAAAATTATATAAATAGAGTATATAAAATAAAATGTAAATCATGTCAGGATAAAAATATTAAAAATAACTATGTAGGTGAAACAAAAAATTCAATTTACACATGATTAAGCCAACACAAGTATGATAAAAGATTACTTGTTTATTTACATTCATTGGTAACAGAACATAAATTTGAAAAAGGAAGTATAAAAATGATAAATCATACTAGGAATAGAAGAGATAGAAAGATAAAAGAAGCTATATTGATTAGAAATATTAGGCCATCTCTTAGTAAAGATTTGGCATTGAAGACATTGATTTTATAAAAATGTATATATATTTGTTGATAAATAAGTTATATATAAGATATAGTTTCAAAAAGGTGTCCATAGAGAGTGTAATGGTGATGAGATAAAATTTAATTGAATGTAAATGCTTGAAAACAGAAAGGGCACATATAATGAAAGTATGGAAGAATAAATATGAAAAAAAATATTATACAGAAAATGGATTATTGGTTTTTATACTGAGTTTGGGAAAAGATAAGGGGATTTAGATATAAAAACCATAGAGTTGGCAAAGATTATGTTGTGGAAATGGGATGGAGCAAAATATGGGAAAACTTAGACTGGGGAATGGAAAATAAAGTGGCTAACAGGTTTCTCTGGGCATAATTGTTGAGAGATTCTTGACTTTGTTTAAGGAGAAGCTACAGTACATCACATCACATCATCACATTAATTAAAATATAAAAGTTATTTCCGATAGGAAAATGGTGTAGCTATAATAAAATTTAAAAGAGGTAAGGATAATTAAACATTAAGAAGTAGAATTACATAGGTATTATGTTAATATTATTATTGGTAAATACATGTATAATATATAGAATAATTAAAATAGAAGTAAATAGTATTACTGAACAATTTTGAAATAATGGGGATAAAAAATAAACATTAAATTTTTTGAGTAAATTATTTATATAGAGGAAATTAATTAATTATAAATATAGAATAAAAGAATATTAGTATTTTTACAATATTAAAAATTCATAGTTTAAAATGCGGTTTAAAATGTCATTATGGTTTTTTATATATGTGTGTATATATATATGTGTGTGTGTGTATGGTTAGGTATTAATTGTATATGTTTAAATATTGTAGCTCTGATGATGACTGCAGGGCAGTGAAGAAGAAATAAATCATATGTTAAAATTGCATTGTAAAGCATTAATTAAGGAATATATGGTATATTATTATCTATTATTGATTTTCTTACTATAGCAATTAATTTAAAATAAAATGATTTAGCATTGTATTCCCACAATTTGCTCTTGTTACTACTCTAAATAACTGAACAATTTTAATAAAACTTTTAGTAGAGGTAAATAATTTTCAATAATATATAAATTTAAACTAAATCCCAAGAACGTGTTTAGGTAGAAAAAGTTCATTCAATTTATGTTCAAAAAAAAAAAAAAAAGAAAGTTTATAACTTCAAATGACTTTATAGTTCAGCAGATGTCCAGGACTAATTCTAGTTGAAGTAGTATTTTATTTTACTATCATATGTGTATTTGGAGCTCATATTTGGAGAATATTATAGTTGCAATTTATAACTTGGCATAAATAAAAATTTTAATTACTATGGTTGTTTATTAAAGTCATAATCAGGTTTTTGAACTTCAGATTTATTTTGTCATGATCAGGGTTTCCATTAATTCTGGTTTGACAATTTGTAATGATACATATAATATTAGAATAAACACTATAGGGACCATTCTTAACACAACAGCTATCTAATCAGGTAGGATTAGGGGTATATTAGCCTGTCATAGGAAAGCTTTCCAAGTACACTAGAGAGATTTTAATTTTGTCCACCAGTCAGCAATTTCACTTCAATGGACAGAAACATCTGCACACAAAACTAAAGAAAATAAGAAAGCAAGATCCAATTTTACTTTTTTTAGAACTATTTATATATAGTTTTTATCTCAAGAAATTTTAATTACTAAGAAATAACCGGATCTATTTTATTTTTGGGACTAATTGCAATTTTCACAATAAGATAATCTACATTTTAACGTAAATTCAACTTTATAGATTAACATACTTAGTTTCTTAGTTTTCCTTTGTTAACAGGTAATTAATATAAAATGACTTTTTATTTGAATTATATATTATCTTAATAAAAAAATAAAAAATTCGTTCTGTACAATTTTAAATTAATCCGTTAATTATTTTTCTCAAAAAATATAAACATATTTTAACCTAACAAAAGATTGAACTTTTCTTTAAATATAGGAATTAAATCTTTTTTTTTTTTGAAAGAAAAAGTAAAAACTTTTTTTTTATTATCAAAAGAAAACTTAATAAAAATTTATACAATTTATACGTCAAATGTATATATGTGTGTGGACGTATATATATTTGTAAAAGATAAATATTATAAAAGTTTGACTTATTAACTTTGTTATATCCGCACTTACGACTGTGCCAATGTTATAACTGCAAGTCATACTGTGCGGGCAGCAAATAATGTTATACAATTCCCACGCTGTTCTTTTCCAATGAGTGCTCTCCAACGAATCGGTCTGCAACGAAACTCTCCAACGAATTGGTCTGCAATGAATGCTCTCCAACGAATTGGTCTGCAATGAAGCTCTCCAATGAATTGGTCTACAATCTCTCTGCTGAATTGGTCTGCAATGAATGCTCTCCAATGAATTGGTCTGCCATGAAGCTCTCCAAACGAATTGGTCTGCAACGAAGCTCTCCAACAAATTGGTCTGCAATGAAGCTCTCCAATGAATTGGTCTGCAACGAAGCTCTCCAATGAATGCTCTCAATATCTCCACTGTGGTCTCTTTCAGCTACACCCGTGAACTACATTTCCACTGGGCGCTGATCATTAACCACCAGCACTGACACGAGATATCTCTACTTAAATACTGCTTGACTGCGCTCTACTGCTCTCTATGT
Source organism: Epiperipatus broadwayi (assembly GCA_028023455.1). Classification (NCBI taxonomy): domain Eukaryota; kingdom Metazoa; phylum Onychophora; class Udeonychophora; order Euonychophora; family Peripatidae; genus Epiperipatus; species Epiperipatus broadwayi. Next base: position 6,410,657 of record JAQFVV010006211.1, read on the forward strand.
TACACTGCTAGATGTTACTCAGTCTTCTTATCGCTCTCTGACAACTGCAATGATCAATCAATGCACTGACCAATAAGGTAATGTTTCTTATCTAGAAACATTTGTAATTGGCAAACATTTCTAGGAATTGTCGATCACCATTACGTCAATGCACTAATTAAATTCCTCAGCTATTAGAGCGCGATCTAAAAACAGCCTTACGAATAAATTCTAGTTTTTTCTGGAGTGCACAAACATGTCTGCCATTTTACAAAACACTACACACCTCCTCCACTCCAGAAAAACCCTTGGTGCTATTTCTACTTTCCTGTAATTTCACTAAGAAATGTACAATTTAACTCTGCTGCCGAAACTTTTTCGCCAGTAACCTTCAATGGTGACTGCGCAAGCGTTTTATTTCCAAACTTTTCACTTTCATTGTTAAAATTACTAATTGGGATTGTATGTATATACTTCAACAAACAGTTAATTAATAAGTTATCTCCAGATTTTCAAGTAATTTTTCATTCACCTCCAAATACGAATAGATTGATTAACAATTCAAAATTTAAAATTGAATCTAACTTAACTCAGCATGTGGTTTATAGTGTTTCTTGTCCTCATAAAGACTGTGGTTCTATTTATTATGGTGAAACTAAAATCAATATTTTAAATAGAGTGTCACAGCATAAATATTTATATCATCGTACTAAAACTAAATTTTTGGGAAATTCAGTGTTTGTGGAACATGAAAATAAGGCTGGACACTTATGTCAACCAGTAGAGGCAAAATTAGTGTGTACGGAGAAGAATGACGTAAAGCATAAGGTTAAAGAAGCTTGTTTTATAGCTGGTAATCCTAATGCTATTAATAGAAAGGATTCTTGTTTTAATATTTCTAAAATATGGACTTTATAATATTTATTTATTTATATTGTATTTTATTTATTTATTTAGAGTTAGTTTACATCTTATTTGAGATACGCATTTTGCTTGTGAATAAGTGTTTATATTTTGTATTTGTTTTGTGTTGAGCTATGATTATGGAGGCTTAAGTCCCCCGAAAGTGCTCAGCTTTATTTTTATAATTTTATATTTAAAGCTTCAGCAACTGTGTTTTATCACAGTTAATTTTTTTTTTTAATTGGGATTGACATTTTCACCCGGTTTCTCCGTCTATGGCTAAACTTGTAGTTCAACGTATTCGCTACTCCCAGGTTCCAAATGCGACTGCGCCAATGTTATATCCGCACTTACGACTGTGCCAATGTTATAACTGCAAGTCATACTGTGTGGTCAGCAAATAATGTTATACAATTCCCATGCTGTTCTTTTCCAACAAGTGCTCTCCAACGAATTGGTCTGCAACGAAACTCTCCAACGAATTGGTTTGCAATGAATGCTCTCCAACAAATTGGTCTGCAATGAATGCTCTCCAACGAATTGGTCTGCAATGAAGCTCTCCAATGAATTGGTCTGCAATCTCTCTGCTGAATTGGTCTGCAATCTCTCCGCTGAATTGGTCTGCAACAAATGCTCTCCAATGAATTGGTCTGCCACGAAGCTCTCCAAATGAATTGGTCTGCAACAAAGCTCTCCAACGAATTAGTCTGCAACAAAGCTCTCCAACAAATTGGTCTGCAATGAAACTCTCCAACGAATGCTCTCAATATCTCCACTGCAGTCTCTTTCAGCTACACCTGTGAACTACATTTCCACTGGGCGCTGATCATTAACCACCAGCACTGATGTGAGATATCTCTACTTAAATACTGCTTGACTGCTCTCTATGTTACACTGCTAGATGTTACCCAGTCTTCTTATCGCTCTCTGACAACTGCAATGATCAATCAATGCACTGACCAATAAGGTAATGTCTCTTATCTAGAAACATTTATAATTAGCAAATATTTCTAGGAATTGTCGATCGCCATTACGTCAATGCACTAATTAAATTCCTCAGCTATCAGAGTGCGATCTAAAAACGGCCTTACGAATAAATTCTAGTTTTTTCTGGAGTGCACAAACATGTCTGCCATTTTACAAAACACTACAAACTTCCAACTGGTTCTACTGTTTTTTAAATTTGATATTATATAGACTAGTCTTTTACACCTTTCCATACTACTTAAAATAATAATTAAAATGGAGAAATTACATTTTAATATATATATTACCTTCAACTATCCATGCTATCTCATACTACTGCACACTTGATCACACACATGTTGAAAAGATAAATAATCAACATGTGTGTGATCAAATGTGTCAGCAGTATGAGATAGTGTGGATAGTTGAAGGTCGTTTGAAAGTCTGAGTTCAAACTGTAATATATGCATTTTGAAATTAAATGTACATACTAAAGTGTCTTATTCTAAAATATTGTAAAATCTTTAAATTTTGCTACTAATATTTTAATCATAGATGTTATCTTAAAATGCAATCAATTGTAATAAACTAATTAAACAGATAACAAAGGAATTTAATTAGCAAAACCCAATTTAATTAAATCCCACCTTAATTTATAAGAGTTACTCCAGAAAACAAAAGAAAGCAAACCGATAAAAGGGGGACCATTTTGAAAAGATCAACAGAGCAAGTACAGAGAATTTTCAGTGAATTCGAGCAGAGCATCCATTGCAAGAGAACAGCATGGGAATTGCGAATTACCCTCGTTGAGAAAGAAGAGAAGTTAGATGTAGAAACTATACGTTCAGAATTATAGTGCGAGTATTTGTTATCGTGTGTACATAGTGTACTTTTCTAACACAGCTCAGTGGGAATCAGAACTTTGTATAAATTAAATTAGTTAGCATCGAACTGTTTTGAGAATTAAACTAACTAGTTCGCAAATTAACTTTTGTGTGCAGTAATTGAAGAAACAATACACTGCACAAACCCCTTATAGATTACATATTGGAGTGCAGGTAGGAAAAAGCCTGTGCTGTAGGAAAAATGTAATATATATTAGTGAAATTGCCTGTAAATAACCCATACAAACCAAAAGCTTTTCTTATAGTTTTTCAAAGAACGGTGAAAAAAAAAATTTACTCACCATAATTGTCAAGAATACCAGTATATTCTTTTATTAAATAGTATTAGATTGCTATCTAGATTGATATGAGAGTTTATCTTAAAAAGTAATCCTGATTTCGAAATGTAATTTTTTTATTTTTTATGTTTACCTAGTCTAGAGTGAAATTAAAATTTAAGGATATAACTTGTACATGTATTACAAGTCATTTACTTCATGTAAATGTGTGTGTGTATATATAAAGATACTATAATAGATTGCATACTTTAAAATAATTTTAGTCATTTAGGATACTTTGAACATGTTAGTCTCATCATTATAACAATTCATCATTAAATAACATTTAAAAATATTCATTATTTATTTAAATGCTATTGGCTTTCTGATTCACTATGTTTTCTTTGTTCCAATGAACAATGTTTTTTTTTATTTTTCTCTCTTTTTTTTTCCATATGTCATAGCATCGGCTGGGACGTGAACCCACACCCGTCTGCAACCAACTACTTGCTTGGAAGGTGGGTGCGATGACCTCTTGGCTAACAACGCTTGACTGATTTTTCTCTTTCTACTTTTTTTCCCAATCACTTTAACAATACTAGGATCAAACCTATATCCATGTTCTTTTCTTATAATTATAAAATACCCATGCATCATTTGTAGAATTACTTTAACTTTCCTACATATAAAAAATGTTCATCATTACATTCTTGAGTTTACTTTGAATTTCCTAATAATATATATATAGTTAGTCTAATTGGATACACCTCACTGCATATACAACTTAGTACATCTCATGTACTTTTTTTTTTTTTTGTATTATTAATTATTATGTTTAAAGTGATAGGTGTCTTTTAAATCAATATCAAATTCCTTTGCACATATGACACCAATATTATTTTCTATACTTGGTTATGTATGATAACAATATTAATTTTTTTATTAATTTTTTTATATTCTTATACAATATTATTTATTTTAAAACATCATTCATATATATATTATTTGAAATCAATCGTTGCTATATAAAAAGGATAAATATTCAAGTTCTCTATTTTATCAGATTTAAATGTATATAATAAATTATTCTGAGGCAAAAATACTCCCAAGACTGCATATTTATGTGATTTGACACTTGACATTTGACATTGTCTTTAAGCAGAAGATTTGATCAAACAATGCTATGTTGGAATTTTTAAAAAAAATATATTTGAAAATAAACATTCAGCTTTAATTTTTTCTTGAATTTGTTAAAGAAAATGTTATTTTTTTCATGTATTTGTTAATAAAAATGTATATTTCTATAATTATATACTTCAAAATTAAAATAGAAAATAACAAAACATATTACAAATATAATGCTTTGAGTATTTGATATTCTTTATTTGTAATGAAATAAATGCTTATGTTATAAACTATATAAATATTGAAATAAAATAATTAATCGTTTAATTATTAAGCTAGTGAATTATAATAACAAATACTAATTGTAATACTAAATGTTTATTTATGAATTTTTTTCGTTGGTCGTTTTGTAAAATTTGATAAAAAATACATAAATAAACATTTAGAAATATAATTAGTATTTGTTATAACTCACCAAACAGTTTATAATATTTACTTCATTACAAATAAATAATAACAAATGCTTAAAGCATTTACTTTTTAAAAAAGTATTTGTAAAATATTTTGTTAAAAAACATCCCAATGAATTAAATTAAAAACATCTGATATGAATAAAAAAACATTTTTTTTTCTAAAACAGGGAAAATAGTTCCCTCTAAAAATAAATAATTTAGTCATAAATTTGAATTTTTAGTTTTTAAGTGGCTCCATAGTTGTATTAAAATATATATTAAACTGAAAACTTTTAAAATAAATAAATTAGAAAGCAAATAAGAGTGTTAATAGTGTTATTAGAGACAAATGCTATCAAATTTATCTTCTTGTCAAATGGAATTTTAATAATTTCACACTTTTGAAAAAAAGAGAAATGCAAGAAAGAAACTAATATAGTATCATATCTGACCTTGCCTTTAGAAGTGGACTATTTCAGATTCCTTACCTGATTGGCTAGCACCCAATTGCTATCCAAGGGGATTAAATCATTCACTGGGCTTCACGCACCGAATCCGCATGTTTCCAGTAGGGTAGGGTTCTGCCATTAAAGGATCAGCCTTTTGGAGGCAAGGTAGAGAGCAATTACTTCTGTCAACCTGAATGACTGAATGTTCTCACCATTAAACCCTCTGCCATCAACAAACATAGTCTCTCTACTCATTTTTGCGATATCCATGCAGTGAGGCAAGTTCACCTATGGACTGGAAACTGCTATATCCACACTCGACTCGAGGCAAGCTAAATATATAGCTGGAAGAGTCTTACCAGAGATCATGAGGCAGGCTAATCATTAGCTGGAAGCAAATTCCACTACTTGGTATGACTACCTCAGCATTAACTTGTATAAACCATATATGTATACTATTGTTTAACTAACAAGTGTGTATATTTTTAGTACTAATAAATTGTACATTTTACTTGTTGAGTAGTTGTTCTTTTTGTAAATTGATTTGGAATGAACCTGTAAGCCTAACCAAACAAAACATATACAAATATTAAATAGTTTTGTTATAGTTCTATGAAATGTTCTTCCACTTTATTCTGAATCTTTAATAAGACATTTTATAAATTTGTATAGATTTTTTTAAATTGAATTTATTCTTTGATTTTTAAATATATTAAATTTATTAAGCACTAGAAGATGATCTAATAATAATGTGAAAAGCTAAAACCTTCGACAGAAGTGCCTTAAAATGCTTATGTGACAGCCAATCAGATATAATAATGACTGCACGTGGAACTCTCAATTCAAAAACACAAGCCAGAACACACACATTTGATCATTTCATCTTTAATATATATAGCTAATCTTTATTTTAAAATTAAATGTATCTATGTATTTAATGTTATTTAATATGTAAATGTAAAAATATAAGGAAATATCTATAATGATCTCTAGGACGATATTAAGCTAAAGCTAGTTTTCTAATACTAAGAGTTGAAACATGAATTTGATTGCAAATCATGTAATTGAATAAATATTACAATCTTATATGGTGCAAGTTAATATGCATGTAATAAACATGCACTTCTATTAATAATAATTAAAGTAATCAACGATATCTTACAATTAATTTGATTCATCACCATCATCATCATTTCTCTCAATTTTTAATTCACATACACTGGATCTTCAACTATCATCCTTGAATTACAATATCACTTTAGGTCAGGGATTAATATTTAAGAAAATGAATAATTAGAATAAAATTAATATGGAACTGGGATTAATTTAATAAGAAGTTAATAGAAAAAATAGCAGAGTGAGAAGAAAGGAGTTTAAAACATTTTTGTTGGCAGATAACAAAAAGGAATAAGAAGAAAAATGATATATTGAAGAACAAACATAGAAGAGTATAAGAATAGATAACTTGAATCAATGGTTAATAAATTTATAATAAAAAAGACATTGAAGGAAAAGTAGAGAATTAAATATGATTTTCTTAAGAGCTTAATTTTAAAAAAATAAATAAAATGAAAATGTGAAATTGATTAGAGTAATAGGTAGATTAAAATCAGAAACCAGATAATAATAAGGAAGTTCAAATGGCAATACATAGATGAATATATGCAAGGCTTGGTATAAAAAAAGTTTTAATAAAATTATAGACAATAATAAGATTCTAGATTTTACACTGTTAACTAACCATAAACGAGTTGCAATAACTTTCACAATTCATAAAAGGTTTACTGTATCTTAATAGATAAAATTAATAATTTTTTGGAAAAGGATAAAATTTTGGAAGAGACTCAAAATGGATATTATTAATGGAAAAAATACATGTTAATTTATTATTTATATTTTGATTAGATATAGAAAAGTTTTATATTAAGAGGGACAGACTTAGATTGTGAGGAAGAATTGAAAATATTTAAGTAGATTTATGGTAAAGTTAAGAAAGATTAAATTTGTTGCATAAATAATTTTTAAATATCTGTTGGAGACACAATCAATGAGAGATAAATCTGAAATTTGATTGGGATATTAAATTAAATGATAAAATTTTCTTGGAAAAATATAATTCAATATAAATAATACATATAACACTTATTATTTATACTGAATTATATTTTTATTATTTTAAAAGTAAGAATGATAGTCATCTTAACCTTAATGAAAATAGTTTGAATAACAAAAAAAAACAAAACATGTTTATTTGTGAGTTTATTAAAATTCATATTGATAATATAAGTTTAAAGAAGCAAATTTGATTTTTATTATTATTTCAAAGTACATACAAAGATTAAAAATTTCATGAAGTATTTTATAGAATAAAATATCTCTACAGGATTCTTACTTAATCAATATTCTCTTCCTCAAAATCTTCATTCGGAGATAATATTACAAATAGTTCAGTATGTTTAGAATTTTTTCCGTCCAGTTCTTCCATAGATATTTAATAGTACTAGGTTTAATAACTAAACACATATACATATCTACACACAATAAGGTATAGAAAATATATTATAATTTATTTTTTATTTTTTTAAATAGTAGTATTATTGTTTTACTGTTAATATCAGCCAAAGATATTTCATTTTAAAATATTTATTATTTACCGTTGTATTTTCAGTTTCATATCAAATTAATGAAATATTTTTTTGTTATATTTCATTGTTTTATAAAACTCAGAAGAGCATTACTATGCAATTTCTGTATCATTTATTTCTAATACTGGTGTTTGGCAGTTACTGTTATTTGTGTTCGAAACTCTGCAGTGATTATGGAATTGTAAGTACCACTTGTTGAATATATGTAAACACATATGTGACATACACAATATATAAATATATTTATGTAAATACATATATACACACATAAACAGATTATATGAGCCTTGCAATTTATTTTTACAAAAAAAGTCAATTAAAAAAGGGGGGGGGGGACAGAAAAGAAAATTCAAAAATAATTTTAACATCTTACATTAATTTTAATTAATTAGATAAAATTAATGTGCACAAACAAATGTGTGTTTAAAGACTGAAGTAAACTCATTTACAATCTTCTAAAAAGAAAATGTAATTAATTTTGTAAGTAAATATTAGTTAATATTCCAATGAGGAGAAAGTAATTAGTCAAAATGTTGGTTTTGCTCATCATTTTACAATTTAAACTAATCTGTGATGTCATGAAAGAATGCTGACATGAATAATCGATCATCTGGTGAAAGTAATGTACATGGGTTTTATTGTCCATCTTTAATTTATGAAAGTGAAAATGCATAGTATTTTTTCCAAAATTACATGATTAAAATTTGACACTTTATGTCCACAGTTTGAACAAACAATGGTGCTGTTGCATTCAGGATTGTCAAAAGAGATTAACCACAGTCATGCTAAAAACAACATTTTGTAAATAGACAAAATTGCATGGTTATATATATATATATATTGCTTTGGTAACCATTTGTGGAAAATTTACATTGCTAAAACTTCACTTGTTGTAAGATCATTTTTTACAAAAACCATGAATAAAATCTAAAGCATATTAAGTGCTTGAAAGAGAAGCTATAAAGAGTGCAAAATATTAAAAGCTTAGCACTTTCAAGGTGGGTTGACTCATATTCATAGCAATACTGAAGCATATATAGCAGAGAAGTAATGGTGATATGCAAAATACATGCAAATTATTTAGATAGCCCAGCATTTGGAGATGTCGAAGCAGGCATCACATCTATTGATAAAGTAAATACGTTTGATTCATTTCCACTAAATAAAGTTATAGGTAGCCATTTTTCAAAATAAATCTTTATAAGTTTAGATAATGGAAGATAATTTCTCACAAAAAATGTAAATGTTTGTTTCATTTCCCATAATTAAAGTTATAGGTCATAATTTTTTTAAATAAATCTTAATTGATTGATTAAGTTTGTCAGAAGCTCCCATGTAAACATTTTCTGAGATTGCAAGATTAGAAAATTATTGCCAAAATAATACACATGTGACATCACAATGCAGACTAATACATAAGTAACAAATTAATTAATTTGCTATGAAAGTGAAAAAAAAAACTAGATGAAGTTTTTAAGAAGTTAAGAAATTGACTATTCTGAGAAGAAATAGTATTGAAGATGTAAAAGATAATGATAAAAATTTTTTTTCTACGATTAGAAGAGATAGAAGAGGAAAATGTAATGTCTTCTGAAGTATTAAATAAAATGCCATTTAATGGTGTAAAAATAGCATCTCAAATCCAATTTTTCCCAACCTTTTTCAAATCATGACCAGCTCTTTTCTCTTTACCACATTTTCATAAAAAGGCATTTTTTATTAATTCAAAAAAAATCTATTAATATATTTTAATAGCATGAAGCTTACTACCATTTTTTCTTTAAAAATAACACTGATCTATTTATATAAGTAATATGATAATTTTAATTTAACAATTATTTTGTTTTTCTTGCAAATGTTTTCTAAACAATTAAAAATTTATGTACTTTTTAAATTAATAATTATGTTAAAAAAACAATGTGAGCAAAATTATCAATATATCATATTCTATTAGAAATTATACTAATAAGACTTATCATTCATTTGAAGCATTGAAAAAAAAAATCATTTTTTTTACAAAGTTCTATAATATTTCAAAGATATATTAAGCCATGGCTGAATTTTGGGGAAAAAATCAATGGCTTGTTATAGCAAGCATTTCAAATAATATAAAATGTTTAATATGTATAAACACAATGAACATTGAATATTTTTAAGATTCTATAGGAGAGAATTTTATTACTTTTATTTATCAAAAATCAATATATAAGCATTGGTTGATATTCGCAGTGAAACTTTATTAATTGCAATAAATAAGACTTGAAAACCATTATGACAAAATTTTCTATTCAAGTAATTGTGAACAAAAACAAGCCCTATCATTCTCCCAAAACACTTTGTGATTGAGAGGTTTGAACTATATTCTAGACATTCTAACAAAATGATGTAAATATGTCAAAATAAAAAAATAATACTATTATCTAAAAATAAAAATCATTAGACAGGGGGAAAAAACTATTCTTCAATCAGAATTATCAATTTTGTCATAACATGATCATTAAAGTTGAATTAAACCATATGTGATCATTTCAATCATATGACTGTTCAGTACTCATAATGATAATGTATAGTCATGTTGTTAATACTAAACCATATACACCATCAATTCTGGGCTCTCCAGAAAAACAATGGGATATAAACAAGTATATAAAGCCTCCCAAATCCCTGGTTGGGGAAGTCAGAGATTCCTGCCTCTGGAAGTATTGAAAGCATAACTAGTTTGTCTTTTTATAGATCATCCCAAGGTTTTATTATTTGTACACCTTTATTGAACTACTGATAAGTGCATACATGTAAATACAAGTTAATAAACTATGTTATTAATCTAAATCATCTATCTCTTGGTATTCAAATATCATGGATGTTGCTCCAGCTCCTGATCAACAACCAAACAAACTAACAAATACAACTTGCATGGATGCCCCATGCCTGAACACAGCAAATTCATGTGATCTACAAGATCAAAATTGCAAGGCATCAAATCATCAGTCAATTGTATGGTGGCAATGCTACAAATCAGAATTGGTAAGTTTGATATCGAGAATCTGAAAGATTGGTCTTCATATGCACAAAAGCTAGAATTTTTTTTAATTAATTGCAGCAGTGATGATACTGTGACAATTGTGCCTTTGCTCTATTTTACTGGCCAGTGAGTGATAGAGATAACAAATAGATTTTACAAACCAGAATCACTTGAAAAGCAGATGTATAAAAAAATTGTGACAAAATTAATTAGCTTTTTTAACCCTCAACTATTCAAATATATTGCCTCATGAATGTAAATGAAAAACCCAGAAATGCAACATCTGTAGTATTATGTTATCATTTGTTGCCTGACTGTGCTGATGTGGCTGATTAGTTCCACAAGATAAGTTAAAGTTTATATATATTTTTGAATATCATTTGGAAAAATTTTGTTGATACCAATTTTTTTTGTGCTTAGTGTGTGAAGGTAAAAAAAAATGGGGTGAAAAGAGATAGATTTAATTGGATTTGGAAAGATCAGGAATAATATTGCTAACATCTGGAGAGTGACTCGTTATGCCATTTTAATATAAAAGAAAAAAAATAGTTTTTTCTGTGTGTGTGTTTACAATAAGGAGGTTTTAAAACTAAGATGCACATAAAGTTAGTAGGTTTGCTATTAAAGAATTTTTCACTTTAAACAAAAAGATGATTTATTTGAGAAATAAGATAATATTTGGAATGTAATGTTAGGAAGCACATGTTTATTGATTGCCATTAAAAAAAGTTTTCTTCCTTTTGTATAAAGGGGTTTGAAGAGTAGTAGATAAAGCATAAATTTAAATGTGGAGTAGGGGACTTGAAAAATAAGGAAAATGGATTCCATTTGTATCCCTCAATGTATATATAATGATCAGAAGGAAATTAGGCATGTTGTGGTAGAGTGTATAATATGCAATAAGGTTTATCATATGAAGTGCTTAAATGAAACTAGGAAGGATGTAACAGGTGTATGGTTATGTACCATGTGTAAATGTGATAAGAGGTAAAAAAAGGTTTTTAAGTGTAAATAGTTTAAAGAGAAAGTCAGGCAAAATAGTGCAAAATGTAATTGAGTAAGACAGAATAGAATATGTTTTAGTGGAGTGACAAGAGATATGGAGGACAAAATAAATAATGCAATGGAAATGATTAGCCAAAAATAAGTAAGATAGAGGAAGAGGTAAAGGATGTAGAAGCAAAATTAAAATCATTACAGATGAAGTGTGAGAATATTAAGGAATTAATGAATAGAACTGATCAGGAAGAACTAGATAAGAAAGTCCAGAAGATGGAAAAGAATGTCATAGATGAAGTAGGGAAAGTAAACTATGAGGTAGTATTGATAAGAGACTTGTTAATTAGAGGATGTGGAGATGTAATTACAAGGCAAAATACAAATGGATATGTAAGGATATGTTTTCCAGAGCTTGAATTAGGGATATTACAGATAAGGTAAAGAAACAAGGGAAGAGAGATGTTTATGTTATGGTAGGGACAAATAATTTGTCAGAGCTATTGGAGAGACTAATGAATCAGTACATAGAATTGATTAGAAATTTGAGTAAGATTAAAGGAAGAGTAATTGTAATTGGATTATTACCAAGATTCAATAATAGATATATGTTAGATAGGGCATGTTCTATAAATGAGATTGAAAAAATTTTGTGAGATAAATAATGTTATGTTTGCGGATGTGAGGGATTTTTTTTATTAATAAGAGAGAGTTATATAGTAAAGATGGATTGCACTTAGAAAAATAAAGAAGTTAAGCATTAGGGGGTTTGATTTATAAAAAATATTATAGTTTAGGAAACTTATAGAGGAGAATAGAGTTTTAAACTGTAGTATTATCAAAAAGAAAAAATGGATAGGATATAAGAAATAAACAAAGGGTTTCTGATTAAGATATAAATGTAGATGTGGAGAGGGAATGGGTCTGTAAAATTAATGGTAAGCAAATTACTTACAAATGTTATAGAGAAGAAAGAGTCAAAAGAATTTATAAAAGGGTAATAAGAATAGAACAAATTGTTAAGATTGAATATTTAAATATGCAAGGTGGCAGGAGACCAGAAAAGTGACTAGAATTAAAAGAAATCAGTTAAAATGAAAAGCTTGGGGTATTAGTAGTAGAAACCATCTAAGTGAGGAAAAAGAATCTAAACTGGAAGACTTAGTATAGCAAGGTGTAAATAGAAAAGAAAAAAAAAGGTTGGTGGTATTGGAGTTATGTCAAAAAATATTTAAATACAGTTAAGTGTCAATAAGATTTATGGTTTGAGATAAGGTTAGAAAGACAAGAATGGATGGTGACTATAATGTATATAGTTACTGGAGATAGTCAAACTATAATGCAGTGGAATGCCTAGTTAAGGATATACATACTTTCAAAAAAGGGAAAAGAAAATAATGTTTATAGGGAATATGAATGGGCATATTGAAGAAATTGATGATGTAGATAACAATAATGGACAGCTTTTGAAGAATTTTTGTCAGAGAGTGAATTTGAGCATTGGAAATTTATCAAATATTTATGAGGGACAATACACATGGTCTAGAAATAATATATTTCACACAATAGACTATGTATTAGTAGAGAAAAAGGGAATGAATAAAGTATGGAAAATTAAAGTTTTTAATAATGAAGAGAGTGTATGTAATAGTGATCACAATTTCTTTATAATAGAAATGGTTAGTAATGTGATGAAAAATATTAATAAAAATAGAAAGGATAGAAAGATGTGGATGAAAAATGAATGATAAGATTAGAAGAATTTAAAATAAAAGTAAAAGAAGAGTTTGTTGGGGATGAATATAAGAACTGGTGTGGAGAAGTAGAGAAAGTGGTAAATAGGGTTTTAGGTGAAAATATTCAGAAGAATAAAAGAATAGAAAATTGAGAGTTAGTAAAAGTGAAAAAGATAATAAAAAAAGCATGCAGAGAATATAAATGTGCTATTAAAAACAAAGAAAGTGAAAAAGATGTTAATATTAAATGAGAAAGGTATTTTAAAAAAAAGAAATTGGCTAAAATAGATAATTATAGTGTAACAGAATGGGTGGTTATGACAAGATATCAGGCTCCGGACAACCACGTGAAGAGAGAAAACTGCATCTAACTACAGTCAGACTTGCAATGAAGTACTTGATACATGATCACACCCATCTTTGATAAACGAGCTCGAAACTCCCATACCAAATTTAGGTGCCATTTAGATCAGTTCATCTATGTCTCATCGCTCTCTTTCTGAATCATTGCCTCAGAGTTCAAACTCAGTGAAAATTCGCATTCAACTCTCTTAATAATGAACATTTCAGTTGCTATAGCCAAATAATTCTTGTGAAACCACTTTCCTAAATAAAATTATAAGTAGCAAAGTATGTGCGTGTATACATATGTGTAATACAAAGGCTGGGTCAATAAGCTAAAAGGTTTTGTCAATTTAACAAATATCATAACATTTATTTACAAAATAAAATAGAGTATAAACATTAATAAAAAACTTGGAATAATATTAAAAAAATGTTAACATTTACAAAATAAATATTTAAAGGAAAGTTAAGCACTCATGGTTCAGATATCATTAATGAGGATCTATCATATTAGCAATTCAGAAAAAATATTCATAATTACCAGTCCCTTGGTCCCAATGATAGATGCTCATATCATAGATATCTTTAAGCAAAAAAAAAGAAGATATATATATAAATCAATATGAATAAATATGTACATTATATTTCATGCGATATTGATTAACTAATTGGTTTACTATCTAGCATATGCATTAACTCATTAATCGGTTCAAATCATGATGATTTTATTTCATGGAGACCCTCCCTTCATTTATTGTATGTACATAATAAAATAAACAAATATAAAAACAATATGTATATGATAGAATAGTAAATTTACTCAGTAAGTTAATCATTTTCACCAAAAGAACATTAAAGTACTATTGTTAGTTTAATGATTAACACAAGAGATTTCTGTTCCATCAAGTGTATGTCATTAGTCTTTTTAAAAATAAAATAAAATCTGTAGCTTTCTTGAGTTCAAACATATAGCAGTGATCAATAGTCAAACGGTTGGGGTAAAAACCAGCCCTTGCTGGCATCGGATTTTTTCTTCCAATCTTTTGCAAAAACATCTCATGCTGTATGAAATAAGGATGTCAGGCACTTTGAGTATAGGCATCCAGCTATCAGATCTCCATTGCTATAGGGTCAATGCTGTTACAACATGGCAATCGGTTGCTCTAGCCAGACCATATCCTGCTATTTTTACACATATAAATTTGAGAGTCACAGTATGCATTTGGTTGATAGTCAAATGTTGATGGCCTAGCGGTTAGCATAGCTGCCTTCCAAGCAGCTGGCCCAGGTTCGCTTCCTGGTCAATGCATTTGACACATGAAAAAAAAACTTGTCAAAAGAGAAAATATTTATCTTGATGTTGGTTGTGCTGACTGCAGATATATTTATTCTCTAAGTTCACGTTTGAAACAGATGTCTGATTTTAACTTTTCTTCCTTCTTGTTGAACTTTGAATCAGTTTTGTTAAAGTTCTCCCAGGTATTTATACTTATTTGCTTGCACTATTTATCAGCAAAGTTTCTAATTTTATTTCCTGGAATTTTGGATAAGTTTATTTCTTGAAACTTAAGAACTTCGAATAAATATTTCCATTTTGACGGGGTTCGAAAATTCTTGTCTTTTTTTTTTAATGAAGCTTTATTTCCATAGCAATCTTTGATAATAATAATTTGCAGTTGCGCGCGTTATTCTTTAGTTCTCACTTGTGTTGCTTGGTATTTCATTGACCTTTGATCGTAACTACGTTTAGGCTGTCATTGTTTGTCATTGTCTTAAGTTGATTAGTGATGTTTAACACATTCTGCACAAAGTGATTGTTATCACATATATATACATTTGTAATAAAACATTTCAGTGATTATTTCAAAATTGAGCTTTGATTTATTTCATATAAGTTTATAAGTGTGATTTGCCAACATGTGATTTAGGTTTCGGCTGCGTAAGAAAGCATTTTTTTTTTTAAAAAAATTATGATGTAAATAACTATTTACATCTGCTTCTCCATATCTTGAAAACAATCTGTTAACAAAACTAACTGTTCCATGAGGCAAATATCTTATTTTAAAATATACGTTAATGTTTTAGGTGGTTAAAGGTCGGTGAGGGTGTGGTTTTAATCTACTCTCATAATAGATAGATAGATAGATAGATAGATAGATAGATAGATAGAGAGAGAGAGAGAGAGAGAGAGAGAGAGAGAGAGAGAGAGAGAGAGAGAGAGAGAGAGAGAGAGAGAGAATAAAATTAAATAGTAAATTGTTGGAGGATATTAATAAAAGTGGAAGAGATGGGAGCAAAAAAATTTGGAAATATATTAAAAGAAGAAATATAGGGGAAAGAGAAATAGTATTACTAGATGGTGAGGGAATAGAGTGTAGTTCTAGAGAAGAATTAGAGACAATTGTAAATAAGTATGTAATGAATATAGAAAAGATGTAAGAACAGAGTGATAACAAACATGAAAGCATATAGTAATGGAAATATTGGGTTTACAAAAAATGAATGAGGCAGGAAAGAAATTGAAACATGGAAAGGTAAGAGGTTTATATGGATAGGCAGCAGAGATGGTGATAAATTTAGGAAATAGGATAAAATTAAATCTATTATAATGTTTTAATAAAAGCACAGAGAAGAGAATTTCAGATAGCTGAAATAATATAAGAGTAAGCCTACTATTAAAGGAAAGGATAATGATCATATAAAGTTAAACAATTATAGATCAATATCAGTAACATCAGGGCTATATAAAGTTTTTGCATATATAGTGGCTGGAAGGGTCACAAAGACGATAGAAGAAAACATCATGGGGGGGGATAAATGCAAGGAGTTTTTGATCAGATAGGCATATAGGAAATAATTTATTTGTAGTCACACAACTTATAGATATGAGTAGGAATACAGATAGACAGCTATATATAGTTTTTATACATATAGAAAAGGCATATGATAGAGTAAATAGAAATATATTATGGGTAAGTTTAGTAAATTTGAGAATGAAAGAAGTTTTAGTGGATCTTATTAACAGATTGTATGAAAATAATTACTATACATATCAATTAGCAAATATAGAATCAGTAAAAGTTAAAAATGAGGTGGGATTAAGGCAAGAATACCCTATGTCACTTATTTTGTTTTTGTTATGTTTAAGAAAAATGGAAAGAGCAATAGGAAGACTAGGAAAAAGGGTAGACATACCATTAATAGGTGGCAAGGAGTATATACATTATCAGGTCTTTTATTTACTGATGATATCTTCTTAATGCACAAAAAATAGGGAAGATATGGACATCATGCTGAAGACATGCACAAGGGTGGGTAAAGAGATGGGGATTAAATTCAGTGAAGAAAAATAAAAAGTAATGGTGATAAATGCTGGAGAAAGAAAAGATAAATATTTTTTATTGGGGGATATAAACATTAAATGTGATGAATAGATATAACTATTTGGAAATTGTCTTAAGTAATCAGAGAAATTGCTTGGATGAATGGAATAAAAATTGATAAATGAAGCAAAAAAAAAAAAAGAAAGGGACTGATAAAAAAATTAACAGTGTTTTCATATAATAAATATGTTGTAACTAGAATTGTATGGAAAAGAGTGGCAGTAGAATGGTTAACCTATGGTAACAATGTGCTATGTGTTAGTAAAGGGGTGTTAGATTAATTAGAAACAGTACAAAGATAAGTAGGAAGACATGCATTATATGCAGATGTGTGGATGGTAAAGGAGGCAATTCAAGAAGAAATGGGATGGTCAAGGTTTTATATGAGAGATGTAAAAAGCAAAGTGAAAATGTTCAGTAGATTGCAATTTAAGAATAATAAGAGAATAGCCAAAATAGTTTTTAATTGAGTTATGAGTAAAGGACAGGCAACAAGGGTGAGAAAGTTAGTACAGTATAAAAAAGATTTGGATAAAAACTTTATGCCAATATACTTATACATAAGATGGGATTATTATGTTAGGAGAATTATTGAGTATTATAGTGGTAAGGAATAGTATAGAAAAATAGATGAATTAATAAAAAATAGGTAGTTGGAAAGATAGAGAACTAGTATGGAGAGTAAAAAGGGTTTAAATATATATAACAGTAAACAGAATATTGGGTGTGAGTTAATTTATGATAATAGCAAGGAAAGTAGTTTACTGTTTAAGGCTCGATCAGGATCTTTAACAGGAAGGGAATATGCACATAAATAGAAAAATATGGATGATTTAGACTGCAATTTATATAAGGAAAACAAAGAAAATATTTGGCATCTGATAATTAAATGTAAATGCCTACAAGCAGAAAGGATGCAAATAATGAAGTTGTAGAAGAATAAATATAAACCAAGTGATTATACAGAAAGTAGTTTTTGGTTTTTATACTGGGTTGGGAAAAGATAAGAAGGATTTAGATATAAAAGCCATATAATTGATAAATATTGTGGAAAATGGGATGGATCAGCATAGAGAAGAGTATGGGAAAAACAGGGTAAGGAATGGAAAGGGAAGGTAAGGAACAGGTTTCTCTGGGCATAGTGGATGAGAGATTTCTGATGCTGAGAAAGGAGAAGCTGCAGTGCATGACATCATATCACAGCAATCAAAGTTTCATGAAAGATGCAGATATTCACATATATAGTTTCATAAAACTTCAGACATGAGACATGTGATTCAATAAACTAGTAGCTATGAAAATAGAGAATGGTACTGAAGTATCACACATGAAAAATTAGGACTGGAGAAAATTAGTATGATATTGGAAATCCCCTGTATCTCTAGTAAAAAAAAAAAATCTTAAAGATTGTGATGTGAATGGCAATCTAATCAAGTTACTGATAATGGTTTGAGTAACTGTCAAAATAAAAAATATATCAGATCTCTACTTTTATATATTATTAACAATAAAAATAAAGTCCATCATAAGTTGAGAGTGGTTTAAACCACTAAGAGTCAAAATCTGTATGATTAAGAAAGTCAATGTCAAGAATAAAGCAAAAAAAAAAATAACTATCATGATCTTTTCAAAAATGAACCTGGGAAATTAAAAATGTCACCAGTGGACTTATAGCTGCATAAAATAGCAAGACCAGTCATCAGAAAATCCAAAAAGGTGTGAACCACTCAGCTAAGAAAAGTAACAGAAAGAGCTAAACCTGAAATTTCAAAATCCTGCAAAAGAAAATTGTATAGTAAGAGCATCAAACATCCAGATGTGTTATCCAGATGTAAAGGGACTTTTGTAGCTAAAATACATGAAAGTCACATAGATGATCTAGAATCTAAAATCATAAGCAGCAGGAAAATAGCAGAATGGACCAACTTGTGTTTCAAAAACATGGTCTGCAAGATGTCCTCTATGCTGTAATGGTCATATTTGTACATTCATGCAACAAAATCCAGAGTCCTGACAAATTATACCAAGGTTGATGTAGATGAGGTGTTGAGACCTCAAATCTGATTGCACCTCAGCTCCTCTACCAACACTCCATGACTTATTACCCTATGAATGACATATATGAGGCTCCACTCAGAATTTCTTAGTTCATTTGCCAGCAGTAGCAAAGGATGGAGCAAGAGACGTGGAAATATTAACTAAATTACTAATATTTAATCACACCATACTTCTATGGCTGGCTAAATAATGCATATATTAATAAATAATACTATATTAAAATGAACTTAATTAAGATTTGGAATGGATTATGAATGAAACTCAACACAATTATTATAATTTAATATATTTTAATTAATCAATGTAAATTAATAAATAAGAGTGCATTAAAGGACACATGCAGGTGTAACAATGATGAGAAAATAGCAGAATCTCATCTGATGCACTATATTTAAGAATTGGTTACAATTTTAATAATATACAATCTCTAATTATGCCCTAATTCTACTATGCCCTACCTATTAGGTTTGCAATGGTTAAGTCGGTGCAAGAATGATTATCACTATAACATTTAATAAAAGTCATTAAATAACATTTAAACAAGCTGCAATAGGCTCTCTATGCAGATTATATATGTACAATAAGATTACAAGTCCAGATCAATGCTGAAATATTATATAATGGAGGGATGAACTGGAGCTTTGTAGTATGACTTCAGATACTATGGTGTATTTATATATTACTAGAGAGTTGTGCATCTCAAATGTGTAGTTAATCAAGGGATTCAGTACCCAGCATTTGGTTCCCATGTACCATATGACTCACTGTGAATAAGGTGAACATTTAGTTTGGTGATCAGAGCAGTTTATAAAAACAATCTGAATCCTCATACTCCAGTTCTTAAAGAATAGCTGTCTGAATTAAGAAGATGATGGAGTGGCCATTAAAGCCAGAAGCCCATTCATATAAAACATTGTGAGGCATATATGCACTTAGGTGCTTCCTAAAGACACATTTTCCATGCTAAACATAATAATATATAATAACTAAAAGTATGCAAATTCTATAGTTTAGTTCAGCAAAACTACCATATGCCAGTTCATTAATTTGCATTCTTAACACATGCTAAAAAGGAAGATTTAAAAGTAATCTAATTTTATTAGAAAAAGGAGGTCAATACATATCTGGGACTTTAAGCAATACTTATAATATGCTTTCTAACTCATTCTTGCATTTATTAACTAATTATTAACTTGCAAACCTAATGATAATACAATAATAATAGTAAGCTGAATATAATAGCTTAATGAAAATATTTAGGTTTCAGAACAGATTTAAGTGTGTGTGCTAAAGAGCAACATTACTTAATTAGGAGAGTGTCTAATCATCTCTTCCCCTCAAACTTTATTCATAAAATCAATCTACATTCTGAACTGAGCATAGCATAATTATAAAATAACATATATAAAATAAATAAAAAAGGCATGACCACATATTAGAAGATAGAATAATAACTAAATAAGTTATTATTAACAAATATTTAGAATTCATATTTTAAATTTATAATAGGCAAGTTTACAGGTATTATTTTAAAAAATCAAATTATAATTTACAGGTTGAAATTAATTTGTAGTTTATTAAAGTATTATTACAATTTAAGAGTTTGTGCATGATTATTATTAGCTAGCTTAGAGTTTTAGAGATTCGTTTATAAGTTTATAGTTACTTTTAAAGAGCTCTGGGGAAATTGTTACCGCATCTTCTTTGTTGAGGCTCCTGTAGTTGATCACCATCATTCTCAGATGAGCTTATCCATTTCTGATGCTGGCTTCTGCTGGGAAGGCTATGGGACTTGAACTCTGGCTTGAGCATTGACTATTTTTCTCCATGAAGGAAGAGAGGCAGTGGTTGTTTTACCCAAAAGTTTGCATGGTAAAAATTTAATAAGTGAACCCCCTACATAAAATTCAAAGTTATTTATACCAGAGATATTTGTAATCCAAGTGGCCTGTTTACAAAATTTTCCCAGTAATTAAAAATGCACAAAATGAAAACTTTAACCATTTCTTGATGAAAATAATAATGGTCAAACAGATCACCTTTTGTTCTTAGTTTTTATTTTAAAAGACTATTAAAATTCTGACTACAAGTTTGATTAATTATTTCCAGATGGTTTTCTAAGAATTACAGATTTTTATAAAACAGATAACCTTTTTTAAAAAAGAGTTTAATTAAGCTCGTAAACATTTTAATATATATGTGTGTGTGACTACCCTGGAATAGAAATTTCTATATGAAAGCCTTTAAATAAAGAATTTTTAATTAAAAATAATATAAATTTAAACTAATTTAAAAGAGTTGTAATGCTTTAAAATCTATTGCATTACAGCTTCTTTCGCATATATATGTAGATAATTACACACATATAACAATGTTCACACACTTAATTAAGATTATATCATTTTATTAAATATTAAATTTATAAATGCATATATATTATATGCATATGAATATTAATAGGATTATTAGATGTGCACACATATACAATATAAATTTAAACTAATTTAAAAGAGTTGTAATGCTTTTAAATCTATTGCATTACAGCTTCTTTCGCATATATATGTAGATAATTACACACATATAACAATGTTCACGCACTTAATTAAGATTATATCATTTTATTAAATATTAAATTTATAAATGCATATATATTATATGCATACGAATATTAAAATTTATAAATGCATATATATTATATGCATATGAATATTAATAGGATTATTAGATGTGCACACATATACAATTACATACACATACACGTAAATATACATGATTACAATAAAACAATATTAAAAGCTTACATATGTGGACTGAGATGGATTTGAATTAAGGAAAAGATACTACTATGGAACATAGTAGGTGAAACAGGATGATGACTAAATAATATCGTTTTCATGCTTCCACAAAGATTTATAAATGCCACATAAGAATTTATCTGTTAATAAATGCTGTATTCTTACAGATGACAAGATAGTGATTCCATGTAGTGACCACAATAAAGCATTGAACATTATTCACTAGGATCACCATGGACTAGTAAGATCAAAGGCCTTAACTTGAAGTTATATCTGATATTCAGAAATTACTAGTGATTTGGAACAATACATTAAAAAATGTGAAGCATGCCAAACAATGATGAATGCTTAAAAACATTGGGAACAAATTAAACTGAACACATCAGGATATGGAATAGGCATATATTTTTGACACATAGATTCATATAGCAAAAAGCAATTATTACCAAGTTTATTACAAACACAGCTTGAATTGAGATGGAAGCTGGCATGACATTTCATAAACATATAAACTATATAAAAAGTGCTATCAAGAATACAACCCTATATATACTGAGAGTAAGACTGAAACAACAGCAATGCATCAGATGCAAACACAGAAAATATAGAAGATAATTATAAAGTTGCTGATATACAGAATGATAAGTCATATACTTCAAATCTTTGAGCAGGCTATCCAAAATACAATTACTTACCTGACCAAGACAGCGGACATGAAACCAATAACAGCTGAGACAACAAACAAGCAAAGACTGTGCATATCCAGACAACCAATTTTTCATCTAAAGGATTAGGTATGTTAAAACTGTATCTTCTGGAGTGAGAACAAGAGTGCTATAATGTAGCACTGACACATTCATATATATATATATATATATATATATATATATATATATATATATAGAGAGAGAGAGAGAGAGAGAGAGAGAGAAGGAGAGAAAGAGAGTATGTACATGTCTGGATACATATTTATACATTTGTATTGAAAATATTGTATTAATAAATAACAAAGAATAAGTACATATGTATTTGTGTAATATGTGTGTAATATTATTAATGGAATTAATATTGTATTAATAATTAATAAGATCACATATATTTTGTATAATGTCATTGATAGTATCAATGTTGTATTAATAAATAACAAAGTTATAATTATTTTTGTATAATAAAATAAACGATACTGTTTTTGTATTTGAGCATGTAGCAAATAATCATTAAAGTTTAACCAAACTATATATATATATATATTAATCATATGAATGTTGAGTATTCAAACTGGTCTATGTATAGTAATGTTTGTTATTACTAAACCATACATGGTATTAATGCTGGGAATTCCAAAACACTAGGAAAAAAATAGGTATATGAAATCTCCCAAACCAATGGTTGAGGAAATCAGAGATTATTGCCTTTGGATGTGTTGAAAGCAGGTCTAGTTTTATTTTTTTCTAGGGATAATTATCCTGACCTTTTATTATTTTGTAGACCTGTGTAGCATTCTTAATAATTGTGTATATGTAAATAGAAAATAATAAACTATGTTATTAGTATAAATCCTCTCTCTCTTATTATTAAATAAAATACCATATACACCTTAAATGAATACTTTTCAATGCAACTTAATATAATAGAAATTTATAGTTTCAGTTTTCTAGCAATCATCATCAGACTCTTGTTATTCAAATACAATTGATGCTACTCCAATTTGTGATCCCCAATCAGCAAAACTATTGGGTACAAATGGATAAAATTGACCATGCTTGGACATGCAAAAACTAAATAAAGTTTCTAAACTTTATTTTTAATTTTTATTCTTAAAAACATTATTAATTGCTGTTTATAAAAAGGCAGAGACTAAAATGATATCAAATCCCTACAAAACTTTAATTTGGCAACAACAATGCATTTAATTAATTATAAACGACCAAATACAAATAGAATATATCTTTAAAGATTATTATGATAAAATCAAATAAAATGTTAATAAGAACTCAAATTTGAATTAAAATACTATATATCTAAGAGATTAATAAGTAAATACTTGTTTAATTATACACATACACACACATATATATAATAATTTAACTAACAGCATTCCTGCTCTTAAAATTAATACAGTTAGTAATAAATAATACGAGGAGAAAAATAATTAGCAAAAATTAATATATTTTATTTTGCAACTGGTAAAAATAACTGAATACAATATTTTGATTTAAAAAAAACACTATTATTTTTATTTTCAAATAAAAAAAGAGTAGTTTATTCACTTTGTTATGAGAGTATAAAGTATCATAGTGCAATATATTTAAAATATTTTTCATTGTAATAATATGGGACCATTTTGAAATTGACTGTTTATAATTTAATTTAAAGCTGGATAAATATAATGCATTTTTAGATATAGAGAAATGAAAAATAAAACTTAAACCTAGAGATGAAATGTTGTTCAAAGGAATAATACCTTGCAGAGGAATGAATAAAAATTTAAATCAGATGATATTTCATCTTGTTTGAAATCTGAATAAAGTTTCAGCTATAGATAGTAATGGTCAGAGAATATGCTGAATATAAATAGAATTGTTATATTACTATAAAAATATTTTTAATCATTTAATATTTAACTAATTATTTAAATCAGCATACTCAAAAAGATGTAATATGCGAAAAAATGTTCTTTCATCTTATGGGAATGCACTAAGAAAGTTATCTAAAATCAATATTATTTATATAAATAATTTGTTAATTACATTAGATATCTAGTCTAATTAAACAAAAAAATTATCTAGAACAGATTCCATTTAAATGATCTTTAAGTAATATTTCCTAAGGCTGTAACCTTAGGAATAAGCGTCTGAAAAATTCGAAGGTACCTTCGAATTTTTCAGACGCTTATTCCTAGGGTTACAGCCTTAGTAAATATTACTTAATATAATAATGTGCGTTTAATAAAAAATAATAATTTATAATTAAATGATCTTTATAAATTAAGAAAGCAAGTTGTATGGACAAATGAGAAGTATGATGAAAATCATAGGTGTATGACTTAAACAAGGAATTCTGGGTAATGAATTTTAATATTATTGGATCTTTCTAAAGAATAAAATAACTTAATAGACAACCCGGTAATTTAAATTTCATAACTAAATATAACAGCTTCAAAGAACGTGGGTTAAGTCTTACTGAAATTTGTGAATTAGTAAATATTTTAAGTAATGATATAATTTAACTTTTGAGAGATTATAAAAAAGATCAAGAACTAAGTAAACTGTTTTAAAATATTTTATACAAAATAAATGTAATTGCGATTTCTAAATATTAACAAAATGTCATTAATAAAGAAAACAGAATGAGCAAATAACACACTAAGATGAGATAACAAAATATCTTTTATAATTTTTGTTAATTGTTAATCCAAATAAATTGCACACAATATTAATAATATAAGGGGAAACATAATGGATGAAGTTAATCAAATATTTAAAATTAAATGAAGAAAATACGTCTATGCACTTTAAAAATAGTCTTCAATAAATGTATTCAATCAGTATTTAAATTGTGAGTCTTAATTTTGGACATTTAATAGAAGACAAATTAGAGACTGAAGACAACACCGTGAATAATGAAGAGAGAAATGTTCAAATTTACGATATATTAATTCATTTATTTCATTTTTAATGTAGTTTAAAGAGAAATATATGAGTGAAAAATAAAAAATAGTTTTAACAATATCAAAAAAGATTAGAGGCTCAATGGAGATGAGAAAGACAAAATAATGGAAAAGATTGCAATAATTGAACAATGGAACTGTAAATGGGATAAACACGATGGTGTATGTAATAGACCCAGAAAAAGATTTCATGGGAAATGAATAAATAAGTAATTTTATTAGAAATGATATAAAAATGTACATAGTTGAATATATATTTATTACTAACGTGATTGTAAATAGCAAGTATAAGGCATTAGTGCTTTAATAACAGAGTAAAAGAAGCATTAAAGTTTTATCAGAAAAGTATAACAAAATTTGTGAATTTATTCTTCAAATATAATTAAGTTCTTTTCTAGCAAAATGTTGGGTAGTGCATAATGATTTTTATAATTAGAAGAAAGAATGATAAAAGCAGTTTGTTTGAAAAATGAACACCGACATTTTAATGACAATTCAAATATCTGAAGGAAAAACTAGTCTGGGAAATAACAGAAATCATAACACATAGCAAGATTAGTTTTCAATTTATTTAAAGGTATATTTAAAATTCTGAAAGTCTATTTAACAAAAAATAATAAAAATAATTATATTACAGTGTTTTAATCTCTTCAAAATGTTTTATGCAGTTTTATAAAAAATATTGCTAAAAATAAATGCAGAACAAAAGAAATAAAAATACTTGAAAATAAATTAAACATTTAGATAATGGTAAAATGTAGTTATTTTAGAAAATAAGGCAAAAATATTAGTGGTAAAAAGCAATAAAGTAAGACTAAAGATAAATATTAAAAAATCTAAAATAATTAACTGAGATTAGCATAGGAAACTAATAAATTTGAAGCTAAAAATTATAAACAGATTTGTCAAATTAACATCATTTAATATGAACATAATAATAGTTACAGTTTTATTTTAGAGTTAAATATAGATGAAGAAAATATGCCTATTGGATTGTCTGTATGCATATATATGTATACACCTGGGTCTCATTTTATGCAGTAGATAGGTTCCACAGAAAACCTGCATTAAAAAAAACCGAACAGAAATAAACTTAACTTACTTTGAAAAATGGGGGATACATTCTGTAATTTTCAGAAATTGCATAAAAGCAAAGCAACAAGGAAAAATTACTTTAAAATTTGAATTAAAAAATAAAATAAAGTATGACTAATAAAAAATTTCAAATATTTGAAAAAAATTGATACAAGACAAACTTTTTTTATTTTTTTATTAACTACAGTATTTAATTTTATATTTTTTCATACATAGTTTAATTATTATCACTATTTGACAATATGCAGGTCATTTGTGAACTGGTAAGAAATCAGATTCATCACAAGAGGAAGTACAACTAGTGCCACCTTCAGTCTTGTGCTGTGTTAATGGTTTTCTGTCGACAATGTAATCGGTGATTAAACTTTGAGATGATGATTTTACTAATTGTTTATAAAGCTCACAATATCCAGACATACAACTATTTAGCTCTTGTTGGAATTTAAGAGGTTGTTCATTGCAGCAAACTCTCTCAGATTTCAGCATTTTCTGACATTTTTCTTTGTCTCACACATCAACATAAAATCTATGATTAAATGATTATTACTTATCAGAAAATAATAAATTTGTCTTCATTTGATAGATATTTTTGTTTATTACTGAAATAAATTTTAAATGTTCACATTTTGTTTCTATATTAAAAAAATGAGATCGCAATCAAAACAAAAAGATTATACATTATCATTAGAAAGATTATTTTCAGTTTACAAAATCAACAAAATCTTCCTTATTTCTGATTATTTTTAAAAATCTAAAAGAATATTTATTTCTGTTATATCTAACAAAATATGTTTTAAAAGTTTAAAATTTTTAAATATTTATTGCAATATTTTTATACTCATAAGTATAAATCTATTATTATTATTTACTCATAAGTAGGTTATTTATATAGAAGCTAAGATTCTTAAATAACTTCAGGCCATATTCATGTTAGCTGCTAATATAACATTATTTTTTAAAAAAAAAAGTATTTCAAGTCAAAATAGGTTATTAATAATTAAAATATCTTGATATCTAATAAATATAGTGAAATATGAACTTCTTTATCACATAAAAGAAAACCCACATAAAAATATATTAAGAAGAAACATGGATCGCATAACTTCAAAATTGCATTAAAAAATTAGCATAAAATGAAACCCAGGTGTATTGTAAAAACATAGTTTATTTTGGGAAATTTGTGATTGCAAGGAAACAGCACCTTGTTATTATTATTACTTTCACTAAACTGTATATTTTAATGAATAATAAATGATAATAAATCAGTGCTAATTAGCATATATATAAAATGGATCTAACCATTAAAAAAGGATGGATGAATTGAGAAATAATGAAGTTATTTGGATGGAGAAAGTGGGCTAAGATAGAGCTATATGCATGACTTTAAATGCATGGAAGTATAGTTTCTCAGTCTAAGTAAATGACAGATGTAAAGTGATATCAAACATCATGTTCTAGTTTTCTTTAGATAAAATAAATATGAGTTAAGATACATTCAAGTTTAAATGGACTACAATAAATATGAATTGCTGGAAACTCAAAAAATACTTATTTTCATTATTCTTCAAGAAGTATAATAATTACTTTTTCTTATTGCATTGCCAAATGTATACCATGTAATACTAAATTGTCTATTCACTTTACTACTATTATACAATAAAGCATTGTGTAACAGTAGTAAAGTGAATGGACAATTTAGTATTATATGGTATATTTTCATTATTATTTATTATTTTCATTAGTATTTATTATTTTCATTAGTATTACTTTTATTTTTCAGCACAGATAAATAAACTTGCTGAGTTTTAAAATATTATTTTGAACTAATGTTCGTTTAGTTGACATTTTTAAGGATACCCCGAAATACACAACACCTGTGCATTTGAAAAAAAAACTTTTTAGAAAAGTATTCTACTCTATTTACATTATAAGTTTTGAACTCAGCACATAACAGATGATAAACAGAGGCTAAAAATCACTCTGTGAATTGTAAAGAGTGAAATGTTCAGATTGTTAAAATATTAATATGCATATTTCATTTTAAAGAGATCAAAAATGAAATGTATAAGTAAAAAAAATAAAAGATTATTCATATTTATAATATCAAAAAAATTATAGGCTAAAATAGAGATGAATTAGACAAATTAATAGAAGTGACAATAAATGAATAGTGGAACCCCTAATTTATTCATATATAAGCCCACAATATAAAAAAAAACCTTCACAAATGAAATGAATAAATACCTGCTTGTTGAAATGTTATGAAGAACAAAAAACTATTCATCAGCTATTAATCAAAAATCTGAATTAAATGCATAAAAACAGTAGAACTGCTTGAATATGATGATGATGATTAATCTACAATAAAGGCTTCACAGTACCACTTACATACATAGCAATAACAAATTATGTATAATTATGTAACTTGTTTAAAATTGAGGAAAATAATATAATAGAACTTTTTAGATTTGTAAAAATAAATTTTACATTATAAATTTATAATCATGTTCCATATTATAACTGATTATTCATGAAAGAGTAGTCTTATATCTTTAATTGTTTTAAAGTTATTTTAATAATTATTGCACATGATTAGGCTAGAAAAGTCTCATGCATTACTAACATAGAATTAATAATTTTTATGTTAAATAATATTTATTGCATTATTGTTTTAGTGTTCCTTTGATGCACAGTGTTGTTATGGAGATTGCAGTATTCCAAGAAACAGCATTGCAGGAGTATGTAGTAAGTGAAGTCAATTAGTAATTAAATATAACATATTCAAAACATTTATATATTGTAATGCAAGTATAATTAAGGTCTAAGTCTCTTAGTAACCAGCATTTAAATTATAAAGTCAACCAAAACTGGTTCAATTTAGTAATAATATAAGTTTTTAATTATATATATATATATTTTAAAGATATATATATATATATTATGACCACAGAGTAATAAAAATACATAATTTTTAAAATATAAATTCAATGAAAATAAATTCAAGGTTATATTATTTTAAATAAATAAAATATAATGTATGATTAATTAACATATTATTTATTGCCAACATTTTATAATACAAAAATGCATCTATATCTTTTTAACACAAATTATTTAAATAAATAATTTAACATTTGTAACAAAAATTTTGAACCAATGATTTTGATGAGTGAATCCAACTATAAAATCAGATGTTTTTACTTGACTTAATTTTCTAATGACATCGTGGTCATATTTAATTGTTTTCTATCATTATAAGATAAAAATAATGTAATTAAATAAAACATTTTCTATAAATTTAAACAATTTTTGGGGATTTGGCTGTGATGGAGATACTGATAAAACTGGCAGATTAAATGTCTTTTGAACTACAAATTGTTTAGATTGAAACATATTTAGATCAGTTTAAGCATGTGTTAGTTATTTACGTAGTTATTTACGTTAAGCAATTCTATGCCATTTGAATGGTAAATCTAACAATGTTAACTGTTAACATGCATTTATCTTTTTTAAATATTATTTTTATTATTTTACTTTAACAATAGTGCTGTGTATATTTAAATGATTTATTTTGCTTCAGAATGCAAAATTATTCAAACATTTTCTGCTATGTATATGACAACGATTACATAGAGTCCAAAAAAAAACAACAACTTTATACTATTATAAAATATGCTATGAAAACTCACGAGGGATTAAGATAGTAGGAAGTAGAGTTCACATCTGGAGTTTGATATATCCAAAATGACTACATAATTGATATTATCTGACATTTATTTTAAGTCAGTGATTCAAAAGAGACTCAAAAATCACACAATATTTTTTTTATTTTATATATATCAGAGGGACCATTTTAAATATAAAAAAGTGAAATCTCTAATCTAGGATTGGCAATCAGAAAGTTCCCCACCAAATCTTATTTTCTATATCCTATTCTCAAGACATGTAATATTAATCTCTGATAAATCAATCAAAACTAAAACTTACCAAAGAAATAAAAAATATCTAATCCAACATTTTATGGCTACATTTTTAATAAACTATATCACTGCCTCCAAAATATTTGAAAGCTTTGTTTATATTTAAGAAATGGATTTAAACTATATTTTTAATGTACAATATTATAACTTTCAATTATGTTCTTACACACAATGGCCTTTGATTTTGCTACTAATTCAATTGTGTGATTTTTAATCATAAGCATTTATAGAAGAATAATGTTTGGTCATTGATTTCCCAAAAAAATTACTTGACAACATATCTATTTATGAAATAGATAAAAACTTTTCTGCTCTTCTTTATATGCTGTAAGCTTAAAAAGGTTCTGAACACATAAAATTTGTTTTTAATAAAAAGATTCATTGTTAGAAATATTTCTAAAAATATCTGTTGATATCTTGAGATCATTGCATTGTTATGTTTTTTTTAATTATTGGGGCAATATTAATAAGCAAAGTCATTATACAAAAAAAGATTGGTGCCTGTAAATATCATATGACACAACTAAAAAAAATGTTCTCAGCAGTCTAGTTTCTGGCATTGAGAAAGTATTTTTTTTTTTGCATATGAATTTATGACATTCCCATTTTATTAAAGTGTTAATTGAATTTACATATTTGAGAAACAAACTTCCCTAATCAGAAAGCCAAAATCAAGAGAGTTATTTCTGTAGGTTCTCAGATTTTAGTAGTATTATAATATAACAGTTTTAAAACAGAATTGAATAAATTTGAGAAAACTAAATGACAGGATTTCAAACATACTTGCGTAAATATTTTGGGTGTATATAGATTTTTTTTGAAATTCCTGAAATAATGGATTACCTTTTTTATTAAATAAAATACTGCAATGTATCAAGAAAAGGTTAATTTTTTGCCTTTTATTTGGACTTCATTTTAGACAATTTAAATGTGATGAGTAATAAACATGGTTTTTTATTAGAGTGTTTATAATATTGAAAAATTTATCTTAGTTAAAGGTATTCCAAAGTGCTGAATGACTACTAATGAACATTTAAAAGAGATATTTCTGAGCCAAAATGCAGCAGAAAACTAAATAAAACTATTTTTTAAACAACAATAATGTCATTTTGAGTAGAACCCAATGTAAATGTGCCAATTTTTGAAAATTAAACTATATGCCATTCAAACATTGTAATCTGTTGAAAAAATTTTATAAACATATTTGAATACAGAAATAAAATTCTAAAAAACAAACAAACAAATTCTTTTAGTTTTGGGGCGGACATAAAAAAATTTTGTTTGTTCCTCCAGTATAATCAATTGAAAAACATAAAATTTATGACACAAAAATTATATTAAAAACGTTTTTCTGATACTTTATGTCTTATTATAGTTTGAAGTTTGGAAATTATTTTTTTATAAAATAGCTAATATCTTATTTTACAATGTGATTCCCAAATATTACTTTGATGATATAACTTATATAATATCTACAATTACAGGAATATATGCAAGAATTAGTTGAAAAGAGAACATTCATATAATTCATATCTATCAAAAATAGTTTATTTACAGAACCAGAACATATTCTATTAGTGTTTCTCTCTTTTAGTATATTTATAAAATATCTATAGCTATTCTTTCCATTAAAAATTACCACCATCTCTCTAGTTTTTTATTTTATAGTTTGTCTTCAATTCTTCATCATAATTTTTTTAATTCTAAGCATTCCCAATTCAATTCCCTTCTTTCTAATCATGATCAAATATATATAAAGTCTTCAATTTTTCTTTGACATTTATTGCATATTCATCTTTCTGCTTCTTATAAAGTTATATTCTTAAAAAAATCTTGGTAAGTCTTTTATCTCTATTTCTGGTTTCAACAAATATATAACAGTCCCAAATACTTAAAAACACTAAACTGAATTATAATTTTTGTCCAGTGTTTAATGTTGACTTTTTCCCCTTACTTATATTTATTATTTTAATTATTAGCATATATTTTTCATCTCCAACTCTTTGCAAGTTTTTCCAAGTCTCCATAATATCTTATTGAGCTCATATTCATTATTTGCAAGTTTTTCCATATCATCAGAAAATTTGATGTAATCAATGTTAATTGATTATTATCATATCCATATTTATTTACAAAATTATAATTTAAAGCTGAAGAACAACTATTGAAAACTGAATGACTTTATAATAAATTGGTGAACTTGTAACCTGTTTCTCCTATATCTGTCCATAACTTCATAATAATATTTGTTCAAAAATATTATATAAAAGGTTGTTTTATTTTTGTAAGTAACTTACTATGACTGCCCTCCCGTTTATATTACTTGATAGACCATTTAATTGTTCTAAATTTTTGTTTAACAATTACTCAGATTAACAGGATAGTAGCTTGTTTCTTAAAATATTCAAATTCTAATTGATTATTTGTCGATAAAAATACATACTTTTTCTGTAAATTGTCTTAAAGATTTAATTATTTGTACAAAGGTAAATATTTCATTTTTTTAAAAATCCTATTTATTTCTTAATCTTTTACAAATATAATATTAAATATTAAGCATAAACAACATTATTGTGATAAACATGAAATTTTATAACTAATATCTTCATTTTTCAAAATATCTCCAAAGTCAGTTAAATATAATAAATACATTACTAAAAGAATAATCTGCATTTACAAGAATAAGTACTTAGTGATAATATATAATCATATTTATATATTATGTAAAACTCAAATCAGTTTTATTGTACTAAATCTTTAATCAAAGCTCATCCTTAAGGAAATAAAATCGTTTTTTCTTACCCCTACTATTTATTATATCTTTAATTATTAACTTACGAAAATTTCTTTTAGAATTTTATACAAGAGATTGAGTCACTGTATAAATGACTGTTTTAAAATTTCAAAATTTGTGAGGATCTGAATTACTATGTTTGCATAGAAAAAATATGAAAAGAAGTTTCTCAAAAATATTAATATGGATATGTAAAAAGAATAAAAGAGTTTTTCCTAGACAAAATTAGCAGAATGGTATGAATAACTGAATGAAGTATTAATATCAAAAATGAAAATTTACCGAATAGTAATAAAAAGTAATGAATATTAATGGTTTAATCACCGCTAAAGTACAAAGCTTTTTTATTACCCGTGTGTTCTTGGAAGTTGTCACGTTTTTTACATATATATTATCTAACCATTTTTAATTTTTTTGTTATTATATCACTCATTTCAGCATACTTTTTTTATTTTCTAATTCTTTAAAAGTACTGTTAAATATTTATTTCTATTTTATTCCACTATTTCTTTTTTTTTACTATTTTTTTTGCGATACTTCTACATTTAGGTTTCTATCCATGCAACTTTATTTTATCTACTCTTGAACATATATAATTAAAAAGTCTTTAATAGTTTATGAGTTCTCTTTTTAATAATCAAAATTTTTGTCTAAGATATAACTACACTCTCATGAAACAGTAAAAATGCATCTTTCTTAATGTCTTTCTATGATACATTAAGTGCATCGCTAAACACATACCTAACACACATATAAATGTATATATAAATATTTATTAATTTTAAATTAGATATGTATACAACTTTTTATATATTTTTCATTATTGTATGTATATATATGCGTTTTAGATAATATTCAAAAGTCTGATGATAATATTCCAATATTAAAGTCGACCAAAACAGAACCCGACTTGTTATTCTGGCATAATAAATTCTCTAAAGACAGAATCATTGCGAAAAGAAATCGTCACCAGGAAATTTCTTAACTGCTGTTTTAAATATTTGATTGATACATCTTAATTTTATTAGTATCAATGATTTCAGAAAATAATCTTTATAAAAAAAAAAATTGTGCATTTAATTATTGCATGTACTGTAATGACAAATAATATACTAAATCTATCACTATACACATATATATTCCTGTATATACATATAATAAAAAATAAATTTCTTTTAAATAACAGTTGTATGTTTTAATTTCAAATATGTTATTACTAGTAGTAATGATAATTAATTCATTTATTAATTTACTTTGTGTATATATATTGAAAGTAACTTCATCTATCTATCTATCTATCTATCTATCTATCTATCTATCTATCTATCTATCTATCTATCTATCTATCTATCTATCTATCTATCTATCTATCTATCTATCTATCTATCTATCTATCTACCTACCTACCTATCTATCTATCTATCTATCTGCCTGTTTTCCTATCTATCTATCTATCTATCTATCTATCTATCTATCTATCTATCTATCTATATCTATTTCCTATCTATCTATCTATCTATCTATCTATCTATCTATCTATCTATCTATCTATCTATCTATCTATCTATCTATCTATCTATCTATCTATCTATCTATCTATCTATCCTATCTATCTATCTATCTATCTATCTATCTATCTATCTATCTATCTATCTATCTATCTATCTATCTATCTATCTATCTATCTATCTATCTATCTATCTATCTATCTATCTATCTATCTATCTATCTATCTATCTATCTATCTATCTATCTATCTATCTATCTATCTATCTATCTATCTATCTATCTATCTATCTATCTATCTATCTATCTATCTATCTATCTATCTATCTATCTATCTATCTATCTATCTATCTATCTATCTATCTATCTATCTATCTATCTATCTATCTATCTATCTATCTATCTATCTATCTATCTATCTATCTATCTATCTATCTATCTATCTATCTATCTATCTATCTATCTATCTATCTATCTATCTATTCATCTATCTATCTATCTATCTATCTATCTATCTATCTATCTATCTATCTATCTATCTATCTATCTATCTATCTATCTATCTATCTATCTATCTATCTATCTATCTATCTATCTATCTATCTATCTATCTATCTATCTATCTATCTATCTATCTATCTATCTATCTATCTATCTATCTATCTATCTATCTATCTATCTATCTATCTATCTATCTATCTATCTATCTATCTATCTATCTATCTATCTATCTATCTATCTATCTATCTATCTATCTATCTATCTATCTATCTATCTATCTATCTATCTATCTATCTATCTATCTATCTATCTATCTATCTATCTATCTATCTATCTATCTATCTATCTATCTATCTATCTATCTATCTATCTATCTATCTATCTATCTATCTATCTATTCATCTATCTATCTATCTATCTATCTATCTATCTATCTATCTATCTATCTATCTATCTATCTATCTATCTATCTATCTATCTATCTATCTATCTATCTATCTATCTATCTATCTATCTATCTATCTATCTATCTATCTATCTATCTATCTATCTATCTATCTATCTATCTATCTATCTATCTATCTATCTATCTATCTATCTATCTATCTATCTATCTATCTATCTATCTATCTATCTATCTATCTATCTATCTATCTATCTATCTATCTATCTATCTATCTATCTATCTATCTATCTATCTATCTATCTATCTATCTATCTATCTATCTATCTATCTATCTATCTATCTATCTATCTATCTATCTATCTATCTATCTATCTATCTATCTATCTATCTATCTATCTATCTATCTATCTATCTATCTATCTATCTATCTATCTATCTATCTATCTATCTATCTATCTATCTATCTATCTATCTATCTATCTATCTATCTATCTATCTATCTATCTATCTATCTATCTATCTATCTATCTATCTATCTATCTATCTATCTATCTATCTATCTATCTATCTATCTATCTATCTATCTATCTATCTATCTATCTATCTATCTATCTATCTATCTATCTATCTATCTATCTATCTATCTATCTATCTATCTATCTATCTATCTATCTATCTATCTATCTATCTATCTATCTATCTATCTATCTATCTATCTATCTATCTATCTATCTATCTATCTATCTATCTATCTATCTATCTATCTATCTATCTATCTATCTATCTATCTATCTATCTATCTATCTATCTATCTATCTATCTATCTATCTATCTATCTATAAAATCTTTGTCTTTATCGAAACAAAATATAGTTTTTGTAATATTTTTGAATGTTGTTCAATAATATATGTTAGTTTGTTACTATTTTATTGATCGCTAGTTCTATTTTAGAATTAAATGTTAAATAATCTTTATATAGTGCTTATCAATGTACGAATTATTTATTAAACAATTTAAAATTTAGACACAATTATAAAATGTCAGAAAAAATACACAAAAATATTAGCACATTATGTGTGGAAAACATACTTGTTTTTTAGGAATTAATCAGCATAGTAATTGGTGAATGTTTGTGTGTGTAAAATATATAAGTAAAATAAAGATCATTTATTTTGTACAAATATGTATAGACTATTTCACTTACGTTTTCTTTTAAAAAACTACCCTAGAAAATCTAAAGAGATAATTGCTATGATAGTAAATGAACTGAATAAAATTTGTATGTAAATAAAGTCATTTACATACAAATTAGTAGCAGCAAAATAAAAAAAAATACCCATACAGTCATGTTGTGTTATTGGATAAATAAAATATGTAAAAAAAATTGTTTTAAATAATGCCTTTATGTAAACAGTGCTAGCTGACTCAAAAGCAAAAAAAATATCAGTAATCTGTCTAAAAACTAGAGAAAAGTAAACAAATCTCAATTAATTTTCCATTTTTATAAAATATCAGAGATCTTAAGAATCTAGACTTGTTATAAAACAACTGGAAATTGCAGGAATATTATCATTCCAAAAAAGATTTTGAGCTCAAATAAATCATAAAAATCAAAAAGGTCTCAAATGCTTTTATGAAATGACAATATTCTTGCAATTTCCAATTATTTCATAACAAGTCTAGATTTCTAAGATCTCTGATATTTTCCAAAAATGGTAAATTAACCAAGATTCAGTTTTTTTCTACTTTTTAGTTGGATTACTTTATTATTTTTTTTTACTTTTTACTTGACTAGCACTGTTTATTAAAAAAAATAATTTTTTTTTTACATATTTTATTTTTTACTTATAAATAAAACATAATTTTAATTTAAATAAAATAACTTTTTATTCACATATACATTTTTTTCTATGAATAAGTTTTATAATTTACAATGATTATATAACAGAGAGAGTTATATATAAGCTAAATGCCTAAATCTCACCTATGGGAAAATAGAGCTGTTATTTAGATGGAGCTTTGATCAGCTCATTTTGACTTTAGATATCTATATCAAACCCGTGATATCTATTTTATTGAAATAATCAATACATTTATTAATAAAGTTTTATATAAAATATGTAAGCATAAACTAACTGTTTTATTTAATAGTCTTTGTTGTTGACTAATTTTATTGATTTGCCATTAATTTAGTCTACAAATGTAATGTGTCCATTGATAGAAAAAATCTCAGCTGGAGCAAAATACAAAAATTTGGAGAAATCA
Source organism: Epiperipatus broadwayi (assembly GCA_028023455.1). Taxonomy (NCBI): domain Eukaryota; kingdom Metazoa; phylum Onychophora; class Udeonychophora; order Euonychophora; family Peripatidae; genus Epiperipatus; species Epiperipatus broadwayi. The sequence continues at coordinate 6,448,890 of JAQFVV010006211.1, forward strand.
TATGAAGTGTTTTTTTATTTTATCAAACTTTTTTTATTAATAACAAAAAATGGTTAAAACAAAAAAAAAATCTGACAAAAATTATGATTTAATAATAAGTCATGAAAAAGACCAGTTAGAAAAAAAATATAGACATGACGATGTGGAAACTCCTGAACAAAAAGAATTTCGATTATTAAAAAATCATCAAAAATCTGCTGCTCTTTGACAAAAAAAACTTAAATATAAAAATTAGATTGACAAGAGACTGCTAAATTATTTCATAGAAAAAAATCTCAGCCTAAGCATCATTCAAAGATTTGGACATACAGACAGAAACATTCACAGACATGACAAGTTAATATAAGCATTTAAAATAGTTACCAGTAATGGTTACTTAACTGATGTTTAATCAGACTACAAGTAAGAAACATTAAAATATTGATTAAGAAAGGCTGTGAAAGCACTAAAATAGGAACTTTATAGAATTTTGTTTGCATACAGAATCAGAATATTATCTGTTATGGACATTTAAATGGCTAGAAAATAGTTGCTTTTAAAAGGACTATATGTTTTTGCTAATATATGTACATTTGTATTTTAAGAGACTTTTGAATTGCAGACTCAAACATTCACTCAAAGATAAATTGTAGAGAATATTTGAAGTACGGAACCATCAACAACTAATATTTTTAAAATTTATTATTATTGTTGAATAAATTTTTTGTTTGACATATATTGTGCATATTGTTATTTATTTATCAACACTTGACAGATATTAAATACCTCCAGGACATAACAGAATGATGCAAATTGACAGTCATATCAAATTGGAAAGAGACAATTGTAGAATGGCTAAAGTTGGACATGGTTATTTTAACTGTCATCATCAGTCTTAGTTATATTAGATCAGGGGTCCCCAACCTTTTTGCACTTAAGAGCACATTCTATAATACCGGCCAGGTGGCGGGCACCATTTATTTTTTCAACCAGGTGGCGGGCACCATTTATTTTTTCAATGTAAATTTATAGTTGGATATTGTTAATAATACACACAATGTACAAAAAAATATTTCTTTTAAAAATAAAATTTTAACATATAATTAACATTTATATTTTTACGCTGTAAAAGTATAGTATGCCCTACAATTTGATTACAATATAATACAATAATTTATAAAAAAATTTAAAAATTAAATTTATTTGTATCAAATAAATAATTTTTTATCGTGTTCGGATAGCAGTGGGCACATGTAAAATGGTCTGTGGGTGTCAAGGTGCCCATGGGCATAAGGTTGGGGACCCCTACATTAGATGTATACAATTGATTTTGTAATCCATTTCATATTTGAATTTATATTTTAAATATAAGTATATTTTATATACCTGAAGTCTAGATGTAATATAAGGAATTTGAATATAGACTTGATTATAAATATGTGTGGGAGATAATTATCTGGACCAACCAATGAGGTCTGGCTTAGCACAAAATATGTATATTGAGATAATTTATATTTTTCATGTGTGTGGTCATGTTTATCAGTTGTATGAGATAGAGTGGATGGCTAAAAAGAGCTTGAAAGTCGGTATTCAAATCCTCTATATTTGAATTTATATTAACCACAACTTCATATTATTACATTAGTATTAATGTTTTTGTAATAACTATTCAATATTTTCATATTAATGAAATGGCAACTATTATATAGAATTTGTGATTAAAGGAAATTGGAAGTGGAATTTACACTTAGTTTTTCAGTGATAATTTGAAAAATAACTGTGAGATATTTACTAAGAACTAAATTATTGGAGATGATACATTATCATTAAAATTAATAGATTATTAAGTATATAAATATGAATTATTATATTTAAGATACATTTGTTGAACAAGAAATTGTTGAAAAAATATTGCGCATTAATTTGAATAGAAGAAATAAGTATGAAATTTTCCTTAAGCAAATATATTTATAATTTTTTTTGTGTGTTTTTGATCTCATATTTAAAGTAAAAATATTTTTTTTTATCTTTTATCTCCACACACATATTTTATATTGCTATTAATATTAGATTTTATTGCAAGTCTTAATTAAGAAACCAGATGTGCCCAGCCTTTGGAAAGGCTGTGATTTTTTTTAACTGATTGCTTTAAATAAATTTTATTCAAGATTTAATATAAATTAAATAAAAAAATTTAATGTTATATAAATAAATATAAGAAATATGACCTGAAAGGCCACTATTTTTGTATTATGGTTTATTATTGACAGAATTACTTCCTAGCTGGCCTGAAAGGCCTTTGTTATCGCTTCAATTATATGCTAACCAAAACTAAATGTAAATATGTTACTATAGCATCTATTTTTTCCCCTCACTAAATATCACATTTCAAACATGAATTTATGTACTGCAATCACATTTTCTTTCTGATTTAAATATTATACATATTCAGTTATGTACTGTAGTTAAAAGCATGTCTGATTTTTTTCTGAGCATTTTTTATTAATAGTGAAATTACATTCTTTACATAAAATATGGTTTGTAATAAAATTATGATTTATTAAATATAAAGGGTGGAATTATTTTCTTTGCATAAAATGCTCATAAAAACAAATTTAAAGTTATTTTTTTCTTCAATTTTTCAATTATGAATTTGACGATTTTTTTAATTGGTTGCTTTAACCATTTTTTGTTGTTGCTGCTTTGCGGAATTACTTGTTTTGAATAAAATAATCGTAATTAAATTAAACCTCTAAATTAAAATTTTTTAATATACCTATTATATTTGATATGTGAATTTTATAGCATGTCAGAAAACTATTAATAATTGAATTATTGCTTCACATAAAATATTCTTCACATAATACTTTTTTTTAATTGGTTGTGAATTTGACACATGACAGCCTTATTGGAAAAACATACATTCACAGGAAACACATCACAGCCTTAGGGACCAACATTCAGAAGGATTTTGTAAATAAGTTACTTTTATTGTAAATATCTTTTTATCAAATTTTATTTATTGTTAGCAGCAGTAATTTCATACACACATGTAAACGCATATAAATAAACTATGGTAAATTGAATAATTAGACTACATGATATAGCATGATGTTTTAGTATTTCTTAGTAGAATTAAATTTGAATGAATTGCTTTAAGTAGAAATAATTTAATACTAAAAGAAATTTTGTTTATGTTGAAAAGGAAAGCTTTTTATTAGATGTGTTTTATCAGTTCTTATTTATGAATTTGAACTATTGACACTTAACTAAAAAGAAATTTAGAAACTTCAGATTACTCAACAGATTAAAGATGTTTGTTCTGAAAAATAAAAAGAGAACAATATTAAAGAAAGTGAATGAGAAACAAATCATATCTCTTTGAAATTATTTAAATAGTTAAAAGACTGAAATGGAAATGGGCTGGTCATATTACTAGAAGAAATGATAATGATGTACAATTAAAATTTTAAACTGGATCCCAATAAATTGAAACAGTCTAGAAAAAAAGCATATGTAAATGGATGACTACAGCAACTTTGCTGATGTGGTGTGGATCAAACAGGCTATGGTTTTCAGAATCTGGATTAAACTTTGAGAGATCTTTATTCTGCAGTAGATCAATAACGATTTAAAATGGTGACGGTATTATATATTTATTTAAGTATGATGTATTTTTAAAGTGGCACATCACATCAAAAATAAAAATGTTGAAAGAATTATCTTTGTCATTTTTTACATAAATGTCTTGCATTAAATAATAGAATGATTAAAGTAAATGAATAAGGCATTTCTATGATTGGCATAAGATTGGTTCATGAAATAGTAAAAACTATTGTAAACAGTAAAAAATAACTTTTTCAAAAAAAAAAAAGCATGCTAGTCTAGTGAACATTAAAATATTTAAAGTCAAACATAGTTTTATTGTGGAAGTACAAAAACTTAATGATGTAAACTGAAAATCAAATCAGTAACGACATTATTGACATTATATGAGAACAAACTTTCAAAATTGTCAAGGTTAGTTTTTTCATATTTAAACAATAATAAAAAAGCAAAAAAGAAATTTTCAAATATTTTCGTTATTTTAATTATTTTTTTAAATAAATAGTTAATTAATTGTGTTAGTAACAAAAAATAATATTTGTTTTACAATATAAATTGGTGATATATGCATCTCTGAATGAAAACGTTTATCTCACTTATTATTCAGTTTTATTTAATGGGAAAAGTATCCAGTCTCCATTTTACCTTAATGTCAAATTTTATTACTGTAATTTTTTGAACTCGGTTTAAGTACAAAGTAGTTCTGCAGTATAAGATATCCTATCTTTGAACAAAATGTTAACCTAATAATATATAAAATTTAAGACTTAGATACTTAAGAGAAGGAAAGAAAAAATTGAATTATTAAAGATTAACTGTTTAGCGCTAATTCAGGTACTTCAGTCAAGCGTTGATGACTTGTGGTTAGCATAGTTGTCTTCCAAGCAGCTGATCCGGGTTCGGGTTCGCTTCCCGATCAACGCACTTGACAGAAAAAAAAATTTAGTAGACTATAAATATATTTATTATTTTCTAATTTTGTAAACGTTGCTTTAAAAATAAGTGTAAATCAATAATCTACATATTCTTATAGTAAAAGGAACAAGAAATACAAATAATTCACATGTAAATATAATGAAATAAAAATAAACAAAGACTAGATCTATTTACAAAAGTCGGTAATAAATTTTCTTTCTATTTACAAAAGAAAGATTAATATTTTTGTTTAAAAAGGAAAATTTAAAAAAAATCATTTAATGTAATCACAGATTCTGTTCAAACAATAATAATAATCTAGTTTTGAATATATCTTCAACGTAATTATATTAACTAGAAGATAATCTAATAATACATTCAATGAAAAAGAATATAATTAATTAAAAAGTAACTTTGACTAACACATTGGTTGAATTAAATTATTTAATTAATGTAATCATAAAACAACAAAAGGAAGGAACACACAAGAGTGATGGGATTGTTTGTCTTGTTAGGTAGCATGATATAAGTAGAAAAAAAAAAGACCAAAGCAAAAGAAAATATGCAGAAGGACAGAAAGATCTGAGAATAGTTAATTAGTAGCAAAATTTATACACAGCACAGTCTTTCTCAAGTGCTACCCATAAACATATTAATATTTGTATCAAACTAGGAAAGTGTAAAGTATTTTTCAATGCTAATGAATATGCTGTGATTTAACAACGGATTATCTCACTATGATGGGCTAGAATCCAATTGAATGTAATAGAACCTGAAATTATATAATTTTTATCATCCAAAATCTTTCAGTTTGTCAAAGTAAAATAATGATGTTAAATGACACCAATGCCACACCATAAAGGACATGTGCTCGTCATTAACTGTTTTAATTGTAGATATGTTAAAAGAGTGATAGAAGGAAAATAAAATGATACATAAAAGCACAATGCTTATATTTAAACTGTATACTAATACCATAATAAGATTCTATTTGATATGAAAACATAAGGCCTTTGCAGTATAATGACAGTAGTAAAATATTAACAATGCTTTTTTAAAGATTTTTTTTAAAACCATATATTTGCATAGGAGATAAATGAACTGGATCAGAAATTAATTATGAAATTGAAACTTACCTTTCAATGGTTTTGGAGTATACACATATAAAATATGTAGTAGTCAGTTATCCTAGGGTATCCAATGTAAATAATGTTTTTTGTTAGTAATATAATTATAAATATTTGTGTCATTCTGAACACATCTAAAAAAAAAATCATAGATACTAGAAGAAACCTTTCCTGAGTAAGCTAGATACAGGAGAATTAACAATAAATGGAGATGGTGCTCCCAGTAAAGTTTAATGCCCAGTTAAAGGCTAGTGAACTCAAGCCCCATATAATTAAGTTATGTATAGAAAGACAGAATAAGAATAAAATGCTTTTGGATGAGAAATAATATAGTTGAGCTTCTAGTACTGAGTTTCTGCATGATGACAAGAATATATCATATCTGGTATATCAGCAGTAGAAGTCTCAGTTTAATATTTCAATGATTATATAATTATTGTCATCTGATTCACAATTATGAAACAGCAGTAACAGATCTGTTTATGAAATGCTGAGGTTGTGATCAATGATGGACAACACAATCACTGCCCAGATATGTAAAACTATATCAATATGCATTGATTTATATACATTTATTTTTAAACATTAAAATTGCTGAAATGCATTTAATTAATGCCACATATTTATTATCAGTTGCATACAAACATAAAATGGATAGAATAGCTTCCATAATTCACTATTTATTTATATCAATAATTTAAAAGAATTTGAACATAGACTTTCAAGCACTCTTCAGCTATCCACTCTTTCTCATACAATCGATGCACATGATCACACACATGTGAAAATGGTAAATGATCTCCAATATACATATTTCACATGTGTGTGGGCATGTTTATTGGTTGTATGAGATAGAATCGATAGCTGAAGGAAGTCTGTGTTCAAATCCTCTACAATTACATTAAATTTCCAAGTATGTTAAATTATACTTGTATTCTAATATTATATCAATAATGTTTTTCACATTAACATTTTTTCTATTAAGCAAATTACTTCTTCAATTTATAAAAATAGAACTTTTATATATTTTTTTTTCAATTTATGTAATGTTTTTACTTTATCTAAATTAAATATAAATGGTCTATTATATTTAAATTCAAAATCAGTAAACACAGAATATATTTAAACAAGTGTTACTTTCTGTGCTTTAACTCATTCATGCAATAAATGTTGTTTTTTATATCTCTTTTTTCCAATATGCATGGCCCACAATGGATTCCTAATACTAACATTGTAATATTCAAATTAAATATCTTTTATCCATTTCTTATTACTTTTGTATTATATGATTACAAAATCCATTTTTTATTTTATAGATGCTATTTAACTGTCTTTTAAAATTTTCAATACATTCAAAATCATATTGTATTGATCACACTTTCTTTATATATTCCCAATATTTTAATTCTAATCATTTCTATATTTATGTAATTTGTCATTCTTAATTAAAACAATATCTTAAGTCAGCCATTTGATATGTTAAAAGCACTTTAGATTGTCTTCCTTCAATAGGTTTTACATAAAACTTATATGGAAAATATTTATCAGATTGAATTACAATTATATCTAAATATTTTATTGTTTTATTCCTCTTCTGCATAATCCATTTCATACTATTTAGTTTATTAAAATTTTCCCTTAATTAAAAAAATATTTTTTCCATCATCATTTACATATGCAATATATTAAAAATAATAATTCAATAAAAAATTATTTAACAATTTTATAATAATATAGTTAGTTTCGCCAAACCAGATTTCACCCCATATTGGAGCCTTATCAAAATGTAACTTAAAGTTACATTACAATGTGATGTGATGTACTGTAGCTTCTTCTTAAACGAAGTCAAGAATCTCTCAGCAATTATACCAAGAGAAACTTGTTAGCTACTTAATTTTACATTCCCCAGTATAAGTTTTCCCATATTCTGCTCCATCCCATTTCCACAACATAATCTTTGTCAACTCTACAGCCTTTATATCTAAATCCCCCTTATCTTTCTCCAAACCCAGCATAAAAACCAATAATCTACTTTCTGTATAATCACTTTTTTCATATTTATTTTTCCATAACTTCATTATATGTGCCCTTTCTGTTTTCAAGCATTTACATTCAATTAACAAATGCCTAATATTTTCTATTCCTTCCTTACATAATTTACAGACTAAATCACCCATATTTTTCCATTTACATGTATATTCTCTTGTTGCTAAAGATCCTGTTCGAGCCTTAAACAATAAACTACTTTCCTTACTATTATCATATATTAATTCACATCTAATATTCTGGTTATTTCTATATATATTTAAACTCTTTTTACTCTCCATACTAGTTCTCCGTCTCTCTAACTCTCTATTCTTTATTAATAAATCTATTCTTTTATCCCATTCCTTACCACTATAACACTCAACAATCCTCCTAACACAATCATCCCATCTTTTGTACAAATATACTGATATAAATTCTTTATCCAAATCTTTTGCATACCATATTACCTTTCTCACCCATCTTTTTGCCTGCCCTTTACTCATAACCCAATTAAATACTATTTTGGCTATTCTTTTATTATCCATAAACTGCAATCTACCAAACATTTTTATTTTACTTTTTGCATCTCTCATATGAAAACTTGACCATCCCATTTCTCCTTGAATTGCCTCCCTTGCTGTCCATACATCTGCATCCAATGCATGTCTTCCTACTTTCCTTTGAACTTTTTCTAAGTAATTTAATACCCCATTACTAACATATAATGCATCATTACCATATGTTAACCCTGCTACTGCAACTCCTTTCCATGTAATCCTATCTACATCATATTTATTATATGAAAACACTGTTAATTTCTTTATCAATCCCTTTCTTTTCTTTGCTTCATTTATCAATTTTTTCTCCCATTCATCCAAATAATTTTTCTGATTACTTAAAATAATTCCCAAATAACTATATCTATTCACCACACTTAACTTAATATCTCCCAATAAAAATTCTACATCTTCTCTTTCCCCAGTATTAACTATCATTGTATTTGATTTTTCTTCACTAAATTTAATCCCCATTTCTTTACCCACTCTTGCACATGTCCTCAACATAACTTCCATATCTTCTCTTCTTTCTGCACACAAAAAATATATCATCCTAAAAAAAAAGACCTGACAAAATATATACTCCCTTACTACCTATTAGCGGTATCTCTATCCCTCTTCTTAATCTTTCTATTGCTCTTTCCATTTCACATACAACACAAACAAAATAGGTGACATAGGGCATCCTTTCTTTTCTACATCAACTCCACCTGCATGCTTCATTTTACATTACAATATCAAAGATAAAACATAAAACAAATCTTCTATTCCCTATTCATCACATACATAAATAATTATACATAATATTTACACACAAACATGATCTAAATCATAATCATAAATTTACATTATACAATCACTCATTTACACCTTAATATCATTCATAAATTTTCCAATCTTTCTCTCTTTACATTCCTATATAACTATATTTAATATTTTACATATTTTTTTTGTTTTATGTTTTATCTTTGATATTGTAATGTAAAATGAAGCCTGTAGGTGGAGTTGCTGTAGAAAAGGAAGAATTGGAATGTAACTTTAATTGTATTTACATCTTGATAAGGCTCCAGTATGAGGGCAAAAGTGAAACTAACTATATTATTATAAAAGTTGTCTTGTTAAATAATTTTTTATTGAATTATTATTTTTAATATATTACATTGCAAAGACAACATTATGAACAAGTTTTGATTTGAATGTTGATCTTTTTTTTTTTTGACATATGTAATATATATGATAATATTGTTTTTACTTTCATCATTCATAAACTGACAATATGTAGTAACATATTTTTTTAAAATATGGAAAATTCATTAATGATCATTGTTATATTTTATGTTTTCCCACTAATTCTTATTGATTCTTGCCCATCAATTGTACCATATAATTTTTACATCAAGCATGAAAATTAAGAAGTATAACAAATTCTAATACATTTAACATGAAAACATTTAATTTCATATATTTATGTTTATGAAAAAAATGCCCTAGTAGTGGTAAAAATTTATATTAGTTGTAATACTTTCAACTTGTATACAATAAAATTATCTGTGTCTGATTTATTATTCATTTATCAGCTTGATTATTGAGCTAAAATTTATTCCTTTATTAAATCATGTGATTTCTCCTTGCACCAACATTGGTTATTGTTATATCAGACTGAAAATTTTGTTTAGACTTATTACAAATATGGGGGATTTGAACAAAGACTTTCAAACACCCTTCAACTATGCGCACCATCTCATACCACTATTACACATGTGTAATGGTTATGAGATAGTATGGATAGTTGAAGGGTGCTTGAAAGTCTGGTATGAGATGGTGTGGCTAGTTGAAAAGTACTTGAAAGTCTGTGTTAGTCTTATTACAAAAAAATTATTTCATTGCATTTCAATGTTTTATATATATGTATATTGAAATGTAAAAATATGTAATATGGAGAGAGCAAATCATCATCATTCCCACTGAACAATCATCATCTCATTTAACATTTTAATGTATAATCAACAAATATAAAAGAAGCATGAGAGAATCAGCATAGAATAAAATAAGTAGCTATAATAATAATAACTTATACCCCCAGCCTTAAACATGAATAATCAACAATCATTCCTTAAGACTGGATTTTAAAGATGTACTATACCAATATGGAAGCTGATTTTCTAGCCTGTATCAAATCTAAGACATAATGTAAAAACAATCATTCTTAGGCAAATACTTAGGTAATAAAATATCTATCATAATAAGAAAATGCTGTGATTCTGATACATGATGATCATCATTAATGTTCTGTCCATATGGTATGATGGCTGTGCAGATTACCCATAAATTAATGTCCAATCTGTTAAAGTGCAGCAAATGGATTTAAAAGTAATCTTAACTTTTGCACCATTCATATAATTATCTGGATGTCCAAAGACAAACTTATATTCCTACATGTACATAAATTAACCATTATTGCTCATGAATAGTTTGAGATCCTAAAGAGTTTCAGGACTATGATTGTGAATAAGAGAAAATATAAATGTATATGCTTAATCTAAATTAAGTAATTTTACTGAGATCATTTACAAATTCTTTAAAACACAGTGCTAAGATGAAATCAGGTTTTTCACACACTACCCTTTCTCAGAATAAATAGTGGAAGGAAAATAAAAATAAAAATAATTTCAGAAAATATTTTTTTAATAATTATTTAATAAAGTTAACCAATGAATAATAATTTTTTTTAGAAGAGATATAATAATATGACCATTCTAAATCTATCACATTTTCTATAAAATTAACTTCATATAGAAAAGAAGATTTATTACATAAATAAATTTGTTATATAGAAATTCCCATTGTATTTCACTCACATGAAAGCAATCCATACTTATTAGCTTTGAACAAAATCAGGAGTAACTTAAAGAAAATAAAATTGACAAGATAACACTTGTTCTCAGCTGGAAAACAGTAATAATCACATGGTTGTAGCAGAGATAAATATATCACATAGATTGAATTAAATTTGGTAGGGTTTTTATATTTTTATTTATTTGTATGAGGAAATTCTTTTCATACATTTGTTAATTTTATTGTTTTGTCATGTTTTTTTTAAATATTTTTATAGCAGTCCTATATATTCTCTGATAATGGTTGTTCCATATGGCTATTAATTTAGTATTTAAAAAAATCTATGTGATGTTCAATATCTGAAACATAGAGAGCAACTGCTGAAGATGTTGAGAGTTTTCCCCACTGCATTAATGTCCTCATCTCCTTTAGCACTTAAATGTTAATTACTCTTTCCTAAGTATATAGTTGGGCACATGCCACATAAGATCTCATAGACTCCCTGAGCTACCAGAGGAATTACATTCTTAAGTTTAATGAGAATGCTATTAAACTTTTGTTCAGTATAAAAAGTTGTTTTTATGTAATAGTATTCAATGCCCTTTAAATTTTGTCTGCAGTTTCTTTTGTATAAGGAATACAAATTCTAATGGAAACATTTACCTCTTTTTCTTTTGGGGCTTTTGTCTTGCTTAATTTATAGGGATGATATTGTAACCATTCACTAATAAGACTTTACATATGTTGAATCTCATTTTTTAATCCAGATGTATTAGGGAGAAAGAATGCCCCTGTGAAAAGTAATTAGCTACAGAGATTTGAGTTGGATGATAATGAAATGATGCCTTTATGTATCTATAAGTACTGTGTAAATATCTTATAAATAGAAGATGTTAAGATTTCATCATTAGTTTTAGAACAAGATTATAAAGAAAAGGGAGTTTTTTTTATCCATACCCATTTCCATAGTTAGCCTAATTTGGTGTATATGTTACTAATATATAGAAAGAATACATCCAAATTTTCTTCCTCATAAGACCAAAAAAAGAAATGCACCAATGATATATCTGAGCCAGAGAGATACTGATAGAGATATCTAGAGGCTTCATCTCATTATCATCTAGCGCAAATTTTTTTCTGCTAAGTCATCACGAGGCTCCAAAATACATCTGCATTAAGAAAGAAGATCAAACATATATGTGTTGTATTATTAATGAATGATTACAATACTGTCATTATAAATAGGCCAGTGCACAAGTCAAAAATAGGCAAAAGAGATTAAAAAAAGCAAATGCTTCTATAAAAGTTTGTATTCCTTACATAAAAAGAACTACAGACAAGATTGGAAGAATACTAAAATCCTATACCATAAAACATATATTCTCTACTGAACAAAATATTAATAACATTCTGATCAAATCTAAGTATGTAATCTCTCTGAAAGCTCAAGGAGTCTATGAGATTCCATGTGGCATGTGCCCAGCATCAAACATAGGAAGGAGCAATTGATATATTAGTACTAAAAGAGATGATCACATTAATGCAGTGAAAACCTTTTCAACATTTTCAGCCCTTGCTCTTGATGTTTCAGATACTGAATATCACATAGATTTCTTAAATAACTAAAATTGTATCAACATGCAACAATCATTATTACCAGAGAAAATATAGGGAGGCTGTAAAATGTTGAAAAAACAAATTGCATTAACAAACATGATGAAACAATAAAATTACCAATTGTATGGAAGAGTTTCTTCATACAAATGAATATAAATTTTAAAACCCTAACAAATTTAAGTCAATCTATATGATACAATTAGCTCTGTTACAATCAAATGATTATTACTGTTTTTTCACCCAGTTGTGGACAAGTGCAATATAGTCAAAATGTTGGTTAATTTTATTTCATTAAACATAGTTGCTTCAGAAAACATGACTTATAAAACATCACATGCCGGTGAAAACCTTCATTTCAATATATATATATTCAAATTTTATTCTTATCTTAGTATATCTCTCATTTTAACTCAATCATGTCACAACCATTGATCAGCATGGTCTGATAGTCATCTGGTACTAGAACACTTTATTAAATTAACAAATATATCATAAAAGTAAAAACAATCAGAAATTAAGATTAATAACCATGAAAGTTTGTGGAAAATTGAATACATTCTTGTCACTCTAACTAAATATTTATTTACCAACATTATGAAAGAAATACTATTTTAGCATAATGATATCACATCTAATCATAGAATTTTTGGTTAATCCTAGACAAATCAATGGAAATAATCTTTGTTAGAAAAATTATTCTCAACTTTTTTACAATTTTCATGTTTTATTGAATTTATACTGTAAAGCTCAGAGAGCTTTATTTTTATCTAACTTAAAATTAATTTTTAAAGTTTTTCTTTCATTTGATGGCAAGACAAGATGGAAAATGTTTTTGATTGATATTAGTTCTAATTGAAATACTTCTCGCCAACATCTTTTATTTCAAAAAGATCAAAACTTATGTCACTGTGAATGCAGATGTGACATCTTTTTTAAAAATTGGCTTCAGGTTTTAAAAAATTCAAAGACACCTCTTGAAAACAATTAATTGTTTTTATTGTTTTAAAATTAAATTAAATGTTTGATTTACAGTAAGAATATGATGTATTCTTTCAGTTTTTCGTTTAAAATTGTTTTAGCAGAAAAGTAATCTCTGGATAAATATGAAGAGCCAATTGTGAAAAAAAGATATGACTTTTATTAAATAAGACAAATTAACTTCAGTATTTATTTTTTACTTTTTGTAAATAAAATAAATTTTAATGTTTTTTAAAATAATTTTGTCACTTGAAAATATTGTTTCAATTTACTAATAAAATACATTAAAAAATCATTGAAGTATTTTTTTTTCTTTATTTGCAAAGTTGATATATTAGTTGTTAAGATTATTTTTTAATCTTAAATTTGTTTTTAATAGGTTTTTTTAAATGTAAAGATTATAATGAATAAGTTATTGTATCATTAAAAACATAGAACAAAAAGAGCAATGGTTCATTAAAGCAATAAAAAATATTTATCTTAATTACAAATTGAAGTTTTTATCAATAATAAATAAATAAATTATTTTAATCCATAAAAAATATTGATTGTTTTAAAAATAAATTAAAACATTAATAAATTTAGAAAGTATTTTTTTTCCACCATATAATAAACTAAACAACTTATATGACCAATGAAATAAAATATAGTTATGATAATAACTTAACCATCTGTAATGCGATAAACAATTTGAAATAAAATTCAAGATTACTCATTAATCAATATAAAATACAAGGAATAAATCCTTTATGTTGCTTTTGCAAATTAAAAATAAATCCTAGATATAATAAAATATCTTTATCTAACAACAAAATGATATATGACAATAGCTGTAATATAATCATAACACATAAAAATAACATATAAAAGCTCTTTTCGGAAAAGAGCTTTTATATGTTATTTTTATGTGTTATGATTATATGACTATATTATAGATATTGTCATATATCATTTTGTTGTTAGATAAAGATATTTTATTATATGTAGGATTTATTATTAATCAATATACAGTAAATCTTAAATACTGATATTTCACATAGGGGCACTAAATAATATTTCAGTTGATCTAATATTTAAAATCTTTATTTTTCTTATTGTATTGCCAAATCCATATAATATTCATATCATTTACTTTCGTTATTATTTTTATAATGCTTCATATAATTATAACCCATTATGACAGTTTTGATTGGTCCAGCAATCTTCTTCAGAACTATAACAAACACATTACAAATACATGAATATAAATATACATGAACATATAATTTTACATTTTATTAAAAAAAAATAATAATAATAATAGGGGTTAAAAATAAGAATATATTTAATTATATAAAAAATAGAAAAAGGGAGCTACTAAGTACAAATATAAAAATTAAAAGTTTGAATAATTAGCATTTAGCTTTGAAAATATAAGTAGAAGAAGGATATAAAATATGTTAAAAAATAATAAAAATAGATTAAAATAATCAGTAATAAAAGAAAAAAAGAAATAATATTATAGGTTAAAGAAAATTATACATATTGAGTGTTAATATAAAGAATAATAATATAAAATATAAAAATATGGATATATAACATTAGAGTTAAATATTTTAAAATAAAAAAAGCATATATATATGATTATAGGAGATATTGATTGATAAATATAAAAAATATTAAAATGTATTATATATAAAGAGGTAATAATTATATAGAGATATATATGAGTATATGAATATTAATTATAAGATATAATATATTGTTAAAATATATTATATCTTATTACTATTGTTGTTGTTAAAAGGAGGGGTTGCCTCAACAACAGTTTGAATTTATTGATTGTTATTGATATTGGGATTGTCTAAGTGTTGACTGGTTTTTAACAATATAATATATGTGTATATATAAAATGTAAAATTATGTATATATGAATGTATTTGTAATGTATTTGTTATAGTTCTGAAGAAGATTTCTGGGCAATCAAAACCATCATAGTGGGTTATAATTATATGAAGCATTGTAAAAGTAATAAAGAAAGTAAATGATCTTAATGTTTTAAATCTTTATAATGATTTATAAAGTATAATAAACAAAAATTTATATAATGGATATTATTTTTAAAGGATATAAGCATTTGATTTCCTTATATTATGTTAGCATAGTTATCATAATAAAAGATGGTTTCAAAATTTGACATATAATTTACATATTCACATAAGTTTAAGCAGATTATCATGTTAAAGATAAACATTTTCAAAATGAAACCATCCCTATTTAGGACAAATCTTCATGCAGCATATATTTCATTATTAAAACCTTCAAAACATCACATGATCACCATTTTTTATGTTTACACAAGCTGTTAATAATAATAACAAACTATCCTTATGGTAGTGTCATTAGGTGCAAGCCTCAGTAATCATTGGATGCAAGAAGGTTTGGGCATAAAATCCCTATCTAGTGCCTACTCATTCTCACTGATGAAATACACAAGCTAGAAACTATCATGGAGATAATAAATGAGTAGGCACTAGATAGAGATTCTATGCACAAATCTTCTTGAAACCATTGATTACTGGGGTTTACATTTGGTGGCACTTCTATATGAAGAATTTGCTACTGTAATTCATTATTGTTATAGTTATGCACTAATATGATAACTGTATAATATTGGCATAATTCAAATAATATTCATTCCAATTAGCAAATGTTTTATATGTATTTTATATTTTTCTGTTCAAATAAATGACACCAAAATATTTTTTAAAGCTACTGGTGTAATGCATCAATCTCCATAATGACTGATCACCAGTATAGTTGAACATACACAGTTTATCAGAGTCTATTGACCTCACATTTAATAAGTAATTTAACAAGTATATAAATCAAAATTTATTCTGCAATCAAATCATATACATCAATTTACAATTAAATCTCCAATGAAAATTAAATGCCAAATTCATTATCAATGATTTTTTGCCGAGAGCAATTTGTGTGTGTGCATATATATATATATAGTAATGGTAAATAAAATAATCCAGTACTATAACAATCTTTCATAGTCAGGTGTGACTGCAGAAAAGATACAGAAAAGATATATACACACATTAATTAAAAAACTATTTTAACAACAATAAAAATAATAAATATAATGATAATAATTATTAAAAACAATCTTTCAATCTGCAGAAGTACTTTTGGTTAATTCTTTAATCTGCCTCAATTGCTGTTAAATTCAAATAATAAACCAGAAGCAAACGTCATCAACTCAAATCCCATGAATCCCGAATTTTAATGTTAACAGATTGTCTATTAATTAAATTCATTTTACTCCTATTTATTAAATTTGCCTCCCTAATTTTTCTTTTATTAGGGTTTCTTTATTCATGAAGAATCTTCACACTTTCAATATCAAACTTAAATTTATATTTACATGTGCTACTAACATTAAAATTTGGGATTCATGGGATTTGAATTGATAATGTTTGCTTCCATTTTGTTATTTGAATTTAATGACAGTTGAGCAGTTATATTAAATGAAATCTTCCAGATATTAAATAAAATTGACTTACATATATATTGTAAATCTTCCAAATGGGTACATATATATCATTAATAATATAAATTAAATGGTCAATATAAAGTTCCATTTATAAAACAAAATTTTAACAATAATACCACAGAATTTATAATTACAAGTACTCCTAACAGTATTTTATTTGTTTTAGTTTCAATAAAAATAACTAGGCATCAAACCTCCTCACTAGAGAAGGTTTACTGTGAATACTAATAAAATAATGAGCATCATTATTGCCATATATTACTGTGACACTCCACTATATTCCCCAGTTGTGTGTATGTTATCTCAGAGCTGTGGATAATTGATAAATTAGCATATATGTGTTGAAGTTATAATGCTTGAATGAAGTTGTAAAACCAGAAAAATTGACTGATAAACAATCATTTGATAATTTATTAACAAAACAAAAACTTTTGTAAGTTGATTCCATCTGCATACAAACGATTCCCAAATATAAATATGAAATGAAGCATGTCACAACAATTAATATATTTTCAGTTTTTAAATCTATACCCATGATTTCAAATGCAGATATAAAATGAAATGTATCACAACAATTAATATGTTTTCAGCTTTAAATCTATACTAGTGATTCCAACTGCAGATATAAAACATAACATATCACAATGTTTAATATATTTTCAGTTTTTAAGTCCAAGACCTTTTTAATATTATAATGTGAATATTTTACTGGTAAAAATCTTTAAAGTCATAAATCATGGATTTCAAATATTGTTTTTCATCTTTTTTTATAATTAAGGTCGTCTTTATAAATTCACTTGACGAATGGATTCCTTCTCATATGCTGGATACTTGAATTGTATTTACAACAGCATGGTGATATATATAGCATGTAGAATATTAATATTAATAGATATTGGGAAATTTAGTGGCATACCATAATTTATTTCCTTCATTGGCATTTACTGGATTGGACTTCATACTTAGTCTGACATGCTAATTGTTGTTTAGCTGTACATGTTAAATAACCTATTAGTGGAGGAAAGCATTATCATAGCTTTTGCCATAGGCACTGCAATTTTAATTTGCTGTAAAGTCTCTTCTCCCATACTGCTTAGTTCAATAAATACAACTTGCAATCTGGAATCAAAATAGCATTCACTTACATTAAAAATAAATGACTGGCATATTGAGTGAATTTTAAATGACCCATTTTTATATCTCTCTATTATCTTTCTATCCCTTTCCTGTATCATTTAATGTCAATTGAACCATAATATAGACCATTCAGATATGTTTTCTTCACCTGTCACTTGAATCATAATGTAGATCATTCTAAAATATCAAACCCTACATTTAAAATACTCCACTGTTCTCTTCAACAACATATTGGGAGGAAGACAAACTTAGATACAATATTGCAATATTTTATAATGAAAGAATAAAAATGGCTGTTTGTTTTCTTTCTTTATCTACCTTCATTCCAATGCAGAAAGATATAAAATTCTTGGCCAACTTTTCTTTTTTTATTTCTAATTTCACAGATATTATTAATTCATAATTTTTGATGTTGGATTTGAATTCATCATTCTATTTACTGTAGGAATCGACAAAATTTTGATTATAAAATCGATTTATAACAGGTAAACCCAAACAGATCTCAAAAATATCTTAAAATTTATGAACTACATATGTTAAACTTGACTCGAAAATTGATTAGCGCATTGCAGACTGATTTATTATTATATTTCTACTCACATATTACGGAATAAATGGTTAATAACATTGTGCATAAATTGCCATTACAGATATACAATGTGATTAAAATATACATTAATAATTTCTTTCTTTTTTTAAGTCTCGCGGGCAATTTCTTTCTTTTAGTGTATATACTTAAGTACACATACACACATGTTGTTGTTCAAATCTATTAATTAACTCATACAGCATTTTATCTTGACTAAAGTCGGCTGCACTCGTGTTGATATGTTTATAATATATAGAACTTACCAGAACATGGATAGATTCAAAATATGATGGTATATAATAGTCAATTAATGAAATCAATGTGCGTATTATATTTAATCTTAATTTGACGAACATATTTACATAACTAACACATTTAAAACAGATGCCATCATTCCTCTGAAGTCATTGGATGATGAGTAACTAAATTAACTGTCATCCATTGATTGTACAAAATTTTATACATGGCTTATTATGACAACTTCTTCCCTGAAAACATAAATTTTAAATATGACTTCCTTTTGCATAATTAGCCTGAGATGATGGCGGGCGGGGGGGGGGGATTAAAGAAACTTCTTTGAATAAACAATATTAAATATTATGGGAGTACATTTTAAAATAAAAACCGTATAATAGTTTTTAAAAATACTGAATAAAATTATTACATTTTTATTTACCATTGTCAAACTCATCCCATTCATAATTCTGACACCATCCACTTCAGATAAATACAGTAATGATTATTACTAATCATTTTCTAAACTAGACATTATCTCTAGCACATATATAAACTTTAAACCTCGGTTAAATATTAATATCTGATTTTTTAATTTTAAAACATACACACACATAGAGTTATTCACTTTTCTCTTTCACATGTGTAATATCTTTATAGATGTATTAAACAACCTCCATATTCTAAAAGATTACTTTTAGATTGACAAACAAAAATTTGCCTGTAGTTCCATTCTTATATTTATCTCTAGCCCTTAGTTGTAGACTTCAATCATGGATGAATATGTGATAGAAAATAAATCAAATTGACACCAATTTAGTTTTAGTAATTATATGCATTAATGATTGATTACAGAAACTATGACATAAATAAAATGTTTGCATCAACCTACACTCAAGTGTATTATTTTGATCTTTGATTTTCTATACCATAATGCACATTATTAATTAATCTACAGTAAAGGCTTACAGAGCTTAATTTATCAGCATGCATGACATGACACAAATAAATTAAAACAAACATATATATGCACAAAAATAATTGGAATTATAATAATGTATATAAGATTTTATTTAGCTATATTTTTCTTCATATAAATAATTATATTAACATTAACGAATAATATAAATTTACTTAGGTCTGAAAGAAAAAAAGAACACCGTTTCCAAAAGATGATGCATAAATGGATGACTCATAATAAATACACACAGATATATATATAATCACATCATGTTATTGAGCCATCCATCTTATACTATTTTATTTCACATGGTAAATCTTATAACAGTAATAAGTAAAAATTAAAAAAAAAGTCAGTTGTAAATGTAAAAAGGGAGAAGGTTATAAAATGGTGAGTAAAATGAATAAGTAAATTAAAAATGAGAATAATTAATAAAGATAGAAATAGGAACAAATAAAAATTATTAATAAAAGAATAAGTATAGATAAATAATAGAAAGGAATAAAATAAATTAGATTAATAGGTATTAAAATAAAAAATAAAATAGAAAGGTGATAGAGATATATTGAAGAGTAATGTAGAATGATAGATAGAATAGAAGAAGAAATAAAAATAGAAACCAAGTAGAAATAATAAAGAAATAATAAAATAATAATTAGGAAATAAGAGAAGTAAAGGTATAAAGTTAAAAATAAAATATGATTATGAACAATAATGTAAACTATGTAAAATATTTTTATATGTATATAAAATAATGGCTATATGATTATATGATTAAATGTTGTAACTCTGATGAAGACTGCAGGATAGTCAAAACTGTTAAAAAAATAAAAGAGGAATTGTATAAAAATTGCATTAAAGTGTATATGAGGAGATTTATAAAAAAGTAATATATACTTACAATTTATATAATCATTTTCACCATTTATATAAGATACACAGATTATATTTTCTGATTACCATACTCAATTATATTCTTTAGAGGATAGTACTCAACTCTCATTCACAATTCTTTTTATAAGTGGCTTAAACTACACCATTCTTTTCATGAATGCAATTTTCATTACAAAAGAATACATATGGAAATATTATCCTCAGGAAATATCACCTTAATCTTTCTTATTCTCCTGTGTAAGTAGATATATCAATGCATAATGAAAATATTTCTTTCCATCATCATCAGAAACAGTTTTTTTATTGTTTTTTTATTTTTTGTTCTCACGTTTTTGTTTTACTTTGATCATATTTAAGCACTTATTTAATTTAGGAATTTGGTTTGTTATTTATTTGTTTATTTGGGTCAAATCTTATAACTCGTTGGTAGCCTAGCGGTTAGCATAGCTGCCTTCCAAGCATCTGGCCCAGGTTCGCTTCTCGGTCAATGCTTTGACATATAAAAAAATCTTATAACTGATATTTAACACACTTTTATTGAATGGATTCTTTATCAAATTTTACACATGCATTAGGTATTGATGCCAATAAAATATGATAATGTAATATTTTATGGTTATCCACTGTAACAGTATTAAGTGAACCAAATTTTAAACTAAACTGATATCAGTTCAATGATGTATGATTTTATTAAATTTTATGACTGCTTTCTAAAACATATTTGCAACTGATTAAAATAAAAAGAAATACAGAATGAAATCTTAATATCTCTTTATCATTTTAATTAAAATTTGCTTCCTAAAAAATGCTGTTTTCATAAGCAAAAAAATCTTGTAAATGATTTTTACTATATCCAAATTTCATTTAAAATACTGGAGATATGGTGAGATTGTTCAGATTCTCAGTTTTTAAATATGCATATGAATGGTTACAAAATTTTTATTGCGAAATATGCAAAAAATAAAAACAATAAATATAAAAACTGTTTTATAATAATATAAAAATTATTTGATAATAAATGCTTTAATTTATTGTGTACTAAACTAAAAAGCCATTTTTTTCTTTCTTCAAACACAATTGGCTTTTAGTGCATAATAATTTAAATAATTTTAATGTTTTAGTATTCATACATTAAATAAAAGTGTTTATTATAAAATATTATATATATATTATTTTTAATTTTAATTTTTGCAGTATTGAATTTTTTTTAATAATTATTGCAATTGCAATGAAAATAAAGAATAAAAACCGTTTGAATAATATGATAGAAAATCATGCATTAAAAATTAATACATAAAACTATTTGGTTTACTAACAAGAAATACAATATTCTTAAAAAGTAATAACGAATGGTTTAATAAGTACTTAAATAATCTCAAATTCTTACATAGGAAATTTATAAAGGAAATTCAGTAGTTGCATATTTTTCTGAGTTGTACATTAGGTTAGCATTAATTCATAATGTTACTTGTATCAAAAGCAATCACAGCTTTCATTGCAGTTATATATGTAATGTATAAAATGTAAGTAAAGTACACACCCACCTATATAAGATTAGTTTCTTCAAGCTCAAATCATTCTTTATCTTTTAGAAATATCATTTGTTTTCATATTTTGTAGCATAAATGTATCAAACAAATTATAGTTGAAGAAAAAAAAAATCTTTTTACTCTGCTATGCTCCCGCCCCCCTCATGTTCATTAATTCTCTTTTCCTGATATTTCTGATTTGCTTTTTCCAATAGTCTTTTCCTTTGTATGGCAGTTTCCTCTTGAATTCCAGTTAAATTATATATATAATTTGTTAGTTATTTTTTAATCCTGTAGCATAGAGTCATTATTCATGTTATATTCTCAGTATTTGACATGGAATTATTTTTTATTTCTTATTCAAAGTTGTTAAGTTGAATGCTTCAAAGTTGAGAAAAATCTATTAGGTAGGATGACTCAAATATTTATTTTTTTATTTTTAGCATGTTCAAAAAATTAGCTATATTTCTAGCACTTGAAATTGATTATTTTTTAAAGAATTAATTTCAGTATTTTGAGTACTTGAAATAAAAGTTTTTATTTCATTCAAATGTTGGGAAAAAAGATCAATCAAAGGGGGAAGAATTGATTTCATTATAAATTATTTATTAACTACTTGCAGTTGGAACTGTTATAACTGACTTTTTGCCTATTTAAAATGAAAGTTTTTATTTAATATTTTATTTCCTTCAAAATTTTAAAACTTTTGACCCAACAAAGGGGGAGGGAGTGCACTCAAAATTTTTCATAAACTCTTATTTTATGACGGTAGACTTTCAAAAGTTTTATTTTTTATTCAAAACATTAAAAAAAAATCTGACACAACAATATAACTAATAGAAGAGAGTTTTTAAAAATCGAGCTTTTTTTTTTTTTACATTCGTAATTATTTATTAGTGTTGTAACCTTTTAATTAACAGTAAATGCTTTTTACTCTTTTATAATATATATATATATATATTGCCTTCTATTGCACAGCATTGAAAATTTACTAAACTAATATGATAATTGGAATACAGGGGTAACAAGAATCTCGGTCTCAGGGTGGCCTTTGAGCGTTCCATCATCAGATTTTCAATTGGATGGACGGTTGAAGAGTTGGAGTGTGGTGTGGATTGAAGCCTGTCCATTAAAGTGTGAAGATTGGCTATCTTAATATATATCTGAAAACTTATTGCATGTATGTGTAGAGATAATCTGGACCAACTGATGATTGCTGGTTTAACATGAAATATGTATATTGGTGATTATTTATCTTTTCAACATATATGTGCTCAATTGTATCAGTGTTATGAGATAGAGTGGAGAGTGGTGGGTTGTGTGAAAGTCTGTGCTCATATACCCTATATATTATAAACTGATATCAATGTATGCTCCATTAAAACCTTAACCGTAAAGAAATCAGGGAGCTCATTTGAAATATTTCATTGTATTATTTTGCCATCTATTTATAACATATATAGAAAATTTGAAGCAAATATACTTAATAGAAACATGATAAATCCTGTTTTTAATATTCATCCAAATAAACAAATAAACCAATCAACAAACATAGTTTCTAACTTAAATAAAAAAAAACATTTAGCTTTTATGTAACGTAATGAATAATACTTCACTAAAAATCTGTAATATATTGTTTTCTTCAATTAGATTTTAGATTGTTATATTTAACTTGAAATAAAAATGTGGGCATCCATAAATCGATTAATTCAATCACATAATTTTTACATTCTTCTTTTACTTTGGTCATATAATTATTTCAAATAAGATGTTTTTAAATCAATATTTGATTACTAACAATAATTTGAAGTAAACAATGAAATAACTTTTTTCTAAAAAAAATAATGCCTTTTTTTTTTTTTAAAGCTATTAATAAATACAATTTTTTCTTGTAAAATTCATTTCTGTCTTTGGAAATTTATGCAAATGTCATACATTAATTATTTCCTTTTATTAATTATATTTCCATATTTTCCTTTTCTTTACAAGATATAGGTTGTTTACTTTCAACTGCTTCCTAATCTAATATTTTACAAATCAGAGAATATGGGTCTATTTATCATTAATAATAGTTTTTATAACTTTTGTAAAATGATTAAACATATGAATTTTAAAAGATGTGTACATTTTACAAATCTTTTGAATCCATACTTGATTTTTTAAAAAATAAAATAATTTTAATTTTTGGATGGCGTATAAATAAAGGAGTTTTGGATATACATTGGATCTAAAAAGTTCATCAAATAATAAATACAGATTACTAATTCTCTTACGTTTATGATAGATGAGAAACTATATATCATAATGAATGTAAATATTTCAAATGCATAAATATTCAATTATTCCAAGGAATAAAATTCTATAAAAGTATCTGCATCTAAATGATGTATTTAAATTTTATTTTATTTACATAAATATTTGAAAACTAGGCACTCTTCACAAACCTGGAGCTTAATTGTAAATATGGGGGATTTGAACTCAGACTTACAAGCACCATTCAACTATCCACACTATCTCATAAACTGATACACATGACCACACACATGTAGAAAAGATAAATAATCACCAATATACGTATTTTGTGCTAAACCAGCACTCATCAGTTGGTCCAGATTATCATCTCTCACACACATATATAATCAGTGCTCAGTTTATATTAAGATAGCAAATCTTCACACTTTAATGGACAGGCTTCAATCTACTCCAACCTCCAACTTTTCAGCCAACCACATCATTGAAAATCTGATGATGAAAGCCCAAATCCCATGCTGAGGCCAATATTATTGCCATACAACTGATACACCCTAACCCTAACCCTAACCCTAACCCTAACCCTAACCCTAACCCTAACCCTAACCCTAACCCTAACCCTACTAGTAGCAAAACATAAATGATATGATCAGACCGTCATCAAACCACTATGATGTGCTCAGAAACAAAAGAAATTAATCAGACCTAGCATTTTACATGACATAACCAGCACAAACTCAATTCCCCTGCTCTGTTCTAGTGATGCAAAGAAATAAAGATGAATGGTCTGCGCAACTAGAAAATCTCAAGATATTTCAGGTGAAAGATTGAGAATCGCCAAGGCTTGCCTTGGGTCTTCCCAATTTTAGTCTTTCATATCCTGACTAAAATTTTTAGCTCTTGAATATATCACTTGTTATAATTCTGATGCAGCAATCAAAAGACAAAACAGGTGATCAAGCAAAGTGCTGGTGAGGCAAAATACAAACACTGGAATAATAGATTTTAAACTTATTATATGAAAATTGTACTGAGCCAGAAATGATTATACTGACATTGTATGGATTGACCAAGATCAGATCAACACAAAATAAGCATTAATATTATTACAAACATTATTTCTCTGGATGACATGTCTCTCCCTTCAAAACAAAATCCCACCAATATTTTAAATTTAACATTTTATACTCTCTCTTACTATTTAACAAGAAGGAACTTTCTAAACCCCTTCCCTTTCATTCTTTTAAAATAAAATTATATATAAAGTAAAACAAAATTATTTCACCTTGACAAAAATAAGTGCTCCAAGTAATAATCATTTAGAGCAAAGAGTTGTTTATTTACTGACAGACATTGGTCAGGAAATGGAAAGCAAAATTATTTAATTATAAAACTTTTGTCGAGATGGAGCAAATTGGCATATAGATATCATTTTAAAATCAGACATTTATAAATCTTTAACAAATACATTCAGAAGTAAATAATCAATATATTTCTAAACTGCTTTAAGAGAAAAGTTTTGCATTAATAGAGGCATAATTTTAAGACAGACATGGAGCAGAGACATTAAATTTAAATTTATAGCAAGTCAAGGTTACAGAGTTTAGTTACTAAAACATTTACATTTAATTGGGGAAAATTTCATTTAAGAAGACATTTAGTTGTAGTGAAATTAAATTATAAGGTCAACTGAAATTTGAAGAATAAATCAGGCAATTAGAAATGGACAATTGAAAAAATATTACCTAATTTATTCTGAGTCCTTTTTGGAAATCTAGGTCCCACAATGAAATACAATTTTGGAGTGGTCTTTCATTATTTCTGCACAGGCATAGCTAGCTATGAATTTGATCTAAGAGTTCAACAGTTTGGCAGTCCAAAATTCAAGCATTTGACTAAATTTCTCTGGCTATATGGTACTCTTTGGTGATCATACTTGGGACAATGGGGAAACAGGCAGGCTCAGAACTGTTTACCCCACTATCATGCTTCTACACATCTCTATATTTATTTAAAAATAAAATGGCATGGATTTGCCTTGCACTGACTGAATGAATCTATGACTGGCTGACTCCTATTGTTCTCGTGGACTATTTATACACTTTTAGAATACTTTTTGAAAATTTCCCTTTTTCAGATGACCATAATCATTGATCTAACATGTTTTGTATTGTATTCTTAAGATCCATCTCCTGATAAACCCAATGATTTTATTGTTTCAAATCTATTTTTAATTTAATATAGATTTGAAGAATTTTTCTTTCAAATATCTTTTTTGTTTTACTTTTAGTTTAATTAGAAATTCCATTACTATTTTGTTAATGGACTTTCTTTTGTTTTATGCTAAAGAATGTTAGCAGGGTTTATTGCGAAAGTAAATTTCTAGAATAAAATGCTTTGACTTTAAAAAAAAAATAGAATATTAAAAATTTATTTATTGATTTTTATAAAAGTTTCCATCTGTAATTATATATATATGTATTTGCACATATATATATATCTGGGCCCCTCCAATATTTATGATTAAAATTTTAAATAGAATTTTTTTAGATTTTATTTATGTATTAACTGGACTAGAAATTCAACACATGCAAGATGGCAGATGGAAAGTTTTATAATCATCATTACACATGTAGATCTGGTTGGATCTGGTTCAATCCTAGTTTAGAAATCTAGAAAGACCTGAAGTATGGATCTGACCTACAGATGCATTGCTTCAATATTTTACTAAATAATATTTGAAAAGATTCATTAAGAACATAATCAATGTTCTAATTTTATGTCAAGTTGTTTTAAATTTAACTATCATAAAAGATTTTAATATGTATTTGGTATTTATTAGCTTAATGCAGCAGTTATTAAATATTTTCACTTATTTCTGTTTCACAATCCATAATATTTTGATTATTAAATTAATTAGTTTTTTACAAAAATTACTTAAATGATAGATATAGTGTATTAAAAGCATCAAATGTATTGAGTAACGAGCAAAACAATCTTTATGGAGTTCCACAAGATTCTATACTTGGTGCACCGTTGTTTCTGCTTTTCATAAATGATCTAAGAAATACTAATATTAAAAGATACTGTTATTATGAGGATATATAACAATATTGATATTGCAATTAAAAAATGCCAAGAAAACCTAAACAGAATTATCTTTTGATACTTCAAGAAAGAAGTTTATATAAATAGAGAAAAAATAAAATGTATATTAATATGCTCTTATCACATGAAACATAAAAATATTGATATAAATCTGCATTCACATGATTGTATATATGATAGGAATACAATATATAATGATAATAAATATATAAAAATAGAACAAGTAAAATATATTAGATATCTTGGAATGATGATAGATAAAATTGGAAACATTACATTAACAAACTAATAAATAAAATGTAGATATTTTATAACGATTTTCTTATTGCTATATATAAATTTTTATGCAAGTCTCTATTGAGATAAGGAGGGAATATTGTGGTTTTTCAAACTTTTCTAATATTAATAAATAAACACTACTGCAAACAAAGTAATTTATCTAATAGTAGAAAATTATATATAAAAGAAAAAAATGAATACAAAAATATTTTATTGTTTCACCAACACTTGAATCTATAACTATAGAACATTTTTTTTTGATAATACTTTCAAAATTTTTTATATTTAACTGATGGATAAATATTTTCAATATATTGTAATAAATATTGTAATGGTATGGAAAATATGGGGTAAACATGAGATGGGAAATCACCCCTCCTCCCAAATAACTAATCGAATTAAATATAAAATAAATATAGAATGGATATAGAATACAGTAAATATGAGCAGAGAGTCAGCATGAATAAAACCATAAGATGCATCTCCAGCATGACAGAATAATATTAATAATCATTAATCACCAGCATTATAAATTAACAAAGAACACTCAAGATCAATATCATAAAATCAACAGCCAATCTTGTGACTGGATTGAAAGGGGCCAATGATAGGCAGGCTAATTATTTAGTGCAGAATATAACACAATTACTTGGATGCATGTATTTGTTTTAATCCATTACTCATAATAATAAAAAACATTATGTTAAGATACTGAAATATGCTGATCATCATCAATGTTCTGGCTACATAGAATTATTAGTGTACTGGCCAATTATAAGCTAATTTTCTTATAAACAAAACAAAATGAGTGAGTAAACTTTAAAGGTGATATCTTTGCATCATCAAGAGTTATTATCTGGCTGTTTCAAACACCAACATAAATGCCTACATTCATATAACTAGCCATTATGTTCTAATCTAGTTCAAGAAGCAAGAACTTTATAAACTTACTGTGAACAAATGATAAATAAATATTACATCTTATTCTAATTTATTTTAAAATAACTTTACTGAGATGATTTTTAAAAAAATCCATAAACTCTAAGCTGTACTAAAATCAAGTCATAAACACTGCCAATTCATATAACAGGTTTTTAAACAATTATTTAATAAACTAATTGATTAATAATTAAAAAATAAAAAATGGCATGATAATATAATACTTCAAACTTATACATATTTATCAAAAGGCAAAGTTTTATTTAAAAAATTAATTAACCAGTTGATTTTTATTTCTTAAATTAATTAACTTTTGCTTTCATTAAATTATTTCTTTTAATAAAAAAAGTTGGAAAATAGCTTGTAAATAAGAGCATTTTTAATTAGCTTATGTTTTATATATATAATTGGGAAGTGGGAGCAATGATATAAAACAAAGAAAGAAAAAACGTCAAATTTTATAAAATTAAATTATTTTTTTAAAAAACTATAATTGTAAAAGTAAAAAAAATTACAAATAAAAAACATGTTTAACTAAAAAAAACTAATAAACTTATTAATTAATACCTATTACTACTTAATTTTAAAAACACATAAATTAAATTTAATGTGCACACCAAAATATCTTATACCATGATTTTAATTTTTTCTTAAAATCCTTTTTGCATTTATAATTTACAGTTTTTTCAAATAGATGTTTTTTTTGAAGGTTTTTTAATTTCAAATTAATTGTACACAGTTATTTCCTTTATCTTTATTTTGAAATAAGATATTTTAAGTAAAGAATACTGCAAGAATTTATTTATATTTTTCCAATAATTCTTTCAGGTCAGATTAACACAGAGAATCATTCATGCTCTTGGTTGGGGACAACGTTTTAGTAGATTACTTGAGGGACATTTTTCTTTTTACATTTTTCTAGTGAGGCAGATTACATAAAAAAAGATGATGTTTAGCTTTTAATTAAATTTATCTCATGGTTTTCATTGCAGACATCCTGCCTTTACAAATTTATAAAAATCTAATATTATATAGAAAATTATATAGATTTAATTTAAATTCCCTATGTATTTATCAATCTCTTATGGAATTTTTTAGATTTTAATTGTTTCTGATCTTTTTTACATATACATAAAAATGCCCACATTCCCTTTTTATAAACCTTTAATAATTTTTTAATTAAAATAAATTTTTAGATTTCTCAAAACAGAGTTTAAAATATTTAAATACAAATTGGCATGAGGCTTATATATATATATATATGTGTGTGTGTGTGTGTGTGTGCTATTACTAACAAGTTGTTTGTATTTGAGAAATACAGTTTAAATTTCTTTATACATTCAACATTTACTGATAGATGATGGAAATAATCCAACATATTATCACATCTAATATACCATTACCACTAACTGTCAGACAAATAGTAATTTACAGCAATGTTTTTAAAAGAGATATAAAAATATTTGCATGCCATATATATATTTGTAAGTAGCTACTTAAAAGTAATAAAAAAAATACCATTTATTAAATTTTAACTATGGTCAACCTAACATTTTAAATGTGTGTATGTGCATGCTTAAGTGGGCATAGTCTTAGTATTTTGTAATTATTTTTATTATTAATAATAAAAGTATTTTATTGTGTATTTACTACAGTCAAATCTTTATAAAGATCACATGACAATTATTGACCAATTTCGCTATTTTTTTAAATAAAGAAAATACTTATACTAAATTGTAAAATAATGAAATTGCAGAAACAAAATTTTTTGTTGTTTTAAAACTGACTTTTATTAAAATGAGTGTTATTAACAACTTTAAAGAAATAAGCATCATCATTATGTATTAGTTTTATTTTAAAAATATCTCTGTTTGTAACTGCTCTGAATCTTTTTCTACCTTTATTTACCAACTGAAAATTCAGATAAACAAATTTTTGTTTTATTTCAAGAAATTCAAAGAAATCAACAATGTTTAGAATAATGAAATTGAAGCCACATTATAAAATAATTTTGGTTGAAAGTTTTTGCTGAAACAAAAAAAAATATTCATGAACTAAATAAAGCATGACAGTCACCTTAACACTTTGGCATTGTGACAGATTTAATTATTTTTCCTGATGAGAGTTATAAGCATTTTAGTATTAAACTTTTATTCTACATAAGCATACACTAAATTGTATTTAATCTGATAAAAGTTTATGTTTACAAATAAAATAAATTCTAAAAAAAACATAATCAATTTTATGTAAATAATATTATTTTATAAAATGCAGTCACTCTCTCAATTTAATAATCAATTTTAAAAGTTTTGAAAATTTAAGATCATAATAAAACAAAAATATTTTTATAATTTGGGGAGGAACAGACCGATTTCATAAAATCAAGAAATCATTTTTTACTGACATTTGTATTTAAAATGTGAACAAATAAATATCAATATTTTATAAATTTATTAAATTATGCTTTAAATATAATCTTTTTTTTTAAGTTTTTACAATAACCCAATATAACCTAACAGTGTGTCAGTGATAATGTATTAAAGTTCAGTTTGAAAAAGCATATTTAATGGAATTCTACAATTTGCTTTGTTAATGTATAAAAATTAAAATGTATTACCTTCTATTTTTAAAACTAAAACATAAACATATAAAATAAATGTGTAATAATTTTGATATTCAATAATTATTGCACAATTAATGTGCAAAAATAATTATAAATCTTAATAAACTTTGCAAAAAAAAAGTCAAGTTTTTAGTCATTTTAAAAACATTCTCAAAGTAATCTCATAAGGCATTTGAAATCCAACAACAAAAAGGGAAATTCATCAAACTTTTCAAAACTTTAAGCAAAACTCTGAAGTTATTGCATTTGTTATTATTTTGATGTTTTAAAATCTTTTTGGAATTAAAGTATCAGATTAAAACATACATTGATTTTTTAACTAAAAAAAGAGTAAAATATCTCAGTAGTTGGATGTACAAGAAAATTGGGGCTAGTCCCTTTCCTGAATTTTTCCTTATAAACACCTTCATTTAAATAAATATATAAGTTAATTAATTATTATAACATGAGAACCTCAGAAATTGCTCATTATTAAAGATAATGATCTTTATCATTTTATTTTTATTATTCCTAATTAAAATATAAATTAATGTATAATCTAAATTAAGAAGGAGTGAAGTAATATGAAATTTAAACCCATGATATCATCAAGTTTATTAATGTTTGTTTAGATCAACTATTTAAAAAAGAGAATAGCTTAATCTGGTCGATTGTTTATTGAAGATAAAGTTTGAGGGTGATCTTTTATTGTAAATTCAATTAAAATATATTAGAATATGTTAGATAAAAGCTGTTAAGCAGCATACAGAAAATATTAAATATTTAGACATGTTCTTATATTTATAGAAATTTTGATATGTCTATATCTGTATACTTGATATTGTCGTATGAATTTAAAATATTTTCTAAAGTTTACTAATGTATGCATTCTTTGTTTAATATTTAGATGGACAATTTTTCAGCAAGGTGATTAAATACATATCATATAGTAATTAGTATAAGTTTACTTGAATACAATCATATTGACCTTGATTGACATTTGAAACATTTGCACATACATCAGTGGCTTGATTTTAATAGATATAACCAACAGATCTACATAATCCTAGTTAAATATGTTACTAGAAAACTATACAAAGATCCATGATGTA
The DNA here is from genome assembly GCA_028023455.1 of Epiperipatus broadwayi. NCBI lineage: Eukaryota > Metazoa > Onychophora > Udeonychophora > Euonychophora > Peripatidae > Epiperipatus > Epiperipatus broadwayi. The sequence continues at coordinate 6,481,710 of JAQFVV010006211.1, forward strand.
AGGATATATATTGCTTTATATTATAAATTTTAAATATTGAATAATGAAAAAAAAAGGATTATTTGTCAAAGAACATCTAAATTATTTATGCTAACTTATAACATAATAAAAATATTGAATCTATAATTAATATTTCTTAAATTATTTTGTCTAGAGTTTGCTCATTATTTATTACAAGACCCAGGGTAATATTACATAAAATAGTCATTGGAGCCTGGTGGTGAGTTCCTAGAGTTTATAGCTGCACATCTTCAACAGTAAATTGAAATTTTTTTTATAGGAATTTGTACATGGGACATCTATTGACTTCTGATTCTACTAGGTAATACAATATCACCATTCACTAATATAAGCAGGAAGTTCTAGATACTAAATCTAGCAGTGCCCTTTAATGATTGATAATGATCATATCTACAGATCTATTTTATCCATTATAATATACATACATTCAAATAATTCTATGTAAAAACTAATCTCTATTAAGATGAAATATACTTAATTATTTATGTATTTGTTAATTTGCAATAGACATTTATAGAAAAGTATTGCCTTTGTTTCCATTAGTCATTTTTTATATTTTGAGTTACTGTTTATTTTGTTTTATTTTTATTTTCTTTTTTTTTCAAGTCAGTATATTTTTTCAAAAATACAATACTCTGTATAATTATATTTTAAAAAATAATTAGAAAAAACTTAAAGTATTTTATAAAAGTGATTATTATAAATTGTATATAAAAAAAGAACAGGATTTTTCATAAATTATGTTAGATTTTGAGGATGTTTGAATAGAGATCAAACAAACTTTCATAAATATGTAAGCATGTATTGTCTGTGTACAGTTAAATATTTTAATAATTTTAATTGTTTTTAAAAAATCAGCATCCTGGATATCCTGTATAGTATTATTTTGTGAAAAGAATTTTTTTTTAAAAAAAGAGGATATTTCATTAATAATTGTATTTTGAATAAGGTAATATTTTTCAAAAGTATTAGCAAAATCTTTTTTCTTTTTTTATATGTTTCTATGTGAATATTCTTAAATGCAAGATTGCAACAAGTTTGTCTGATGTTATTAAAAATATTTTTTAGTGATTTTTAGTAATATTGAACTTTATTTTAATTTTGTTTAAAATATTTTAAAATCGTTTGTTGTGCTCTATTATATATATTTAAAATTATATGAGCAACAATATTTAGTTTATGGATGTTATATCTTCTACTTATATTATAATAATAATAATAATAATAATAATTCAATTTAATTTATTAGTAAACAACAGCTTACAAAGCCAAGAAAACGTTTACAATGATTAAAATTAAAATTTACATAAAATTTTGATTTAATGAATCTAATATATACTTTTTAAATATTTTAAAATCTGATGTAAACTCTACATCACTAAACATATCATTACATTCTTTTTGTAATCTATATACAGTTGCATTCTTTACCCATGTATGTTTAATTAATGGTAAATGAAAAAGTTTGTGATTTCTGCTATTGAAAGTTGGTATTTTATATAGCACATTTGTTACTGAATTATCAAAAGTTATTGTGCCATTTATTATTTTATATAAAAAACACATATCAGATAAGATTCTCTTAACATACAATTTATTATTATTACAAGATGAAGTTTTATACACATATTTACAATATTTATCATAAACCTTTTGTATTTTTTTCATATTTATTTCATTTATAGAATTCCATATAATGGATCCATAGTGTAAAATTGGCAATATCAAATTATTAAATATTAGTTTATTAATCTGGAAATCAAAAACAATTTTTGATCTCAGCATCCTGCCAATGAGTTTAAATGCTTTATTAACAGAATATGTTATATGGTTATTAAAAGAAAAATTGCTTGTGAAAATTATACCCAAATCTTTATGGTCAGTAATTTTTTTAATTTCAAGATGATCAATATGGTAACTACCCCATATCAACATTTATTTTTATGTTATTTTCTTGGCACCACTTATAAAATACATCTATATAATTTTTAAAGTTTTAATATCTTCTTTACTATTAATCTCCAGAAAAATTTTAATATCAACTGCATAGCATAACACACTCTTACTTGGAATAAATATTATGAAATCTGATATATAAATAGCAAAAAATATTGGGCTTAACACACTCCCCTGTGGAAGTCCAAGTCTAGATTTAAAATTATTTGACTCTTTATTATTGTAATAAACATATCAGGTAGAAATGACTTGAATAAATTCATTAGATTAATTGAAAAACCAATTTTCTCTATTTTCATTAGAAGTAATCTATGATCAACTCTATCAAAAACCTTTGTTAAATCAAAATATATTATATCCAATTGACTTCTTGCCTCAATAGCTCTACCTATGGCATCTGATATATGGACTAAATTTGTTTCTACTGACATTCCTGGAAGAAACCCATGTAAAAAATAAGGAAGAATATTTTTTTAATAATGTATAATTCTGTAATAAATTGATTTTTCAAAAATTCTTGATGGTATAGGTAGTAAAGAAATAGGTCTATAATTTTGGACCTCTGATTTTCCCCCAGATATATATATAATAATAATAATAATAATAATAATAATAGTAGTAGTAGTAGTAGTAATAGTAGTAGTAGTAGTAGTAGTAGTAGTAGTAGTAGTAGTAGTAGTAGTAGTAGTATTAGTGAAGTAATAGTAATGTTAAATGACAACCAAAAATATTTTAATAATTTTATTTAATAAAACTGCTAAAAAAAAATTTATTTTTTAAATTATTTGATTCTTCTTTATTTAAACTAAATTATAAATTATTTGTTTAATTATATTTTACAAAAAATATTTTTAATTAATACATTTAAGAGTATAATGATTATCCTTATTTATTAGTTTAAAATGTTTACTTAGTAACATTGTTACTTGAATTTTATTTCATTGCATTTTACATCTCATAGAATTTTTAAAAAAAATTTCTTTTTTGATTTTTATTCCTTTTTATTTTTTGATAAAATGCATTGATTCTATCTTGTTAATTCTATTTATGTTTATCATCCATTTATTACATGTCACATATAATGTTCTCTTTTGTCTCAGCACTATTTCCATATTTTCCATTTATTGTTTAATATCTTCATTATTAACTCTACCTGTGCATGATAATTTTATATATTTCTAAATCATATTTATCTTTAGAGCTTCTATTTTTGTTCGATTTTTGTAATCATTATTTAGATATCAAATTTATATAATAATTTTTAATTAATGTTTTATATATATAATGCACTGATTTTCTCTATTTTTTAGAGTAGTAAGTATTTGATTTATAACAATTTATAATTTATCTAGATTTTTATTTAAATCATATCTGTTTTCTTGCTTGAATGGTAAATCTAAATATTTGTAGTTATTACAAATTGTTTTTTTTTAAATTTTCTATAATAAAATCATTATATAAATTTTTTTCTATAACTATATCAAATATATATTTTTTTATATATCAATTTTTACAACATACATTTTTATATCATTTTGTTAAGACAATTTGATGATATATATTTATATTTTAAAACTAGATTCCTAAACTCAGTCTTTGTTGAAATTGTTTTTGTTACAATTTATATAATAAAAGTTTCAGGGGGCATAAGAATCCTAATAAATATTTTGTAATTTTATATAAAAGTTAGAATTTTTATAAATGTAAAATAGTATTAGAAAATTGTGATCCATGTTTATATATATATTGTAGTAGTTAGCCCTTTAAGTGAATAAAAAAATGCAAACTTTAAAAGAATAAAGATTTCATTTTTAAACATATATAGTTGTAGTCAAAAATCTGACTTTAAAAATAGAAATCTATTGTCTCTATTTTGTTTTGCATAAAAAGTTCTTTTTTATTTTAAACTGTTTATTTTTTTAAAAAAGTTGTTGAGATTAAAATCTTTTATTCACATTTAAGTGAAAGAATATTTTTAAATTAAAAAAAAAAATTGAAATAATATGGACAATTATTTTAGTTTTAATATTTGTGTGCTGATATGTATTTAAAAGAACAAGGGAGATATAAGATTTAAATTTAATAAAATTATATGAAAGATAATTATTTAAATTACATTTTATTATTTTTGTGAACATTAAATTTATTTTAAAAGTAGTCGATTGCAAGGTGTTAAACAAATATTCAAGGTGTGTGTGCAAGTATACAAAGTGAACCATGGAAAAATTTTAGCATCATGTGGTTGTTACGAGATGACTTCTCAAGATAACTATAGTAATTCAGATGTCATTAATTTTGCAGTAAAGGGGGTTGTTTAAGCATAATGAAAACAAACTTTTAACATAATAAAAAACTTTCAATCCAACTAGATTATTTTCTTTTAATATAGTTTTAAAAATGGCAATAGTATTAAAGTTGTCAGCTAAATAAAGATAGTCTGATGAGGAAGTCTCCATTCCAGTTGCCTACATTACTGCAAAGTCTCCATAACATAATGTTAAAATAAAACAAAAGCCCAAAATAAAATAAAAGCCTACCTAACAAAATAATTACCTTTTCTAAGCTTAATCATTGAAGAAATTACATTTTAAAGATATCTGGAGAAAGAATGTTATTGCATAAACCAATTAGTAGTTTGTCAACATTTCCAAGAATTATTAACTTTTCTACCTGTAATTATCTAAACAAGTGTTATGAACATTAAGCTTTTATCTAGAACTTTTAAAATTTAATCAAAATGAACTTTTTTTGATAATTTTTCATTTCATAATTTATCAATTATCACTCGTAAAATCTGCTGAAAATCAGATTTAAAATGAAGATTGAATTTATGACCTTTATTATCTTAGTCATAAAAAAATAAAGACATTTTTTCCATTAATAATAATTTTATTATGAATTGTGGTTATGCATTTTTTAGATTTCCCAAAGAAATATTCTTTTTAAACAACAAAGATAGTATTAAAAAATATGTTTTGCTTTATATGTAATACATGTTTGCAAACATTCCATTTAATATTTTTAGTGGAATGGTTATATTTATAAGTTATATAATGATTATTAAAATTTATTATCATTATAAACTTTAAATCTCATAAATACATCATTCCAGGATAAAAGAAATTGTATTGATATTTAGTGAGTCATTAGCGATACAATTAGTAAAAGTAAGACATTGGTAAATTTAGTTTGTTCTAAGCCTAATTTGAATAGTGGCCTTTGTATACTTGGTGTTGCCATATGCAGTAATATATATATATATATTACTGCATATGGCAACACCATATATATATATTCATCTTATAACAAACTTGTTTTATCTTAAAATGCAAATTCCTCTCAGTGTGTAGCTATTTCATTTTTTGTAAGAGATGATAAAATTTTATGTATATGTTTAAATGGAAATGTACATGAATATATGTAATAATATAAACCATTCCCTGTGACCCTAAGTTAGTTTGTTTAGAAGCTTCCTACATATTAGTTGTATTTATTGTTTGGACTATTTTCATCATCTAGTATGAGTATTGAATGTCTTTAGAAAAATTTAACTTTATTTAAATATTCCAAATATATTTAACTCTTAGTAATATCACATCAAACTGGCTAGTACATATGCACAATGTTTCAAAAGGTATTATTTTTCCCTTTTCTGGCCTGACCAGTGATAGAACTAGCATGGAGTTTGAGCCTGGACCCTTTGGTTCTTGAGTATTGATTTTAAGGTAATGCTCTAACCAACTGAGCCATCCTGCCAAAGGCAACAGTCAGTAGAAATTTCATATACTTATCTATGAGGTTCCTCCTGATTTCTCCACTTTTTCTTCTTAAGAGCAAAGTTGATTAGTGATTTTCATACATTATGTATAGTCACACTAGGTTTGACTTATGGGATTGTTTGTCATTGTCATGTGAACAGCTTCTTTGGAAGGTGGCTCAGTTGATTAGAGTGTTACCTTAAAATTTAAAATGGATAGAAAAAAAAGGTACAAAAAATTTAAAGAAGCTGCTCACATGACAATGGCAAACAATCCCAGAAGTCAACCTAGTATGACTACATATAACATATGGAAACCACTAATTAACTTTGCTCTTAATGTGAAGAAATCAGGAAGAATCTCATAAATAAGTATATGAAATTTCTACTGACTGTTGCCTTTGGGCAGGATGGCTCAGTTGGTTAGAGTGTTATCTTAAAATTCAATACTCAAGAATCTAAGAGTCCAGGCTTGATTTTCTTGCTAGTACTGTCACTGGTCAGGCCAACAACACCTGAAGAAGAGGGGAGAATAATACCTCGATAAGTTGTGCATATATAAAAACCTGTTTGATGTGGTATTAGTTACAGTTGAATGTATTTGCAATATTTAAATAAAGTTAAATATTTTTAAAAAACATTCAATACTCATATTAGATAATGAAAATAGTCGAGACACTAAATATGACTAAAACATATTTATCACAAACCTTCAGGAAAACACTTCCTATATATATAATTTTGTATAAATAGATAAGTTCGATGTGTTATTAGAAAAGAAAAATTTTTACCTGTGAAATATGTATATAACCAGTTTGTTCCAAATGAGTTATTTATTTTATTAGCAAATAATTGTAATGCCCTTTATATAACCCTAGTTTTGACACTTTTCTTTCAGCTTACGGGAAACATCAGCACTAGTTCACTTTGGATTTTTTTTTCTTTTTCTTTAATACTTTGAAAAGCTGTAGAAACTTCATAAATATGCTGGTTTTTAATGATAATATGAAATCACTTACATGTCAATAAAATGTACACCTTTACCCCCTTTAGCAATGGCAATTGGTTCTCCAAAACTCATCATTAAACAAGAATATCATATACAGAATACGTATTTATAATGGTGGTCTATGGCGAAAAAATTTGTCAGTTCCTAAAGCTAAAAAATTACACTAACTTAGGAATAAAGTGCATATTAAAAAATATTCATTAATACTTATTTTAAATGCGATCTGTTTTTCTTTTTTTTTCTAATTCAACATTGGCATTTTAAAATGTTGTTTTTCTTTTGATTTGAAACCACTTGGGAATAAACAACATTTTTAACGAAGCTACAAAATCAATAACTATTTTTACATAATACTGTATGTATTTATATATTGAACTATTTCATCATCTAATATAAGTGTTGAATATCTTTAGAAAAATTAAACTTTATTTAAATAATCCAAGTACTGTACATTATATTTAAATAAAGTTCAATTTTTCTAAAGACATTCAACACTTATATGTACAGTATATAGTATTATAGATTCATTAATCATATATATTTTAAGACATTATATTTAAATAAAGTTTAATTTTTTTAAAGACATTTAACACATGTACAGTATATAGTATTATAGATTCATTAATTATATATATTTTAAGTTTGTATGTTCTAAATTAAAAAAAAAATAAATTCCCGATCGTTATAGTGAATAACCGATTGTAAATCAAAGTAATGGGTACAAATTGATGATGATCGCTATTGTGAAATATCACTAGTATCCAATCGGTAAGTGAGGTTTAGGTGTATTTTAAAATTAAATTTGTTTTTCTTATATTTTCTTTTATAAGGTCAACACTTATAACACAAATTTGATTCACAGTAGCATTTTGATATTTACCCTGAGATATTAAACACACATACATGAATATTTTCTTTTGACTAACCATATTCAAATTCTATTAGATATTATAACATTGTAATATAAAAAGGAAAAGAATAATATACAAATTAAAAGACACTTTAGGATTATTTGTTTACTTATTTTAAATGTAATTAGAGATCAGTAAAATGCCCTTTGATTTTGATGTACATTTATTTGAAATATCCACATATGTATCCAGAAGTGAAATATTTATTATTATTGATTTACTATCACAATATATATTGCAGGGCATTGAGTTCAAACCCTTCATTACACATCCCAAAAGCCTCAGAAGGAAAGTGGGAGAAATATTTTTTTCTATTCAACTGATTTTATTAATGAAATAAGACAATATATAATTTTTTTGAGTGGTTATATTTAGAGGTTATAAGTTTTAAAGCACATATAAATAGTTGTTTGTAAACATAAACTCCATAAGATATTATTTTTCTAAGTCTACCTATTAACTTGTTTAATGTATATCTAACAAATTATAATGTTCTTTCTTAATAATGCTTTGATTTTAATACTGTATTATTACTAATTTATTCTATGACTTTGATACTAATAGCATTGGTAATCTGTAACTTTCAAATCATTTAGATATTTTTAATAGGTAAGTTTTGCAGATATGAGTAGATATATGTATATGCATGTGTGTATGTACAAACACTAAAGCATAAATATTTTCAAATATATTAAAAGTTTTTAAATAATTTTGTATTTTCTGTGTAAAAAGTTGTTTTTTTTCTTATATATTATGTCCAATTTTTTTAATTTTATTTGAAAGGGTTAAGAAAAGTTTCACTCTAATGTTAAAGTTGAGAGAAAGAGAGAGAGAGAGAAATAATGTCAATTTTGGCATAACCTCAATGTGAGAAATATGGGGGGGGGGATGAGAACAATAGCTCATTAGTAAGTTATTAGAATTACGGAGAGACTTCAGATCGTTTGGACCACACCAAATAATAAACTTTGAAAAAATATAAAGATCAAAGAAAAGATTGTATCACAGCTGCACTGATAAAATATAATTTATAGATAACTGAGTCTTTCAATAACAAAATATGTGTGATGTCATCAAAAGGCTAAAGCATATAGTCTGAAAAAGAAGACAGTTTTCACAAAATAAGTCTTATTGCCTCTTAGAAGCCATACATAATTATTTTTATGTTTGAAGGTTTCTACAGCAGCATGGAGGGGTAGAAAGATATTTTTTTGAACAGTCTCAATGGCCAATCCAATGAACTCTATGCACATTGGAAGAGTTAAATCTGAAAAAAATATTTAATAATATCCTATGGCTGATCTCCAGACCAAAGTATAATCCAACCTTTGTTATTGCTTCACATATGTCATTGCTGAATTCAAATAAAAGTACAAAGTAAAAATGCTGAAATTTATATTAAAAGCAGAAAATATCCATTTGTCTATAGAAGTAATCATACCAAGAGCAGAAGAAATAAAGAAACCATCCCAGTATTAAAATGGTCCCTAAAGAAAGCAATTTATGTCACATCATAATCATCATCACAGTAAAGCAGAAGAATTGCAAGCCCAAGCCGAAAATAGAATTTAAGCATTTGTATGTGGCTGAATTCAAATTCTTACCCTTAAATAAGATGACTTTTAAATGAATTTCACTAGTCTCATTGAAATTGTCTCTCCATCAAAAATAATAGCAGAACTTGATAATATCAATTTTAATTTTATTTTTGTTTTCTCAATGACTATTAACAATTTCCTTTAAATAAATCCATTTGTGTCTCTCTCTTCCTCTCTCTCCCTCTCTCCCCCTCTCTCTCCCTCTCTCTTCATCTCTCTCCCCATCTCCCCTCTCTCCCTCTCTCTCCCCTCTCTCTTCCTCTCTCTCCTCTCTCTCCCTCTCTCTCTCCCTCTCTCTCTCCTCTCCTCTCTCTCCTCTCTCTCCCTCTCTCTCTCTCTCTCTCTCCCTCTCTCTCTCTCTCTCTCTCTCCCTCTCTCTCTCTCTCTCTCCTCTCTCCTCTCTCTCCCTCTCTCCCCCTCTCTCCCCCTCTCTCCCTCTCTCTCCCCCTTTCTCCATCTCTCTCTGTCCTCTCTCTCTCCCTCTCTCTCTCCCTCTCTCCCCCTCTCTCCCTCTCTCTCCCTCTCTCCTCTCTCTCCCTCTCTCTCCCTCTCTCTCACTCTCTCTCTCTCTCCCTCTCTCTCCCTCTTTTTCCCTCTCTCTCTGTATTAAAAAATATGAATTGATTGTTAGAAAAGATTTTTCAATAATGATGAATATTGATTGTATCAATATATTGTGTTTTATTCAATTATCAATACACGTAGCCATTTATAGGTGCATTTTTTATCAAACGTCTATATTGTGTATTAATTCAGGTATCATGAAAATATGTTTATTCATATTATATGTAAAAGATAAATACAAAAGTTATTGATAATGGGAAGTGTCATATACACACACACACCTAATGATATAAATATGCTTATATGAATATGTGTTGAATATAAATGTACAAATCGATAAGGGTAGAAATGTAGCACCATGAGAGATAGATTTTAAAGTAGTTAGTAACCAAGATAAATGGAAATTGAGATAAATAATTTGAAATAATTTGAAACTGATTTCTTTAGATATCCTTATCTTGATAATTCAACTAACTTTTCTCTACCTATTTCTCACTTATTATTTCTAAGATTATAGATATAAAGATTTGTTATATGCAATATGTGAGTATGTGCATGTATCGGGTGTTTATTTCAAAATTAAAATGTTTCTATGATAAGAGATTTTTATTCGCCCACTAGAGATATGAACATACACATATCACACTATATAATATTAATGATTGAGTTTAAGTTTCATTAAGAGGAAGGGGGAAAGACTTTTGGTTATTATTATTATTATTATTATTATTATACTACTACTACTACTACTACTATTATTATTATTATTATTATTATTATTTGAATGTAACTAATTTTATTATTAATTATGTAAGTTTTCTATTTGTATATTGATGATTGACCAATAATAAATTTTAATTTCTTTTATTAAAAGACGTTTATATATTTCTTAGAGTTAATCATTGTCTTGTGAAGTTAGTTCAGTCACTATCATCAGTGATGGATTTCAATCATTAAAACACAGTTTAAATATGTAACAATATTTTGGTAAATAATTATAGATTGTTAAAAGATATGATTTATGTTGTAAGTTAGGTATAAAGCTATGGCTGGAAGCATCATTATCATCATTATCTTATTAATAAATAATCTAAATAAATATGTTTAATGACCATATATAAATAATGGTTCTCACTGTGTTAGTTTATTATTTGTGAGCCATCATAATTGATAATGACTACCATCAAAGATCACTCAAGATTTAGTGAATTGCCATCGATAATCTATTGTATAAAATATGAGCTAGTAAAAACTTATAATATTATTAAATATGAGCTTGAAAGATTTATAATGATAAACTACTATCTAAATAAGAAGTTGTCTTAGAGTTTGCCCAAGAATTTGTATGCTTACCCATGGAGTAATATTAATGATTTTCCATTAATACAAGTGCAAATGATATTGTTATGAAATGGGAAATTCTATACACTATTATAAATAATGTACTAACTTAGGTTCAAACCAGATAAAATTATAAATAGGTATATAATGTAACTTTATCTAGGTTTAGATAGCCTAGTGGTGGCCAGATATATATATATGAAAAAGCAATGAATAGAGAATAAAATGTTAGATGCAGAGTAATTTATGCTATTAAGGTATAAAATTGCCTACATGGTTATTGATAATAGATCTAAAACAATTGATCTGGTGCTAATGACTGCCCCAATGAGAGCAGTAAGGAAATGGATTTTGTCTAGATTAATTTCATATTCAGTTATAAATGCCATCCAGATCTGTGGGCTATTGAATAAGGGCATGGCAGTACATAGTACATATTCTTTGCATTCAATTATAAATGGTCTAGATATTTTCATACTATTACAATATATATATATAGTACCCTTTTGATTAGATCCAAATAGATTCACTGAGTCAATTTAAAAAAAAAATTAAATTAAATATACATTTTGAATGGTATAACTACTGTATAATGTTGGTAATATTTTAAAATGCTTTGTTAAAGTGAAGTGAGAGTAGTGAATACATAAAAAACTATATTAATATGTTAGAATAATAAAGCAAAGCTAAATATTATGATTTTTGTATGGTTGGGAAAACTGACCATAGTCAAATAATATATTAGAAGTCTTATTAAACTAAGTGCTAAAAATTAATTTTAAAATAACGACTTAAAATCAAGCAAACCAATATATTTTAAAATTAAAAAATTATATTTAATATTTGTGTTATAAATTATGTATTTAATATATAATATTTTGTGATGGACAAATAGTATCAAAATTATTATTCCAAATTCTATTATTATATTATTATTCTTTAATATATTTTTTATAATTAGAAATTTATTTCTGTTTTTATACAATAATTAAAAAATTGTTACATTCTGTCAGAGTTTGAAAGTCATGTGACACAAATACTCATACTTGTGTGCTTACAAGATTTCTAGATAAAGTTTCAAAATTACTTTAGAATTGTTTTGAAACTTGAAACATTTGTTGTCATGGAATATGGATAAATGTTAGAAATATTTAATTTGGTGGTTTTAAAACAAATGTGTAGTTAGTAAAGTTAGATTTTAAAAATAGATAAATTGAAAATAAATACTGGATAAATTAATAAAGTATTTTTAAAATGTTATTTTAAAGTGTTTAGTTTGTTTAAATAAAAGTATAAACTTAATTTGGAATTAAATAATATATCTAATATTTTAAAAATGAGTCATGATTTTATTTCTAAATTTTAATAACAAACTTGACAAATATGTAAATTAGATCACCAGTTAAAGATATAATATTCAATTAAATTATCAGTTCAATTTACTATAAAAATAGATGTTTTCATTTTTCTGGGTGATAAATAGGTGCTTAATAACTAAGTAACTCTCTTAATAATTTATTTTTTTAATTATCAATATTATTATTGAAGTATCGTCAAGTTTATTATTTAAAATTATTATTTTAAAAGAGAGGATTTAAAGGATTATAATTTTTTACGCTAAAACTATGCATTGTTAAATCTCTAAAATTCCCTATCAAATATTTCTATTAAAGCTTGAGCCAGCTTCACAGTGGCCATGGATTTAATACCAGAAATAAGTATGTATTCAAGAAAAATAAGGATAGAAGTACAGATACCAAATAAAAGTACAATTTTAAAAATATTATTGGGAAAAAATATATGATTTATTTTAATATTTCGGACATTGTCAAAGTAGTTAAACAGAAATATTCTTCAAAAATCTAGTATTTTAAATGCGTATTTGAAAAGCAAAAGCTTTACGATAAAAATTTTAATTTTAATATTTTAAAAAAAGTATATATTTACAAAAGAGTAGCAGTAAATATTTTTAAAAAGGAAATATTGTTTTTAAAAAGTTTATTATAAACTTTTCTTTGAAATGATAAAGATATAAAAACTGATATTATTGTGAATATACTTTTATATGACAAGTATTATTCTAAAAAAGTGATTTTTTAAAATTATTCATCAGAAATGAAATACCTGGATAATTAATAAATTATCCTGACTAAAATATAACTTTATAAATGTCCTTATTGAATTACCAAAAAAATACTAATTTTAATGGAATATAATCACGTATTTTCCGTACAAATATGTGTGAGTTCATGTCACCATCATTGATGCATCAAAAAGCCCACGTAGGATCCTAATGATCGGAAAATTCCTGAGATTATTATTTGAAACTTTCCCAGTGATATCACATTTAATAATCATTGTCCTGAAAGCTATAGACAATTGACTATAATTTTTATGAACTTTCATCAAAGGATTAATGATTATTCTTCTAAATAATTTCAGATTTAAAAGTCGACTTCATTTCATTTTTTTATCATTTATGAGTTTAGCCATGTCGAGGGGGAAGAGAGCTCTGTGTTTTGTTCTAAAGTATTGGACAGTGATTGTCTTAATAAACATTGGGGAGTAAGCTTCTATGAAGGACTTCTAATGAAGAAATATTAGAAGAAAAGAACTTTTTTTTAATTTACTTTATGGTGGGTTGGAGTTTTTGTCAATATAGTCTTATTTATCATTTTGTTTACTAATAATAGTATTAAGTTTTTTTATTATTATTAGGTAGGACATTTACATTGAAATATTTAGTAATCTAGCATAATTAATATTGTAATTAATATTTTACTTCTTTGTAAAATTTTTATAAACATTTTTCTAAATGTAATAGTGTTTTTGCTAAGTAAATGTTATTCTTATTTGATATGTTTCTTTTGTGAAATATTGGACCAGAAAATGTCTAACCGACCAGCAAAATTTGTTACTAGGTAAATTTGTAAAATATATTAATTTTTATATGATGTATATTTTATTGTTTTTAGAAATTGCTTGGAGTATTTTATAGTATTACCTTATCATATGAACATCTGAATATGTGTGCGAGCATTAATTACACATAAAATCTTATTGCTATTCTAGAGACATGAGCTAGGATTTTTTTAAAAAAAGCTATGCCTACTTTTCTTTTATATTACTAATGTAATATATAATTTTAGTGATACATAAAATTCTATATGATTCTTTAGTGGAGGAACCCTATTTTTAAAATGTTTTAAAATATTGATTTTAATACCTGAAAACAAAATCATTTGTATTTTTATTGCTGAATTTTGAAAGTGAATAAACCTTTTCTTGTTATAGTAGTTTTAGATTATTGAAGTCATAGGTAAATCTTGTTTATTGCTTAGAGTAATGTTAGATAATTTTGCGATGTAGATTGATAAATCTACTATGAAGTTTTTAAGTGATAGTGACCTTGGGATTATGAAAAGAAACCAATAGGATGCTTATATGTAAGAGTTATGGAGACTAGAAAAGTAACTTATATCATTATCTTAGTACTTATATTATTATCTTAGTGGTTTATGCAAATACAGATAACATAGCCCTGTGACTTATATATATATTTTCCATGGGCAGTGTCCTTTCTTAGTATTAAGTATTTTGTCCTTTCTTAGTATTAAGTATTTTAATGTTCAAAGGAACTGAATAAATAGCCTGGATATTATTCTATATTTGAGGTTTTTAGACAGATAAGTCATACCTCTTTGTATGCACTGTTGCCATGTAGATTATCCCATATTTTTATACTATTGAGTCTATACTCTAGTTAGTTCCTATGCATTGTATCACTATTGTAATTTCAAAAGTTATTGCATCGTACAGAATTGTATTTATGAAGGAAAATAATGAATAATTTTTGAGTTGTAGACTCGTTATTTTGAAAGAAGATGAGATAGGTTTTCTTGCTTTGGTTTATTTGAGTCAAATACAAATAAGATTGAAAGTAAAATGCAAACTATAATGATAAAGAATCATAAATATTTTGGAATTTTATTAAACTATTTTTAAAATATATATATAATAAATTATTCATGAGATTTTTGAATAATTTTTGAATATTTTAATTATACATGGTAATGCATATTTTTGAAGAATAGAACATCCAGAAGAAATAACATGAAATAAAATGAGTACTTATATTTTGTGAATATTATTTTATGCTTTGAACACACATAAAACACACACATAAGGATTTTTTTATTAGAGTAATGCCAAGCAAGGTATATAAAAGTATATCAGTCATATTATTTTACTCAAGTCAATTTATTTATTTAACGAACCAAGATAAATATTTTGAATAATATCAGCACTATCATTGTAGAAGTTTGATTAATTTATTATAAAATCTATGAACATATCTTAAAAATGAATGTTACTTCAGTAGTTTTATATTTTCATATTTTCGTGTTTATTTGCGAAAACTATACATTTTTAAAACATGTCAATTAATGGATATTATATTCAACTATATGTGTATTCGTAATTAGTATTGTTATTATTATTTTAAATAAACGTGCAAAAGTTTATAAGTTAGAGTAAAGGCTTATTTACTTGTTGATTTTTTAATTTTATTTTTTAATAAGGAAGTATGTAATTTATCTAAAATGTAACTGTAAATATTATATACAGTTTTTTTTTTTTGTTAAAAGTCTCTAATAAATTTTGTTAAACTTGTTTTATAAAATTTTGTGTTGTATTGATTATTCACTATTACAAATACATGAAGATATTTACGTATTGGAAAAATTCATGCTTTCAAACTGATAGAAATGAGTTTCATAAATGCTGTTTAGTAGAGTTGGAGTTTAGATCTACTTTCTGGTCTTCCTACCCTTTACTGACATGAGCCAACTAGCTCGAAACCATGGTCTAAATGTTGGAGACAACGAAAGAGATATTTAATTCTATCTCTCTCAGCGTTTATGTAAACAAAACTTCTTAGTGAGCTATTGGTAAAGCTCCATCTAGTGATCATAAAATGCAAGCTAAGAGCAAGTTACGAAATTTATAACTTGTTTTGTTTATCATATATATATATATTGTAACCATATGGTTTGGCTCAATTACATTAAGCTTTATTCAAGAGATCCAGTATAAAAAAATTTAAATTTTAATTAATAATAATTATAATATATTGAAAATCAGTAATAGGTTGAAATGCTTGTTGGATTATAATTTTCAAATTAAGTAAAAGCTCACCAATAAATATCATGAGAGTGATAAAGACTTGGACTGTTTGAGATACACTAGAAAGTCTGATACAGTGGATATGAAGTTCATAAATATTTTATCATACAGTCTAGTGGCAATTATATTTAAAATGATTATTGAATAGTATTAAACCAATTTGAAAGTATAAAAATATTTAGCACTTTATTATTATTATTAAACAATAATTACAAGAAAGAAAACAATTTATAATTCTTCTAAATTTTGTAAACAATCTTCAAATATATTGTGTTGCAATTTAAATTGATATGAAACAGTCTAATTAGTTATCACTAGAGGGAGAAATATTAATTTATTCACACTGTTCAGTTATTGATCCATTTACTACCACAATGCAATGTAGTACAAGGTATAAATAATTTGACAAAGTTTGTAAGGGGGGGGGGGGGCTATTAAGAAAGAAAATCAGAATAAAAAGGACTTTAATATCTACACCTATAAAAATAAAAAGGAAAAACCGAAAACTAACAATCTTGTGGATTGAATTGAATAAGATTACAGGATAATGTGTATTTAAAAAACATGGAATAAGAAACTTTACCCTTGTGTTCATTTCTTCACTATTTTCCATTGATTTATAATTCCTGAGATTCATACTGGAGAAAAGAAAAATGAGAGCCATATGGATAATTATTTGTCTCAACAAATACTACTTCAAACTAAGAACTAATCCAGAAAGTGTAAGCATTTATTTTAATTTTATTTATCTTAGCCAATTTTCATATTTAAAAATGATGTGTAAATTATTTAGATTGGCAGAAAAAAGGAAAAAATGTTTTGTTTTCAGGCTCTTTCTAATAAAGAAGAAGAATACATTTGCTTATAAATTATAATCTTCATAAAATATAATTAGAAATAATTTTGAAGAAAAGTGTGAAAAAATAAACAAATTAAAAGGTCATTTTAAGTAGTATAAAGTTTAATCAATTTTAAAAAAAAATGCATGAACTTATTTCCTATTCTTATTAAAGAAGAAAAATTATCTGGTAGTTTTGTTTAGCACTAATTTGCTTAGTTATTGAAAATGGAAAAGTTACAGTGTTCAAATGCCCAAGGATTACATATTTATAATCGCTAAGGATTGAATAAATTCTTCCTAATATTATTAAACACATAATAATTCACTGATAGAAATGAATAAATAAATATTTACTTCTTAATCTTTATTGTGTAACATGTGAATTAATAATATTTTTAAAATGTTTTAAAAATGCCAATTTTGCCTATGAATTAGCATGTCCAATTTAAATAAAAAATGTAGGCTAATCTTCATTGTCTACATATGTATTGCTTGTTATAATAAAAGTATTATTATGCTTTTAAAATAAATTAATGGTCATTTGACTTACAAATTGGTTTGTTTAATACACTAATAGTTTCTGCATTGTGAAATGGAATATTTATGTTTCCACTTTTATGGTTAGAATTATTTTATCTTGCGATTGTATTGATAATGATTCATGACAGTTTTCAGCTGATAAGTATGTGCCACATATAATAGCATCAAATATAGTATCATTGATATTGTGCATGAGCAGAAGGAGAATTTTCCCATTGCTGATTCCATGAGAGGATGATATTGTTGAGGTGATCAATAGTTAGTGCTTAGTTAGCATAGTTAATCCCAAGAGAGGATAATATCCATGGTCTGAATTCTATTTCCCTGTGATGAGACAATGCCCACACATTTGTACCTAGGAAAAGGTATTAGAATTGGCCATATTTTTGTACAACTATCATGTTGTTTTCTAGAGCCTCCCTTTATTGTTAGATCCCTCGTGAGGTTATGTAGTTAGTTTTCCACCATGTATGGTGAAGTTTTAGTATTTTAAAATTAAATAGCAAGGATAAGATAAAGTTAGATTCAGGGACACTGGTTTATCTATAGTGTTTGCCTAATTGGAATAGTGTCTTTATGATGTTGTAGGATCTTCATCAGTTTATAAACAAACTAACCAAAAGTTGCTAGTGATTGTAAAACTTCTGTATGGCAGAGCAAGTGATGCACCCATACAATATTTTCATCAAGCAGTGATTTGCCAATGGATCAGTAAGATAGGTTAACTATGAGAATGATTATGTTGTGGACATAGGCAATGTTTTGGTGTCATGTGTGCATTTGACTTCTGATATCTGTCCCCACATTAATACAATAAATATCTTCATATTAAATAATAATAATTGTTAATTGTGCTGAATATGATAATTGTTCTTATCATATTCTGATAAATAAAATAGCTATAGTATAATACACTACTTTATAACTTTGAGTTTTAGATTTAAAATTTGCACACATCCCAAAGATTTAAATACATTTTGTTTTATAATTTGAGTACTAATTTAGTTTAAATAGAATTTAACCTTCCTATTCTATAAGATAAAATAATAGAAATATAGCCAATAATGATAGCGATAAGATAAATATCACTGTACTAGTTTATCTTATGTACTATGAGTGTAGTCAATGGGATATAAATTATTTTCCATACCTGATTTTATATAATGTCTCTGTCTTATTTCATGCAATGTGTCTGAAATAAATTTGTAAATAGTGTAAATAAATCTTGTTGTGTTAAAAATTTATTTAGTTGTCTGTAGTCTTATTGCTAATCACCATACACATTATTTTTGTTATTGCTATCAACATATTATCTGATCATATTGAAATCATCATCAACCAATATAGCATATTTAACTATAAGTTAGTATACCAGAATAATTTTGTTAAGCACTATGGTTTAAGAGTATATCTAAGGCATCATCACTTAATAATCAAATATTATTAACCTAGAGTGCATATTATTTTAAGTGGTATACTAAAAGATAAACACTTAATATTGATTTAATCAGTTTATTTGAACTCACAGATCTATCATTCACCAATCTTGATCACATTGTTCATAATTATTTGAGAAAAGAAAGTTGGTAAGTTATTGTGTTTAGTTATTAAAAAGTTATTCATATTTCTTGAAGCTTAAAGTTTATAATAGTTATGGAGTTTATAAAGTTTCTTTGGAATTGCTAAATATTGTTTGTTAATTCGATTTTGTATTATGAGCTGTTTTGTGCATTATATTTGGGTAGTGGCAAAATCTCTCTTACTGACCCAAGTATATCTTGTATAACAATATTTGGTTGTTTTCTCATCCTTGGTGTTCACCTTAAGATGTCGCTACTTCTAGGTAAATTCCTAGAAATATACCATTTCACCAGCCTTCACCCAATCAAAGAGGAATTTTTCTATGTTATAAATGCAGAAAAGTCCTCATGTTATGTTGGATGGAGGAGGTGGTGACAGAAGCCAACACAAAGAGACTTCTTTCTATGATAAAACACAGAAAGAGTTCCCGACGGCTGCCGGTTATGGCTTTTTTTCTATGCTAAAAGCAAAGAGAAAGAAATGCCTTGATCGGCTGCCATAGTAGTTGATTTTGTTCATCATTTTCTCATAATAGTCGAATATCTATTCTCTCTGTAGTTTCGGATGAGAGTGTGTGTATTTGAAGCGGTCATATTTTTTTTAAATTTGATAAGACATCTATTTTTTTAATGTGTTGTAACTTACTTTACTGTTGTAAGTTTAGTAATAATGTCCTGAAGATTCCATTACGAAGGGGTAACCCTCAAAAATTGCTTTTAAGGGTGCAAGAGGAAAAAAAATTAAAGGATCACGCGAAAAGTACCGTTTTCGCGAGAATTCGTCCGTGACTGGTTACTTTCACTATATATATATATGCAAAAACAACCCACTGTCTAATTATTAGTAATTACTTGTCCAAAAAATAAAATTAGTCGGGTATTTTTTTTTTTTGTTTTGTTACATTTATTATTTCAAAATAAGATTAGTTTTTATATCTACACACTAACAAAAACAACCCAGTTCCTGATTAATTAGTCTTTAAAAAAAAAAGCAAATTCAATGGGATTTGATTTTTTTCAATGGAGTCTTTGAATTACAGTTTGTTTGTTTTTATATATACACAAGATTTACCAAACCCCCCCCTACACTTTCTGATTAATTACTGTCAAAAGAAACGCAAATTAGTCGGCTATCATTTTTAAATTTAGTATTTCAATAACCGTACCCTTTTTATATAGACAGACTTAACAAAAAACAACCCACTTTCTGATTCATTACTGTCCCCCCCCCCCCCCAAAAAAAAAAAGAAAACGGAAATTAGTCGGGTATGATTTTTCAATCGAGTCTTTTAATGACAGTACTTACTAATAGTAGTCAGGTATCAATTCTAAATTGTAGTATATAAATTACATTACTTTTGATAGATTTAGAATTACGTCTTGCTTTTTTAATAAAATGATTGATTTACTCTTGACCAAAAATACCGTAACTTTAAAAAAAAAGACACACATAAAGTCCAAAAAAATAATGAGAAAAAGCCCTGTAACTTTAAAGACACACACACAAACTCAAAACAATCTAAGATTAATAAACATTGACTTATTACATCTTGCTTTTGAATCAAATTATTGATTTACTCTTGCAAAAAAAAATACCGTAACTTTAAAAAGACACACCTAAAGTCCAAAAAAAAAAAAAAAAAATTCGAAAAAACCCCGTAACTTTAATGACACACACACAAATTCAAAAACGAGATAAGATTAATAAATATTTACTTATTACGTCTTGCTTTTGAATAAAATTATTGATTTACTCTTGCAAAAAAAAAAAAAAAAAAGACTGTAACTTTAAAAAGACACACGTAAAGTCAAAAAAAAAAAAATTAGAAAAACACCGTAACTTTAAAGACACACAAACTCAAAAACAAGATAAGATAAGATTAATAAACATTTACAAAAATGAAAAAAACTATCATCATATAATAGTATTAGTTAGTAGAATATTTTATTAAAAATCTAAGAAATCAGATCTTTTTAGATCAAATCGATCATTTAGGTCCGGCCCGGAATCGTTATATGTATATGTTTTTGATTAGCATCAATGCCATCTTAAGGCGAACACCAAGGATGAGAATACAACCCAATATTTAAGTTGTGTGAACCCCAAGAAGAATAAGCTATTAATTTGCAATGTAGAGTTTGAATTTATGGTAAATTTTATATCTACAGTTATTTATTGTAGTTGGATTTGAGTTATGTTATGTTCACTGTTTTAAGAAAGTCAACCAAATTTTAAGGTGCAAATTGCTTCTTGTGTTTTAAAACTTTCTGGTTTTGTCAAGCTTGGAATCCTTATTTTATTTAGTTTATCTTATTATCATTTAATACAATATTAATTTATAGTTTAAAATCTCAGTCTCCATCATCAACATTGTTCTTCATTTCATCTTGATCATTCTTTTATTCATTCATTCTCATTTGACCTTAATTCATTACCATAATTGATCAATCATTCATTCACTTTTATTCTCTTATCATCTTAATTAGTCATTAACTTTTATTCTATCATCATCTTAATCCTTTATTATTCTCCTACAACTTTTTTCTTTTCTCTTCATTCTTAGACTCATTTCATTTTATTATTTAATTATTACTTATTTTCATCATCCATTTAGTCATCTACATCCTAATTTACTTATTACTTAATTTATAATTTTAATTTCATATTCATTCCATAGATATAATTATTATTTATTTATTGTTTTGATGAATATTAAATTTATTTCATAATATTTTGTTTGTGGATTTTAAAGCTAGTTGACCGAAAGTTATTATCTTCATTAATCACCTTGTAATCTTCTTTAGATTTATAGTTTCATGCTAGCTTAGTTCAATAAAGAAATCATCTCGTTAGTTTAAGATTTTTTTATGCTTATATTCTTGATTATTCAGATAGTGAAAGTTACTTAGGCGGATTTAGTGCCTAAAATGTGGAGCTTGATTACAATTGCTAGTCATTCAAGAAGAGGGTTACAATATATATATTGTGACCTTCTCTTATGATCATCAACTAATCTAGACTCATGTTTGGCACAATAATCCGCCTTGATGTCCTCTTTGAGCACTGGAATCATATATACGAATCTGGCCTGACATTTCATGGCACCAAATCCGCTCTTTGTAACCTATCATACTCTCATTATCAAGAATATAAGCATAAAGAAACAAAAAGGTTAAATTAATGAAATGATTCCTGTGTTGAATAAAACTAGCAAAAAACTATAGATCTAAAGAAGATCACAAGGTGATTAATAAAGATAATAACTTCTGGTCAAACTAGCTTTAAAATCCACACAAATAAAATGTGATGAGTTAAATTTGATATTCAGAAAACTAATAAATAACTAACAATTATATCTCTGAAATGATTATGAAATTAAACTTATAAATGAAATGATAAGTAAATTATGATGTAGATGATTGTTAAATGGATGCTGAAAAGAAGTAATAATTAAATAGTAGAATGAAATAAGTCTAAGAATGAAGAGAAAAGAACGAAGATGTATGAGAATAATGCATGATTAAGATGATGATAGAATAAGAGTTAATGAATAGTTAAGATGTTAAAAGAATAAAAGTTAATGTATGATTAATCAATTATAATAATGGATTAATGTTAAATGAGAATGAATAAATAAAAGAACGATCAAGATGAAATTGAAGAACAATGTGATGATGGAGACTGAAACTTTATACTATAAACTAATATTGTATTAAATGGTAAGAAGATAAGCTAAATAAAAATATGGATTCCAAGCTTGACAAAACCAGAGTATTTATCATGAAGTTAAAACAAGCTATACTTTTTACAACAAAAAAAGTAATTTATACCTTAAAGTTTGGTTGACTTTCATAAAACAGTGAAAGTAACCTATTTCAAGTCCAACTATAATAAATAACTAGCTATCAAATTTACTACAAATTCAAATTCTACCTTGAAACTTAACAACTAATTCTTCTCAGGGTTCAAACACTCAAAAATCATTATACAAAATATACTTGGGGCAGTGAGAGGGATTTTACCACTACCAGAATAGAATGCACAAAACAGCTCTCAATATAAACTCAAATTAATAACAATATTTAGCAGTTACACATAAACTTTATGAACTCAATAACTCCTATAACTTTAATATTTAAGAAATATGAATAACTTTTTAATAAATAAACACAATAACTTACCAAATTCCTTTTCTCAAATAATTATAAACCATGTGATCAAGATCCGTGAATGATAGATCTGTGGGTTCAATTAAACCAATTAAATCAATATTATGTTTATCTTTTAATATATTACTTAAAATAATATGTACTCTAAGTTATTAATATTTTGATTACTGTGTGATGATGCCTTAGATGTATTCTTAAGCGATAGGGCTTAACAAAATTATTTTGGTATACTAACCAATAGTCAAATGTACTATATTGGTCGATGATGATTTCAATATATAATCTTCTGATATGTCGATAGCAATAACAATAATAGTGTGCATGGTGATTAGCAATAAGACTACAGGCAACTAAATAAATTCTTAACACAACAAGATTTATTTACAATATTTACAAATTTTAATTCCGAGATATAGCAAGAAATAAAACCAATACATTGAATTAAACTCCAGGATGGCAAACACTTGGTATCACACTGACTATATTCTTAGTCAATACAAACAACTTATACAATGAAATTCAAAATATCACTTATTACTGTTTAGCCTATCTTAAAGAATAAGATAATGAAACATTATTTAAGCTGAACTATCACTTAAATTACAAAAACAACAGTGTATTTAGGACTTTAAGGTATGTACCAATTTTAAATCTAGAATTCAAAAGTTATAAAATAGTGCATTATACCAAAGCCATATTTTTATCAGAATATGATAAGGGCAATTATCATATTCTGCACAATTAATAATTGATGTATTAAAGTAGGAACAGACATCAGAAGTCAAATACACACGTGTCACTAAAACATTGCCTATGTCCACAACCTAATCATTGAATATTTAACTGATATTACCAATCCATTGGCAAATCACTACTTAATGAAGATAAATCCACACTGCCCACATGCATCTCTTGCACTTACATCTATAAGTTCTACAATTACAAGTAGGTTTTGGGTTTGGTCTGTCTATAAACTGATGAAGATCATAAAACACTATTACAATTAAGCAAACACTATAGCTAGATCAGTGTTCCTTGATCTAACATCATCTTATTCTTGCTATTGGATTTTGAACTACTATACCTCACCATACACAGTGGAAAACTAACTCTATAACCTCATGAGGGATTAAACAATAAAAGGGAGGCCCTACAAAACAACATGATAGTTGTATAATAATATGGACAATTCTAATATCTCTCTATAGGTATACACGTGTGGGCTTAGCCTCTTCATGGAAAATTAGAATTCAAACCATGGATATCCTTTCTTTTAGGATTAATTATGCTAACTAAGCATTAATTATTACTCAGTCTTGACCATACTATCCTCTCATGTAATCAGAAATAGGTGATTCCTCATCAGCTCATGCTCAATATGAATTTTAATATTATTCTATTTGATGCCATTATATGTAGCCTGTACCTAGCAGCTAAAAGTTATCACAAATCCTTCTCAATACTATAGCAAAGTGAAACAACGCCAACAATAAAAGTGGAAATATAAATATTCCATTTCATAATGCAGAAACTATGAATGTATTAATAGACAAACCAAAATATAGTCAAATGAATCATTAATTATTTTAAAATAATCAATTATGCTTTTGTTATAGCAGGTACTATGTATGTAAACAATAAAGATCAACCTGCATTTGTATTCAACGTGGACATGTTCATTTCTATGCAAAAGTAAGAAATGAAAAAGATTTAGATCAAATTTTCTTTTATATAAGAAAATAATTGGGTCATTATAGTATATCTTTGAAAAAAATGTCTGCATGTTGACCCTTTAATAAAATACACTAAAATCGGTTTTAAAATGCAAGAGATAAATATTTCTCTCTCTCTCTTCAGATAAATGACATTTAATATTATGTTTTCTCTTACTTGGGAAAATAGCAAAAATGTGTGTAATAATAAATGTATGTATCTTTATACATTTTTATATCCCTTTGACTAAATATATTTTAGACCATATACCACAATAAACACATATATAAAAAAAAATTCCCACATGATACATGAAGTAAGTATTATAAACTAACATAGTAATAATAATAAAAAAATAAACAAACACTTTCTCCCATTAGAGTTTTGTCCTATTAGTCAAAATTATTTCATCCTTGTGAGTTAAAATGATAAGAACTGCTATTATGATGAGCAAACATTCCTGAATAATGCATATATATATAATGTGCCAATGCCAAATTGGCACATGTATATAAAATAATTTTGTATAAAAATTATTATCAAAATCTTTCGGAAAAAAGAATTTGAAAGTTACAATTAATTACTTTAAAGAGGGGAGAGGGAGTTTTCCTATTAAAAAAAAACAAACAAACTAAGAGTTTATAAAAAAAAAAAGAGTGTTATTATTATAAATTAAAAGTTAAAAATCTCTTTTCATTCCAGTTTAGTAGAATAAATGTGTATATATGTGCGATGGTAAATAGAATAAATGTTAGCTCATTAATAAGATAAATGTGTGTTAGAATAATATTAAAAAAATAAATAAATATTGAAATGAAATGTATTTAAAAACACAGTGGTGGACTACTAATTAAAGATATGAAAACAACACATTTTAAAATAGCTACTACTAATCAAACAATCAATCAAAAAACATGTTGTCATAGGATTAGTTATCAAGGAATTTCGACAACACCTATTGCACTTATTCCTGGAGGATATAAAAACGAAAACAATTCACAGATATAAATAGCTAGATTTTATCGGACATTCAGTTTGAGTTTGCAGTTTCAGTCTAGTTTTGCAGTGTCAGTTTACAGAAATGCAGTGCTGAAAAGCTTTTGGAAATATACGCTTGTGCTCCAGCCTTTTTAGTCCAACAAGATCATCAAAACCTGCCTGAGAAATAATGTCTGCATAACAACACAGAAATCCTCCGTCAAGCGTTCAACTGTCTTCAAAATAAAACAAATGGAGTCGCATAAAAATCTCTTCAAGAAATGTCCAAATCTAACTGGTTAGATATAATCCATCAGAAGCAGCAGAAGTAGCCAACGACAAGAAAAAAAAATCCTAGGTATATGTTTTATTATTATCATTTACACGTAGTAGTCACCACTGTAATCCGTAAGTATTCAAGATTCAAATTATACGAATTCTATCATACATAAAATGAACTATTGATATGTGTGTGTAAGTTTCAAATGCTATAAATGCTTTATTATTATGTTTGCAAATGTGAGATAATTTAAAATGTCAAAGATTATTTTTGCTTTTTTCATAAAATATACTATCATGTGTTAATTTAAAAATGTGCGTGTGTTAAAATTGGATTTATAAAATGTTTATAATGCGTTTATGTTAGTTGGTAAATTATCTTTAAACTTAATTAATGTTGATTAAAATAAATTGTCTTTAAATTTAAACTTTATCTGTCGGTCAATTCTTTTTAATCAATCTCTTCTTACCAATATTTTATTACTGATTAAAATTAGACTGGGCTAGTTAAGGGAATTGTTTCGAGCGCTGGATTATGAGCCTACTGCCCGAATATGTTAGTCTTCAGACTAGCTGGCACCCCGGGGTTTACCTCGAAACAAATAAAGTATTTGGATAGTAGGGGTTTGAATCTAGCAGCCAAGATGGGCCATTGTTGATAGTTAAAGCTATCAATAAGATCTCCCATTTTGCTCGAACATGTCGATTCATTCACGTAACCTTTATAAGATTATAAATGTATTATGAAGGAGTTTGAAACCAGCCAAAACTTATATATACATATAAGTGGGTGGTTTCAGCGGTTTGACCCGGTACATAAATGGCTTTACCCAACGTTTGGGGCTGAACCTAAGAAATAACAGTAAATAAATGCTTTGTTTCTTGTTTAAAAATAAAAACCTTAAAGAAATCTAAATTACGTAGATAAAAGTGTATTAAATTAAAAATAAAAAAAAGAATTGACCGAAATTTTTTTTCTTACTTCTTTAAATGAAAAGAGATTTTGTGCTATTTACGTTCTATTAAATAAATGACAGTTGGGTGTTTGGGCGGAGTTAAAGCATTAAGATCGGGTAGGATAAATGGACAAAGGAGAGCGGAGTCAGCGTGTATTTCCAGTTTAAAAGAAATAAATAAAATAGAAATTAATAAACTTATTAAAATAAAATACGGTATCAAAAATAATGATAAAACGTGTTTAAAATTATAAATGATAAGAAATAAAACCAAAATGGAGGCTCAAGGTAAAAATATAGAAAATATTCCCGACAAGGGAAAAAGGGAAATCATAGCTTTATTAACTTGCGTGTTCGAAAAACAAAAAGAAACAGCAGAAGAATATAAAAAAATAGCCGAAGAGCTTAAAAACCAAAATAATGAAATGAAGAGTAAATTGGAAGGGCAAGCTGAAATGCTTGAAAAGTTAAAGGACCTGATCGAAATAGGCCAGAATAAAATAAAAGAAGAAATTAGGGAAGAAATAGAAGAAATTAAAACACAAGTAGAGAATAAAATAGAGACTGCTTACCAAGCAATAGAAAAAAATAAGATAGAAGATAGAAAAATAATTGAAGAAATGAAAGTTGAAGTTACAAATTTAACTGTAAAAGTAAATCAAATAAATCGTAGTCAAAATATCCCACAAACTGAAATAAAAAAGCCAGACCAGCTGAGTGCGAACATGCACATTACATATAACTCCATGAGTCATCCTCAGAAATACATTTATAAAAAAATTAAGATGATTTACAAAAGCCCATATAGTATAGTCCATCAAACTGACTTCAATGCCTTTGTGATAGTCAAAGGTAATATAGAAAAAGGAATGTTTAATGCTAGGTCACTAAAGTTATTTGGAGGGCTGAAGAATAAAGAACTTCCAGACAAAAATTAAAAATATTAATCTGATGGATTCGCTGGCTTGACCTAGTTATTAACGACCATGGACTCGGAATAATGGAAAATATTCAGAGTTTAATGAAATAAATGAAAAAATGAGTATCAAGTTAGTTGAATAATTAAAAATGATTAAAGGTAGTCTTAGTAAATAAATAATAATCTTAGAGTTTTTAAAATGTTAAAGCAACGATAAAACGATTTATGTCAAAACCCTCGATTATGTCTTATCGATTCTATTGATATCCCAGCTCATAAGTCTAGAACATAGCGGAGCGTGACCTAAACAAAAAAAAAATGTGTAAAATCAAAATAGACAAGCAAAATGAAAATGTTTGTAGAATTAAATAAATGAAAAAGATAATGGGATTTCTAGAATAAAATCAAGTTAGATATTTTTCATAACAAATGAATCGCAATAAAGTAAAACAGTTTTTTTTTTCTGAGTACGCACACATTAAAATAAAATAGTTTTGAATATACACAAGTTAATAAAAGTTGAATAAATAATGGATCGTAATATAATAAAAATAGTTTTTCTGAATACACGCACATAGATCAAGAAGTTAAAATAATGGTTTAAAAATAGTATCGTAAAACTAATATTGAAAGTAATGTTCGTAATGATTAAAAATCAATATTATAAGATTAGTGTAAAGAAATATTTAAATAATGTTTCTTAAGGGTTATAAATAATACTGGAATATAAATGAATAGTGTAAAATATTGTTCGTGTAAATTTAAAAATAAGGTTGGAAGATTATTAATAAAAAAATAAAAGTCAATCTAAGGTGTATTAAGAGTGTGTAAGTATACATGGGTATATATGCGCACATACACTGGTAATATTCGGTAAATACGATACCTCATGATGCGTATCTTAAATGTATTTATCCAGATATCCTTTTAGGTTATTTTCTTGGCACTGCGGCACCTTATGATGCGTGCAAAAAGGGATTTATTTATTATAGATTCCCTGTAAGCAAGTCCAGTAATAACTTGATATCTAGAATATTAGTAGGTGTAGAATTATGCTGCACGTATACACATGTGTAGGAATTATCTAAAATAAAAAATTAATAAATCTTTATAGTCAACAATTAAAATTGCAAGAGATAAAATGGTCAAAAATGATGCATTTTACTCTAAAACGGAGGGGGGTGTAATGTGCCAATGCCAAATTGGCACATGTATATAAAATAATTTTGTATAAAAATTATTATCAAAATCTTTCGGAAAAAAGAATTTGAAAGTTACAATTAATTACTTTAAAGAGGGGAGAGGGAGTTTTCCTATAAAAAAAAAAAAAACAAACTAAGAGTTTATAAAAGAAAGAGTGTTATTATTATAAATTAAAAGTTAAAAATCTCTTTTCATTCCAGTTTAGTAGAATAAATGTGTATATATGTGCGATGGTAAATAGAAATAAATGTTAGCTCATTAATAAGATAAATGTGTGTTAGAATAATATTAAAAAAAATAAATAAATATTGAAATGAAATGTATTTAAAAACACAGTGGTGGACTACTAATTAAAGATATGAAAACAACACGTTTTAAAATAGCTACTACTAATCAAACAATCAATCAAAAACACGTTGTCATAGGATTAGTTATCAAGGAATTTCGACAACACCTATTGCACTTATTCCCGGAGGATATAAAAACGAAAACAATTCACAGATATAAATAGCTAGATTTTATCGGACATTCAGTTTGAGTTTGCAGTTTCAGTCTAGTTTTGCAGTGTCAGTTTACAGAAATGCAGTGCTGAAAAGCTTTTGGAAATATACGCTTGTGCTCCAGCCTTTTTAGTCCAACAAGATCATCAAAACCTGCCTGAGAAATAATGTCTGCATAACAACACAGAAATCCTCCATCAAGCGTTCAACTGTCTTCAAAATAAAACAAATGGATTCGCATAAAAATCTCTTCAAGAAACGTCCAAATCTAACCGGTTAGATATAATCCATCAGAAGCAGCAGAAGTAGCCAATGACAAGAAAAAAAAATCCTAGGTATATGTTTTATTATTATCATTTACACGTAGTAGTCACCACTGTAATCCGTAAATATTCAAGATTCAAATTATATGAACTCTATCATACATAAAATGAACTATTGATATGTGTGCGTGAGTTTCAAATGCTATAAATGCTTTATTATTATGTTTGCGAATGTGAGATAATTTAAAATGTCAAAGATTATTTTTGCTTTTTTCATAAAATATACTATCATGTGTTAATTTAAAAATGTGCGTGTGTTAAAATTGGATTTATAAAATGTTTATAATGCGTTTATGTTAGTTAGTAAATTATCTTTAAACTTAATTAATGTTGATTAAAATAAATTGTCTTTAAATTTAAACTTTATCTGTCGGTCAATTCTTTTTATCAATCTCTTCTTACCAATATTTTATTACTGATTAAAATTAGACTGGGCTAGTTAAGGGAATTGTTTCGAGCACTGGATTATGAGCCTACTGCCCGAATATGTTAGTCTTCAGACTAGCTGGTGCCCCGGGGTTTACCCTGAAACAAATAAAGTATTTGGATAGTAGGGGTTTGAATCTAGCAGCCAAGATGGGCCATTGTTGATAGTTAAAGCTATCAATAAGATCTCCCATTTTGCTCGAACGTGCCGATTCGTTCACGTAACCTTTATAAGATTATAAATGTATTATGAAGGAGTTTGAAACCAGCCAAAACTTATGTATACGTATAAGTAAGTGGTTTCAGCGGTTCGACCCGGTACAATATATATATATTGATTATCCTGTTTGATGCTAAAATAATAAGACAATATTTAAACACTTTTCTAAAGGCAATAAAAAAAATATCATTTATTGGTTTATGTACCGATGTGAAATTAAAATTCAAACACTTTCAAGTGTAGCACCATTAAAAGGATAGGCTTATCCACTTTTCTATAGATAATTTTCCTTAATAACTTTATAGGTTATTATGATCTTCAAAACAAACTTTTTAAATACATTTATTGATTCTGTTCTTTTTTTCCATGGTAATATATGTAACAACTTTAAGTAATTTGGACATTTTTCAAACATTTTTTTAAAAATCTTATTTACATGCATTGCACAGTAAACTTTTAAAAGTAAATATTTATTTTTATTACATTTCCATTGGCAAAATAATAACTGTTTAGTAATACTAAGAAGAACTTATCCAATTATAAATACAATATCCTTAGCATTTTAATTAATCTGTAATCTTTCATTTCTATCATGACACAAGTTCGTGCTAAAATGACTTGGCAGATGAGTTTTTATTTATGAAAAAAGAATGGAGAACAAAATTATATAATCTTCTTTTAACTTTATTAAAATTATATGATATAAAAATGACTTTTGAGTTTGTTTATAATATCTTCTGAGATCTTTCTTTAAAATTATTTTGAATTATTTTATTGAAATTATCATTTATAAGCAAGCACATTTTTCTACTTAATAATAAATATAGCACGAAAATCAACATTGTCAACTTTTTCTTTTAAGTCCAAATAATTTATGCATCATTTTAAAATCTGAAAATTAACCAATATCAATAAAATAAAAGTAATTTCTTACATTTTCTTGAATTGTTCTGTATCTGAAGCAATATTTATTTAGGCAAGGATTTTTCCACATTGCTTTAATTTCCCTTTTCCAATATGACTTTCAGAATCCATCAATCGGACAGAAAACAGTGTTGAAATTATAGCAAGGTTTTTAGATTTCTATTCAATTATTTTGAAGAAACAATATTTTATAATTCCATTCAAGTAGATTCCAATTTTTTTTTGGATTTTTCAGCTTTTTATTTCTTATTTTATATGATTAAAGTTGAAGTTTGTTGACTCTCATTCTCTTTTTCTTAATCACCCCCCTACATCTTTGTTTTAACATATATAGTTTTTATTACAAAGCATTGTGGTAACAAATTGACCAATAACCTTAGTGTGAATATATTAATATTACCCCACTTACCTTCCTTTTTAATAACTACCCATAATATCAAAGACTATTTTCAATTCACTACAAAAAATATGCTTAAGAATTAAATATAATGATTCATTTTACAAGATTTACAAATTTACTAAATTTATTTATTTATTTATTTCAATTTCTATTCAACAATAATAAAATAGCAATATATTTATCTCCCAATTAATAACAATACTTTTAAATTGTTATTTTATCCCTAGGTTCAAACCTACACTGGGTTTGAAACCTCATCTCCACTCAAGCAGATTTCCTAGTGCATCCAGAACAGTCTTTATTTAAATCCACTTGTTAAGATTTTAATGCCAATTATATTTTTATGATTTAAAATTTTGGATTATTTAATACAGGGACCTAAATAAAAGGTCACAATATATATATTGTACCAAAGTACATTGATATGTAATTAATTTATTATGAATTCCATGTTTAAAAATATAAAAGTTTAATATGGAGAGAATAAAATGTAAAAACTAAAGAGTAGGGGGGGGGAATTTTGTATTGAATAAAATAAACTGTAAACACTGTTTAAAATAATAAGTTGTTTAAAATAACAAACTGTTTAAAATAAAAGATTCTTTTTTGTTTAAAAGAAGGAAAAAATCTTGTAATAAATAAATGATTTAATATTTTTAAATGGATTTTTAATAAAATAATAAAGAGATTTCATTTTATTTTATAATAAATGAATAAATATATGTGCATGTGTGTATGCAATTTTTAATAAAAAGTAGACACTAGAAGCTGATTTTATTTTCATAAGACAATGCTGCTGCTAAAAATAAAGTTTTCCATTGTTTAAAAAAGTATAAATGCTCAATTTTTGTTCATTCTTGGTTTGGACTTTCTCATTTTAATAAAATATTTTTGAAGTAATATTTTCAAAAATGATGCATTGTTTGCATTAGCTGGATATTTATTTTGTAATGAAAAGATGTACAGCTCTTTCATTTTATACTTTAATTCTTTTGGAAAATCTTATATGTATAAGTGAGATCATCATTCAATATTATATTATCTGAGTGACGAAGCAATTTGTTTTAAATGTGATAAACATTAACATCTTTGTTTTTTTGCTGTGGAATAAACAATAATCCAATATTGTAATCCTTTTTAAAAAATAAAGGTAACTATTACATAATTGATCTGAAAAATTAATATCTAAATCCATTCTGATTGTAAATGAATATTGAATAACAATTCTTACATCCTGAGATAGCATATTATTAGATTTATATGAAGCAATATTATATTTAACCAAGAAATCTATTATTTAAATAGATGAATTAGTATTTAACTTTGTTTTTGTGAGTATAATTATATTTTTTTATTTCTGCACATGTTTTAAAACTTTATTCATTTTATTTAAACCATTAATTGCTCTAATATTTGGTGTCATTAATTTTAATTTTGTATTCATTATATTTTACTATCATTGTTTTCTTGAAGTCAGTTTTTAGTTTATCTTCAAAAGCAATATCTATAACTAACTGTATAAAATCTCCTATGTGTGGAACCATCTGATGTCACAACTTTTGCTTATTTTTTATTTTGTTCTATTTTTGACAAAAGAAATTTTTTTTCCCTCAATATCTTTTTAAAAATTTTGATTTCTAATAGACTAGGCAGCATATTAATGTGATTCATTTTATTTTGATCATTTTCAGTTTGGAAAGTTATATTATTATTATTAATATTCTCATCTTGTCATTGAATGTGAATCTCATGCAGATCAGTCTTACTTAAAATATTTGGGATTTGAAAAATGTTGGACTATTATTAATTTTTTTAATTATCTCCTCAATATTTGTGCTTCAAAATCAATGTCCCATCTTGAATATCAAATGTTTTAAGATGTCACTACACTAGCCCAGGTACAACCTCTATCTATATTATATAAGTAATCCAATCTATTAATTCTCTTTACATTTTTTTTAGAATTTCCAACATCACAGTTAATTGCTATGTGTACCAGTCTATTACACCTAAAATTAGAGAGGATTTCTCCCTTTTAATAGGATACAAATTCGTATTTTATTCTTTATTATGTTATGATATATTTATTCCTTTAATATTCCTTGTTCAATTTTAAGATTATTTTAGACATTTGATAGTAATTTGAAAAGTCATTTTTTTTTCCATCTTGATGGCATCAGCATACCTATGTATTTTGATATAAAAGAATTCTTCATTAAAGCTTGAAGAGGTATGTAATATTCTTCTATAGAGCATAGGATTGGGCTCTTTAGTAACATAATATATTTACATTCTTGTAATTCTTTTATTAGGCTGTCAGCTAATTACTATAGTTAATAGTTCAAAACCTCCTATGGGGAAGAATTTTGTATGCTTTATGATGTCAATTAAATTATAGTTATTGAATATTTAAAGACATTCATTAAAGTTGGGATATCCAGAATATCTTTCTAATTACTATCATTTGATTGAATTATAACTGTAAAATTAATATACTTTTTTCTTCAAATATTTTATGTTTCTCTTACTATTTATGCTATTAATTGTATTTATATCTAGTTATTTCAGTATATAATTTTGTTTTCTAGACACAATGAATTGTTAACATCATTCTGTTTACTTGCAGTTTTTCTTTTTTATTTATTCATTATTTCAGATAAATTCTCTTTGCTTAGCATTTTTAGCTATTATAAAACGATTTGGTTTAATCGAATTTGCTTAACTTAAGTCAGTTTTTTAATGATTTTTTTTACTAGTTTTGCTTATCTCATTTTTAAATATGTTAAATTTATTAAGTGCAAGCAGATGATATAATAATAACATAAAAGGCTAAAACCTTTGACTTATGCACCTTAAAAATGCCTACATGACAGACAATCAGATGTAATAATAACTGCATGTGGAACTCTCAATTCAAAAACACAAGCCAGAAATATGAAAAAAAGATAG
The DNA here is from genome assembly GCA_028023455.1 of Epiperipatus broadwayi. Classification (NCBI taxonomy): domain Eukaryota; kingdom Metazoa; phylum Onychophora; class Udeonychophora; order Euonychophora; family Peripatidae; genus Epiperipatus; species Epiperipatus broadwayi. Next base: position 6,516,972 of record JAQFVV010006211.1, read on the forward strand.
AACCACCTTCCTCTCTACTTAAATTTATATATAAATAAGCCAGACTCAAGCATTCTGAACTAAGAGCATGAAGCTTAAAATGCCTTCACATTTAATTCATTAAATATTATATATAAATAAACAATGTGAAATCTTTCGATTTACTATGAAGTAATTTTCAAATCTAATGAAATGATAGTAACAAATGTAAATATATTAAATTTATTAAGTGCAATCAGATGATATAATAATAATGTGAAAGGCTATAACCTTTGACTGATGTGCCTTAAAAATGCTTATGTGACATCCAATCAGATGTAATAATGACTGCACATGGAACTCTCAATTGAAAAATACAAGCCAGAAATATGAGAAAAAGATGAAAGATTTGACATTTATTTATATATAACATTTAGTGAATTAAATGTGAAAGTATTGTAAGCTTCATGCTCTTAGTTCAGAATGCTTGAGTATGGCTTATTTATATATAAATTTAAATAGAGAGGAAGGGAGTTGCATCTTTTTCTTGTATTTCTGGCTTGTGTTTTTGAATTGAGAGTTTCACGTGCAGTCATTATTACATCTGATTGGCTGTCACATAAGCATTTTTAATGCATGGTTTTAGCCTTTCATGTTATTATTATCTCATCTTTATGTATTCTAGCTTTTTTAACTTTTGATATTATGAATTTTATTAAAGAAAATATAAATTTTTTATCATCTATCCTTAGTCATGAGTATTTATTTATAGTGCATTTTGATTATATAGGTTAATGACATCAAATTTGATTTTTATAATTATTTTAAAGTACAAAGATTAAAAATAGTCTGAAACGTTTAATAGAATTTAAATAAGGAATTAACAAAGTTTTTTTAATTAGTCTATGGAAGAATAAAACATCCTTGTAGGGCTCTGGATCAATATCTTCTTAAACTCAAAATGTGGATTTGGAGAGTTCAGTTTTCCTGACTATTTAATACTTACTAATGTTTAGAACTAAAGACATATATATAAACACAGTAACAATAAACAAAAACATTTGGTTTAACTACAGACGAAGACAATTAATTCATTTTTTCTAAATATAATATTATTATATTAGTGTTAATATTAACCCAAAATATTTTATTTTAAAATATTTATTTTTTATTATTAACCGTTAAATTTTCAGTTTTATTGTTTTAAATATTTAAACTAATGGAATAAATTTTGTTATATTTCATTGTTTTATAGAAACTTAGGAAGACAATCACTATGCAATTTATTTATTATTTATTTTTAATACTGGTGTTTGGGAGTTTCTGTCATATGTATTTCAAAAGTTGTCAGCATTATGGAATCGTAAGTACTACTTATTGTATATATGTAAACACATGTACGAAAAAATACACAATATATATATATACATGTATGTACGCACACAAATAAGCACTTATATGTGTACTTTATAATTTACTTTTAAAAAAAATTAAAAGGTTGAGTTGGGGGTAGGATTGAAAAAAATGAAATGTAAATTTAACATCTCCCATAAATTTTATTTAATTACATAAAATAATTAATTTGCTATTAAAACAAAAATATGAACTTTTTAAGAAATAAGAAATGGCTAATCCAAGATATATTATTGAAGAACAATTTGTATAATTTGGATAGATTGAATTACTAAATATTTTTAAAATATCCTCTACAGATGATCTTTCAGTTTCTTTTATTTATCAAAAATCAATGTTACAAACTTTGGTAGACTTTTGCAGTATAACTAACTCTATATTGAAATAAATGTATTGAAAACTATCATCGCGAAATTGTATATGAAAGCAATTGTAATTAAAAATATCAGAATGATGTTAATGAAGTTGCCAAAATAGAAAATAAAAAATCAACAATATAATTTTTTTCTGTTTCAAATAAGATAAATAATAAGAAACAAAATTAGAGAATTATTTTTAAATAAAAAAAAATTGTGATAATAAGTATGGATAATTTTTTACAATTTTTTTCTATCATTCAGTTTAGGTTTTTAACAATATTTAATCCCTACATTCATTTTTTTTTACATAGCAATGATTGCATAAAGTTTAACTATCACTAGTTAATCCACTCACTCGGGGTTAATTTATTTATATTATAAAACTAAATAAAGTTTTCAAAACTCATTTTCACCTTAAAAACTACTATTGATTTTAAAGAAACAGAGACTAAATGATATCAGGTCACTACAAAACCATTATTTTTTAACAACAATGTATAAATTAAAGCCACCATATATAAGTATATCTATAAATAATATTATCGTGATAAAATCAAATAAAAACTTACATACTATAATAAATCTGAATTAAAATACTTTATATCCAAGTAAATAAATATTTGATTATATATATATTGTACCAGTTCAAATCCCATATGCCTTATCCATTAAAAAAAATGATACTATATATCTGTGTACGTCATGAGCATGAAATGACATGTACATTTTAAAATGGGAGATCGATAATAATCTTCAATAACACCCAGGGTTAAATACAAATGAGTATTACTTTACTAATTATTAGAGGAAAGAAGTTTGATTTCAAATAAAATCAAAATCTTCCCTTGTTAAACTATTTATACTTTCACCCCAATATCTATTTGCCTGGTAGACATTTCCTCTCACTCTTCACATATCTTTAAAAGACTGTACTAATTTGACAACCCTTAGCGCCACCCCCAACATAATAAAAGAAAGCAAAATGTTAAATAATTTACCCTTCCTTATCTGTTGAGAGAGTATGCAAAGAGGAATTTCTTTTCTGTTCTTGGACATACATTTTATTTGGATGAAAGAAAACTGGGTGAAAAGTATATTATAATTCAACTCCCCAATATAATATCCCGATGACTAACTCAAATATAATTTCCTATCTCAGGTATTTTGGGTAAGTCTTTCTATAACTTTTTATAGCTGTGGTAAGCAAATATCAAAATAGGTGATTGCATTTTGTTATTATTATTTTTCTTTATTCTACAATAAATTAACGATAAACAAATAAAGTATGAGGTAATATGTTTATTTAACTAAATCCCCCTCCATCACATATAGATTTAAACATTATAATATTCAGTCATAAATTCATTATACAGCTTTCTATTTCAATTTTACTAGTCTACACATAATCACACAAAACTATTTAAATCCTTATATTCAAGATCTACATTTAGATTAAAACAAACAAAGAAACAAAAAATCCATTTTCTAACTTATATGTAAGTTAACTTTTTTGCCATAAAATACAAATGGTCAAAGATGGGTGCCAATGGGTGTGGTCCATACTCTCTTCCCCCTCCACAAAACAATGAATGTTTCATTTTATAAATCCCCCAAAATAATGAAATAAGTTATACACAGATCTAACCCTCTGAACTTTTCCCATTCACTCATATAAACTTTTAAGATTATATAGACCTTTACATTTAGGTACATAAAGTTATATTTACGTCTATATTATTTTCTTATATATAAAAAAAAATGTATAGGCTAGCTATCTGTCATTCCACGTGAGGTGACGCCGCCATGATTAAAATCAAATAAGAAGTAAAGGTAAAATGGGGGAAAGAACAAGAAAATAATAATTCTGTATTTAGTGGATTTGAGTGAGATCTATGAATAAGCAATATTATTTTACAATATTTTATATATCAAACAAAATGATTATATCTTATAATGTGTTAGTAAATATAATATGATTATACTTATTATAACCACTCTAATAATACAAACAGTAAGCCAAAAAAATTATTAACATTTTCTTTTTTTTATTGTTTTCATCTCTACCTGCTTGCTCTCTGGGTTCAAACTTCTGGGTAGACCAACTAAACTACCAGAAAGGATGGTGACATTCACTTTAACTCTTTGCCATCCTTGTAGAGTCCTTCAATCAGGATACACTGGGTCTCTAAAACATATATCTTGGCAATTACATATCTGAATGGGTGAGCATACTGCTATGGTTCTTCTACTCCATGGTTCTGTGGGTGATTAAATGAAATCTGGTCATCATTTGTAAGGATGTTTATTTACTGGATCCTTTAAAACAGATTACCAATATGGGTGACTTTCACTGTAAGCTTATTTTTCCTAAAATGGATTAACACCTTCTTTTCTTCCTTTTGATTGATCACTGAACTGCATATGATTGATTCCCCATATCATATGGGTGTTGATGGCCTTGGTTAATATCTGTGGGAACCACCGAGAAAGACATTCAACAGAAATTTATGTTCGTTCATAACTAGCAGGTCCCATAAACAAAAAGATTATATGCATCAAATTTCTTCTTGAGTTAAAAAAAATATACTCCACAGTCTGGCAGCATATTGAGCTGAAAGAATAAATGTCTAATAATTTTTCCACATTTCACAGGTAGGTTCTTGTAGCTCTCTCAATCCAATAAAAAAAAAACAACTTTCCCCTATACCTTACAGGTAGGTTCTTATAGCTCTCTCAGGCCAATAATAAAAATAATGACTTTTACACCTCATATAGATTCATGTAGCTCTCTCAGTCCAATAATAATCAATACTCAAAACTCCTACACCTTACAGGTAGATTATTTATATCCACATCCACCCACAAGTTGCAATTGCTTACATCCCCCTTCGAGCTATTGTGTCAGATAAATTTTATTTTTAATACATTGTTTTATAAATTATGTTTCAAAAGTCTCTTTTACTATTTTTCTCTTTTTAGGAATTTTAAGACTTCATGTTGGAGTAATAGACCACCTGCATTCTTTACATAACATACTTGTAATTCGATTTACAAATTAATTTTAAAAAATTACTCTACCTGATTACATACAAAAAAAAAAGTAAAAATAGAAAAACAAAGATTAATTAAATCCACCTTTTAAACTGAAGATTCTTTTCACATATAAAAAAAATATTTTATAATTTTAAAAAGAAAAACATTTTAAAAATTATCAAAAAAGTAAATATACTGAAATCTTTATACATATATGTTTACAATAAATATGATACATTTATAGTGTGTGGTATTATACATATTTGAACGTTTACAATAAATATGATACATTTATAGTGTGTGTTATTATTTCAAAATAACTAATATATAAGTATTAGTTATGTATGCAAGGAGATGGGAATCTAGTATAGACCAACTCTCATTGTTAATTCTCTGAATTCAATAAAGTTAGCTGTGCCAAATTGTTGGCTACAGCCATCTTGTGCATGGACGTTTTATGATCTGGCACAATATATATATAGTACCATCATGGTCTAGATTTAAACTAGGAATCATGTTTTCCTGAAGGTGTGCGATGATGGTGAACTAGTTGTATTTTTATATTGGCCTGCTATTACTAACGGCTTAATGTATTTAGAATATTTAAATAAAGTTAAATTTTTCTAAAGACATTCAATACACATATTAGATTATGGAAATAGTACAATATAAAAATACAACTAGGAATCATTATATTTCTAAAAAAATTGTTGGTTTACTTTATTTTATATTATCAATTGCTTTAGAAAGAAGAATTAATTATTTACATTATTAATAAATAATGATTAATATTTCATCATTAATATAAGTCAACATTCATCATTTTCTAAATTTAAAATGTTTTTAATCAACAGCATATTAAATTGTATATCATAATAAAATTATTATTATTATTATTATTATTATTATTATTATTATTATTATTATTATTATTATTATTATTATTATTATTATTATTATTATTATTATTATTATTATTATTATTATTATTATTATTATTATTATTATTATTATTATTATTATTATTATTATTATTATTATTATTATTATTTAAGAGATTGAAATACATATTGATGGATTCATTTATTAATATTTTGTTTTATTTGCTACATTCATTTAACAAATAATACACAAATTTAAATAAATAAAATAATTATTATTTAGAATGTGGATGCATGTATATGTATTTTCTGTTTATATAATCAAATCAGTATTAAATTATATGTATTTAAAATATTAATTTTATGTATACATATTTTAAAAAATATAAATATTGTATAATAAATAAATATATAAGGTATGTCCATATTTTATTTAAATTATGATTTTAAAATGTATTTTAATTTGCATATTTATTTTATTATTATTTTTTAAAACATTTATTACAAAGTTAAGAAACATTATTTCACAAATGCTGATGTATTTCAAAAAAACATTTTATTGAGTGAAATTTAACTCATACTAAGAGAGACCACAGCAATGGGTTAAATTTGAGTGAAACATAGGAACAATATCTATGATAGAGACTTAATGTATTGTCTCCAAGCCCCTGATCTTAGATTGGTTTCTCTCTTTTGACCTGAATCTCAATAAACAAAGTTATTGTGTAATATATAATAATAATACCTGGATTTTGCTATAAAAATGCTACATAAAAAAAAAGTTTGCTCCAAAAGACATATCTTTTAAGAGATCCACTAATATCTTATAATAAATTATCTAATTGTATAATGCATTTATAGTGCCACAGGTATATGGTAATTTACAAAATGATCTTAGTGCTGTAGTGTATAATATTTGAAACAATTTAAATAATATAACATGAAATTTATTAGATTAAAGTTTTAATGAGATGACATAATTTATTATGGAATATCTAAAGATTAACTGATGCTAATATCAATATACAAATGAAAATATCAACATCTCAATATTTCACTACAGAATATTTGGTACTGGTATGTTTGCTTGATGGAGCCATTGCTATCTGAAAAATGAATTTGCTGCTTATGAGGCCCTGATGACCTCAAGTGTGTTATGTCTCACAATTCACCCTTGGCTAAGGTATTATTAGTGCATTTAATCATGTGACCTGTTCTTACTCTGTGAGTGATTGCTATTCACAGTGCACTATTGGATCATTTGAGAGTGAGTAGATTTAAAGGCAATCCAATAATAATTGAAACAGTAATTATCTTACCTGTCAGTGAGAGAGTATTACCTACTATTAGTTGTAAAACTGTCACTGCACTTCCCAGCATGGTTTGTAATGGCATAAAATTAGGGACAGAGTATGTGCAAGCATGATTTTCACCAGACTATGCACAAAGTCATGGTATTCATGAGATGATGTGAGACAAACAAAATGACTGAAACTAAAAGACAGCATTACAGGTTTTATGAATTGCCAGATACAGAAACTGATGCTGTGCCCTCTCTTTAAACAAATCACATACTGATCTTGGTGAAAAGCTGTGTTTCAAGCAACCCATAGCATTGAAGAGCAATCCAAATTACCACTTCAAATGCAAGTCCCCATCCTGCCATCAAAGGTCTTTTGTTCGAATGACATGTGGTTTGACAGCTCCAGAATCACATTGATGAAAGCTATGCATATTTTATATTACTGGAGCTGTGATGAGTTCACAGTAGAATAGACCTGTGATGAATTGTACATTTCCAGAGCTGCCCTGATCAACTGGACCTTCAGTCTTTGCATAGAAAGTGTGGTGTCTTGACCCTGCTATCAAATTGGCAGGACAGGATTGATCATAGATGTTGATGAGATCTTGTTTACTCATCACAAAAACCACCAGAATAAGCTGCTCCTGCAGCAGTGGATATTAATCAGGATGTTCTGGGAGACATGGGAATGTTTTACTGTTGCCATTCCCTCATGCTCTGCAGACCATATGTGAGATAATAAAAACAGGCTCAAGCAATTACTCAGACTGCTGAAAAGGATATAAGACATGAGACCTTGAGGCCACTAATTTCCATCATCTCAAGGCTAATCACCACTACATCTTCAACCCCTCCACAAGCACCCATACCCAAAATAATGAGTTGCTTTGGGAGTTTCTGAAGTGGCAGAATAGGAGGTTTCGAGGCACTGACAGAAAATTAGTCAATTACCTGGCAGAATTCACATGTCAGCATCTCCTCCAGGTACAAGACCTGTTCATGGTTATTTTCACAAGAAATAACTTTGTGAGAGGAGTAGACAGTGAGAATTATGAATTATGTTGTAATTAATAAATCAGTTCATACTTCAAAGAATTACATTATTAAATAAACAATTTTATGATTGATTTCATTTTATTGGTTTCATTTTTGTGTAGAAATTATTGGATTATTTTTGTTAAGTAAAAAAATAACTTGTAACAACAAGCCAAAAATTGCTAAATAAAAAAAGAAATCACAAATCATGCTAAGTAGATAATTAAAACAACAAGCCAAAAATTGCTAAGTAAAAAAAAATCACAAATTGTGCCAAGTACAATGGTTATTTTTTGTAATTAAATTGCTTACAATAAATGGGTATTATTGTAAACAAAAAAAAGTTTTCTTTTAAATTCTTTTACTTATTATTGTATAAAATATTTATCACATGGTACAATTATATTTATGTGTTTTTGCCTGGCAACAATGCCATAAAGTTGCCAGTACTGGCTAACATACCAGTACTGAATATTTTATTAAAAAAGTGATAAAACTTTTGTTTTAAATGCTATAATTGGATATAATTGGACTTCAAATATCATACTTGTTTAATATCCCTTCATACTATGGATAGCACCATAGAACACTAATAAATGTTTTAAAGATTTAATCATGCTTCTTCAGATATTGTTGTTATATTGATATATATTAATAAATGTGCTTTTTAATGGAGTTTTAGTTAAGAAACATATCTGACAAATTTGGACAAAAACAGATTGCATGGTTTTCATTATTTATTTACTTTAGAATGCATGTGTTTGTTTATAGCACCCAAATATATAAACTAACCAAGAAGAAAATTTAAATTACCTTAGAAACAAAATTTAAACATACTTCTTAATATTAAGTTTGGTTTTCATTTGAAATCTTATAGTATGTTTGATTGTTTTCATTATATATGTAAAGAGCAATATATTTTTTAAGTATAAGAATTTATTAATGATCTCTGTGATAATTTTTGTATTTAAATTAATAATTTCACATATAGTTAAAATTTTTGTATATAATTTTTAGTATTTATTTATAAGTATGTAAAGATAATATTTTTTTCTACATTATTAGTATATTATTCACAACATCTGCTAAATACATAAAAAAATTATAGAATATATGCAATAAATAACAGATGATTAATTGATAATTGAATAGCATAACAAAGATTATTTCATTTACTTATTAACTTATCCTTTTTTATTTAGTATGTTTACTATATTAATTTTTTTTTAAAATTTATTAATTAAAGTTTTTATTTTGTGATTATTCTTTTTAGATTGGCTTCAAGAGTCTCTACATAATTTATTTGCATATTAAATATCAGCTAATCAAATACTGAATACCTATATTTTTTAATAATTCATTGTATTATTGTAGCATTTCATCAGTTACATTTTATTGATTATAGTGAATAAATAACTATAAAAAGTTAAAGTAATGTTTTATTAAACACCAATTGATTAAGTTATTATATTTAATTTTAAATCAATATAAATTGGTGCTCAATGTTATTTGAAGTTTTATGACCCTTATACTTTTTTAAACAATAATTTACAAATACTTCATACTAATACAATTTAATATTTTGACTGGGTCTTAAAAGATTATCTATTTAATTTTATAGATTTTTACATCATACATAAAATTTGGTATCTAAAAGTGTTAGGCCATTTATTTATTTTTAATATCTTTATACTTTTACATAAATTGACATCTTAATACATGGCTTGGATTGAATCAGTTAAGTGAGATAATAAGTTTATTGATTACATTACAGATTGGGCATCCAAATATGATATGGATTACTATTTACCTGATAACAGTTGATTATATTATTATTAATACTATAACAGAAATTGGATTTTCCAATTCATTGGATCATGGTAATTCAAAACACAAATTTATACCATTACAAAAATTGGCACTTAATATGAAGCCATTTGATCAGTCATATCTTTATTTATTCATTTATAATAATTTATACCATTGCAATATATATATAGTAACTATCAGATTTGTACATTCACAACAAAATCCAGAGTTTTGGAAAATTACACCAAGGTTGATCTAGATGAGGGGTTGAGACCTCAAATCAGATCACACCTCAGCTCCTTCACCAACACTCCATGACTTACTACCCTATGAATGACATATATGAGGTCACACTCGGAGTTTCTTAGTTCATGTACCAGCAGTAGAAAAAGGTAGAGCAAGAGATTCAGGGAATATTAACTGAATTACTAATACTTTAAATAAACACACACACATCTATGGCTGGCTAGATAATGCATATTTCAATAATTAATACTAATATTAAGAAATTTAACTAAGATTGGGATGGATTATGAATGATATACAACACAGTGGTTATGATTTAGTATATTTTAATTATTAAACATTAAATTAAATAAACATGAGTGCATTGACCAACACATGCAGGTGTAACAATGATAAGCAAGTTTGAGAACAGAATCTCATCTGATGCACTATAGTTTAAAAGTTTGTACAAGTTTAATAATCTACAGTCTATTCATGTCTTAATTTTACTATGCCCTCTCTATTAGGTTTGTGAGAGTTAAGGCAGTCCAAGAATGATTTTTTTATTATCATAATATTTAATAAAAGATCACTTAATAATACTTAGTGAGCTGCAATAGGCTCCCTATGCAGATTATATATGTACAAAGTCAGATTACATATTCATATCAATGCGGAAATATTACATTATGGAGGGATGAACTGGAGCTTTGTAGTACTACTTCAGATACTATGGCATTATATATATATATATTACTAGAGAGATGTGCATCTCAAATATGTGGATTCAGTACCAAGTACTTGGTTTCTGTGGACCATATGACTTGCTGTGAATAAATTAAACACATAGTTCGGTGATCAAAGCAGCTTATAAAAACAATCTAGATCCTCATGTTCCAGTTTGAAAGAAGAACTGTCTGAACTAAGTAGATGGGTGGCCATTAAAACCAGAAGCCCATTCATATAAGAAACATACAGCAAGGCATAAATGCATGAATTTGCTTTCTAAAGACACATTTGTCATGCTAAATATAATAATCATTAACTAATAACTTAAGATATGCAAAATTTTATAGGTTCATTCCATGAAACTACTATATGTTAGTTCATAATTAGCACTCTTAAAACATGCTAAAAGGGATAGTTAAAGTGATCTAGTTTATTAATAAATCTGCACAGTTTATAATATAACTCAAAGAGGGCTAAAGCATATATGGGACTTAAACAATGCATATAATATGCTTTATAAATCATTCTTGCATTTATTAACTAACTACTTTATTAACTTACAAACCCAATTCTGACAGCAATAATAATAAGCTAAACATAATAGCTTAATGATATATTTAGATTTTCAGAGCAGAGATTTATGTGTGTGTGCTAAATAATGAAATTACTGAATTATGAGGGAGCCTCTAATCATCTTCCCTCTCAAATTTTGTTCATATAATCAATCTTTGTTTTGAACTGGGCATAGCATAGTTATAAAATAAACATATATAAAACAAATAAGAAAGGCATGATAAGTAATAGAATAATAACTGAATAAGTTATTATTAACAAGCATTTAGAATTTTAGATTTTCATTTAATAAATAGGTAAGTTTACAGATATTAATTTTAGCAGAATTTTATATTATATTTTACAGATTTAAACCAAGTTTAATTATTAGAACATTATTACAGATTAATAATAAATGAAAGTTTTGCTAATCTTTCACATGCGATTTAGACAAATATTATTACAGATTAAGTTTGTGCACAATATAGATTAATAGCTAACTTAACTTTTAGATAATTTATTAAAATTATTTTAAAAAGTTCTGCAGGAAAAATTGTTATCACATCTTTTCTGAGGCTTCTATGTGGCTGCATCCCTCATTCTCAGCTGGGATGATCCATTTCTGATGTCTTTTTGGCAGTTTACTGGTCTCCCTATTCTTCCATCTGCACAGACTGATTTCTTGAAAGGAGAGCCAGCCAATGGTATGGCCTTAGCCACCAATTTCCATTCTCCAGTCAGTCATAGATGACTTGCAGCAATTACTATATCAAATATTATAGAAAGTGACCCCCTACACAAAATTTAAAGTTATTTATACCAGGAAAATCGGTAATTCGATTGCCCTGTTTACAACTTCAAAATTTTTCTTGATGATTTAAAATCCATAAAAATGAAACCTTTGGTCATTTCTTGGCTAAAATAATAATTGTTAAACAGGTCACTCTTTGTTCTTAGTTTTAATTTTTAAAATACATTAAAATTTTGATTCCAAATTTTAATAATTGCTTGCAGATGGTTTTTTAAGAATTTACAACTTGAACAGATAACTTTTTTTTAAAAGACTTTAAGTTTGTAAACATTTTATTATATATGTGTGTGGGACTACCACAGGAATTGAAATTTATATACCAATGCATTTAACTAGAGAGTTTTTAACCAAGAATAATTTAAATTTATATTAATTTAAAAGAGTTGTAATGCTTTTAAATCTATTGCATTATTGCTTCTTTGGCATATATATGTAGGTAATTACACACATATAACAATGTTCACACAACTTAATTTAAATTGTACCATTTTAAAATTATAACTGCATATGTATTATAGGCATACAGACATTAATATGACTATGAGATGTGTGCATATATACAAATGCATGCACATAATGTAAATATACACTATTACATATAAAATAAGTTATTAGAAGCTTATATATGTTGACTGAAATGTGTTTGAACTAGGAGAAAAGATAATACTATGGAACATAGTAGGTGAAATGGGATGATGGCTAAATAATACTGTTTCAATATATATTTTGTAAACCCTCTACCCGACACCAAACCTACACATTATATGAGCAAATGCCCAGGGCACCAATTCTATTAATCAATAGAATATATTAACACTTTATTCAACTTAGAATTAACATGGAGACTCTTTTACTTGTATCTAACTTATAGCTTAGATCAGTGGAGGGATTATAGGAAGTCAATAACATACAGAATATAAATAAAAGAAGGAAGAAATACTACAAATCATTAAAATAAAATATATGCATCATTTATTAATCAAACAAATGATGAAGGCCAGCAAAGTTTCATTTGTCCAAGTTAATAAATATAATTTCAAATTGATCTCTTCCATCATCTAAACATACTTTATATTAGCTCAATATAACTTTAACAGAAAAAGAAAAATATAATACTAAATAACTCCACTATTCAGCACATTTTAATCTAAATAGCTAAATTAATGTGAATTTGGAAATATGAAATCAGATCTCAGGGAATCTGTAATACAGTTTGATTAAAGGAAATCTATTATCCAGTAATTTATAACTATATATAAAAAAAGTATAATGGAATAAATTGAATAATGTTTTACTGGACTAGCAATTAGATAATGAAGGAAATAGGGTATCTTTTAATCTCACACCATTGTCTAAATAATAAACTAACTATGCAACTGTTTTATAAGTTTACCAAATGGTAAAGCATTTCATATAATGTTTGGATCAGGAGAACAATATTATCAGATTTCAGCATGTTTATTATCAAATTTACAAAGTAATGTATTTATTTAGCAATGGATATGTGGAATGTGGAAACTAGAATACGAATGCATATAAGAACAACTCAAGACAAAGTTTTGAATAAATAACAAAGCATTTATTTACTTTTGAAATCCAAATAGATATAGCTAATTCACAGTGGGACTGTTTGTCCTAATTTCTAAACTCACAAATAAGTTTGCTAACCTGGGTTTGAAATTATTTCTATTACATGTTTTGTCATTTATTGATTAGACATTTATGAACATAAGTTAATAAATAAAATAACAGCCTAATATTCTGACTTTGAATATATTTAGGCTATCTAACATATTTGTATTAGTGAACAACACTGAATAAATAAATGTCATATTATGGGCACAAACATATAAGTTGGAGAAGTCACACTATCAATTATTGGAATAAAATAAATTACTAACTTTGGCTATCAAGAGAGTAACTTATTAAATAGGTCCATAAAATAATTCTTTTAAATATCTATCTTTTTTATACATTCAAAATAAAAATAATCATTCTGATGATTTGATGATTTAAAGCATGGTAGAATTCCAAATATATATATTTTTGATGTGTAAGTTTGTAATATTATACTCGCATGTCTGCAAGATTATTTGCATTACATGTGTGTCACATCTTACGCTATAATTTAAGACAAAATCAATATATTTACGTATTGTCAATTTACTTATGAATTATTAAATAAGTGTTTTACTATGGATAATGTCATAGACCAACCAACAAATATAACACTATTTCTACTTTAATATTCAATAAAGAATTTAATCTGACTATTTATCTAACCACCAACTAAATTATATATAGCTATGATTCTATGATGACATGAAAAATAAACATTCAAGAAAATTTTAAGCATATGAGGAATAAATAAGCAATTTGGCTGATAAATCTAATGACAAAATTGGCTTCCCCACCTAACTTCGAGGTATATTATTGGCTAACCCTGTCTCACCACCAGAATAAAAAGGGAAAATAGCACTTAACTTCATAAAATATTTTATAATGCATATGTAGGTAATCTAGGAATCTACTTCACTCATGGCAAATACTTAGATATAATAAGGGAGAGAGTCCTCAATCCCAATAAACATAGAACGTATCAAGAATAACTTTCTTTCTCATAGTTGTTTAATACCTTTCATTCTATACACTGGAAAATAAATATACATACAGGTAAGTCACTAATTCCTTCAATTCTTTTAGAATATGACATTATCCAAAATTAATAGAGAGAAACAGTTATAAAACTGAATATTTACTAATTATATAAAATAATTAATAAGACAGACACATACATATAAATAAGAGCATGAAAATAATTTCAAATTATATAATATGCAAATATTACGGTAAAATAAATGGTAAACTGAAAATAAAACTTTTAGTTATAACAGACTATTAGCTGTTTTAAATTTTTAATGGCAAGAATTATTATTAATGAGGCTTTACCATTTCTGACACAATCTTTCTTTCATACTTGTGCTACTCTGAAAGCCAAAATGCTCACTTCGAGACATTAAAAAAATATACCTCTCTTCAAGAAAATACCCAAAATGTATATATAACTTACATAAGAAATCATATTTAAATAAGAATAATTTACCAGCATATTATAACTTGTGATACACTATCTGTCCAAGATGATCTTGAAGTCAAGGAAATATCATAAATTAAAATAAATAAATAAAATAATATCTTTTTATCTGTCTATAACATATTAATAGCAATAAACAAAAAAAATCATTCTTTTTTAAGTAAAAAAAGTCTCTTGGAAAGTTTCTTTTAAACAAAGTTTCTTAAATGATGTGATTCCAAATGAAGATGATTCCAGACAAGTACAGTTAGTAAAAACATAAAACATAAAACAAATTCCTGTATGGCAAATATTTACAATTTAAATTTAATTTAGCAATCTCCAATGTTCTTAGCAATAGCTAATTGAGCTTGCTTATATGATGTATAAGTAATAAACTTTTATGATAACAGAGAACAGATAGACACTTCAGCTATGTATTTGTTTAGTATTTATCATTAATTAATTCTGGAAATTTTTAACTCAGCAGTAACTTTAACAGATTTCCCAAAGAAAAAAAACATTAGCTTCCCATAATTTATAAGTTAGCACACACATAATTAATTTTGGTCCATTGCTAATTAATTGTTCACATAAAATCTGCAGTTCCTTAAGCAATAATATTTTGTTTTTATAATAAATCCACACATTGAGGAGAACAAAAAATATACAATATTAATGTCCTTCCACTTGACTTGAGTCATATAAACATTAAATAAATATCAGTAATCAGTTAATTATTTGTAAGCCACACATTTATTTCTTTAATAAAAAAATATTTTTATAAGCATGAATAATTAACAAAAGTTATCATTATGTAGTAATTCAAAATATAGCATAATAAAGTACATACACATCCTCTTGTTTTAACTTGACTTTTATATAAACAGAATATAATTTGAGCTGAGAGTCTATAGTAAGTTTGTTAAATAGTCCTGCATAGATTTCCTTAACATATTATAAAGTTCACACAATTTTATTAAAGGATTATAAAGTTCACACACTTTCATTTTCTTCTTCTTAATAATAATAATAATAGATATAAGCAGACAAAGTAGATTAAATTTATCAGCATAGAAATACATTTTAAAAAATGATAGGGTTAATTTAAAGCTTAATTGAGTGAAGAATGATGAAAATATACCTTGTTTAAATATTTAGCCTGACATTTTCCTTAAAGCTGTCTGGTAGCTGAAATTCCCATAATTTCTTTTATAAAATAATAATGTTTAAAAGTTTTCACTTTGGAGTTTAAACTGACTTGATTTCTGGAAGAGCAGAAGAAGTGTCAGAAGCAGAATGAACCCAACAATGAATATTGACCAGAGAAATGAATAGTGAATAATGACTAATTTTTATTACTGACTATCATTTAAATACATATCTCTTCCATCAATCAAGTAGTCACCCTATCTTCCAAAGGTCAGCCCCACCCTTTGCATTCCATTAATTAAGTGATAAATATTTAAGAAATCTTTTCTTGAGAAAAAAAAATCATTTTGATTTTCTAAATTAAATCAAACTAATAAAACAAATAGAAAAAAAATAACTTTTTACACTTTTGAAATAAATGAATATTAATTAGTTAATAAACATAGTAGTTGATAATACAATTTAGTTTGTCAAATGATTCATTAATCCAGATATCCATTAATCACTCAAAAAAATATACTTGCAAAATTATTAAAGATATTTACTGTAATTTAAATGTTTTATTGTAAATGTAATATTTTGTATTGTAATTAAATATGAAAATGAAATGAGAAGATGACAGACATATATGCATACACATATGCTGCTATATGAATAATAAATTATCCTGATTAAAATATAACTGATATGGCTATGGGTTAAACATATTACACTGATTATAATATCTACACATGGATGGGTATGCCAATGAATAAATAGATCAGAAAACCATGTAAACAAATACCAATCACTATTCTACAAATAAATAAAACAATTTTACATTAACTTAATTTACATATCAGCCATTCTTGTAACAATCCATCCCCTTTCTACCATTAAATATTTCATCAACTACAATAATAATTACTAAATGCTTATAAGATTCTCAACTAATATTTATAAGCAAATTTCACATATGACTTTAGACTATTAACCAAAAATTTATAAAATTTTTAGCACTATTTCATTTTTTTTATTAAATGTAGTTATTCAACACTGATATAGTATAATTTAATTAAAGTTTATTTCTTGTGCCCATTCAGAAAGTCACTATATATATATATATCATATGATGGAATTTGTTTATTTTTAGTATATATCAAAATACGGTAAAATTCACATAAATTATATTATTTTTAAAAGTACTTTCGACTATACATCTTGTAGTCTTATCAACTATATAACATTGAATAATCAAAATGAGACAACCTTTCACAATATCCATAGTTCAATTTATATTTCCCACAATTCTGTTATCTAAACATTTGATGACTGCTGATTCATTAACATTTAACAATTTCTTGAAAATAATAAAGCCTCTTTTGTTTTATGTTTAATTTGAATAATTTTCACATTTCCATAATCAAACCTAAATCCATATTGACAAGATTTATTATGATCAAATATACAGATGATGAAGGTTTATTTACTTCTATTTCTGATTGTTTCTCTTTTTGAATTCTATTATATAAAAGCATATGC
The DNA here is from genome assembly GCA_028023455.1 of Epiperipatus broadwayi. NCBI lineage: Eukaryota > Metazoa > Onychophora > Udeonychophora > Euonychophora > Peripatidae > Epiperipatus > Epiperipatus broadwayi. Next base: position 6,534,826 of record JAQFVV010006211.1, read on the forward strand.
TCTTTTATTCTCTTCTCCAATGTACACTTAGACTCACTGACATATTGTAAGCCACATCCACATATCAATTTATATATAATACAATTTTGATTAAACTTTAAATTTTGAATTTTAGAGTTGTTAAGTAATCTATTTATATTATTTGTTGAGAAAAAAGCAATATGACACAAACCATTATAAATTCTTCTAATAAATTTGACCTGCTCATCCGATATAAATGGCATTGAAATCCATTTCATTTTGATATTACTTTTAATTTTATTATATTGTTGATTCCCTTTAAATTTTTTAATAATATTAGTAATAGCATTTTTATAATAACCAATTTTCAACAAATCATTAACAAGTAAATATACATTTTTTATTTTATCACTAGAATATTTGCACAATTTTTCATTTTGAAATAAGAATGATTTTAATCCAGACAGTTGTCTGGATTAAAATGGTTTTGAAGGAAAAGGACATTTTATAATTAGTAGAAAAAATATCAAGACAATTTATTTCAAGAGTCAGCCTTTACTTAATTATGAAAATTCAAATATTTAAAAAAAAACTATTTTCTGGAAGTTAATAAAAATCTTATAGAATAGCTAGATCGGTTTTTCAACTTATTTGAAGATATTTTTAAATTCTGAAAGACTATTTATCAAAATACAATAGAAATACAATAATCAGACTACTGTGTTCACATCTCTTCTAAATGTTTTACACAATTTTATAACAAATATTATTAAAAATAAAATGAAAATCAAAAGGAGGAAAAAGTACATGAAAATAATTTAAGACAAAGTAATGGTAAAATGTCATTATTTTTGCAAATAATGTTTTAAAGAAACAAATAGTATATAAGATAAATATTATGTCCAAAGTAATTAACTTTCACTGGCTTTTAAAAAAAATATATAAATAATAAAAAATTAGGAATAAATTTGAAGTACATATTATAAAAGGTTGATTAAATTATTAATATTAAGTGGGAACATAATAATAGATTAAGATTAACATAGAATTAAACTTAGATAACAAAATTGTTTGTACACATAAAAAAAAGTTTTTAGAAAAAAATATTTTACCAGTACTTACATTATAAGTTTTAGATTTAGCACATAACAGAAGATAAACAGGAACTGAAGCCTATATTGTAAATTGTAATGACAAAAATGTTCAGATTGTTAAGATATTAATGCATATGTTTTGTTTTGAAAGTGATCAAAATGAAATATATGACTTGTATTAATAATATTTAAAAATATGTAGCCTAAAATGGATAATATATATAGAAACATACTACAAATGAAATGAATAATAAAATAAGAACTGTTGTTGAAATGTTATGGGGGAAAAGCTATTAACTATCAAATAGAAAAACTGGATTTAAATTAATAGAAATATTTATCATACAATAGACCTTTGAAAATGATGATGATAATAATTAATCTGTAATAAGAGCTTCATATTACATTTTGCACAAACAGCAATAATCAATTTTACATAAATATATAATTGTTTAAAAAAACAGGATAGTAAGGAAATGGAACTTTTTAAAAGTGAAAAAATAAATTTAAGTCACTCATGGACAATAAGATGTGAAATGATTTTTGATAATATAAAATATAATTGGTTAAAATAATTTGGTAATGATTGGAATAAATACTTTAATAAATTGCATCGGATATCTCCCTAAATATTAATGAGAATTATGGAAATAAACTGAAACATTAAAATAAGTAGTATTTAATTAAAAATATATATATAAATAAATTTGAAGAATTATATGTAAATAATTTTTTTAATGTAAAAAATATTATTTAAAATAAATAAATAAATAAGTAATTGATCAAGTCTTAATTGAAAGGTGTAGCTTGTGTATGAATACTTTAATACTTTAACTTTATTACTTTGTTTGGTTTAAAGTTACTTTAATAATCCTAGTACATGATGAAACTGGAAAAGCCTCATGCATTACTTACACGGAATTAATAATTTTCGTGGAATAATATTTATTGTATTATTTTTTTTAGTGTTTTTATCATCAAAGATGTTGTCAAGGAAATTGCGAAAGGCCACACAATAGCTATTCAGGACTATGCTGTAAGTTGATTAAAATATATCCATTTATTCAGTTTATATAACATATTTAGAATATTCAATGTATACATTGTACAGGCTTAAACCTACATTTATATATGTAATATATGTGGGATTCGAACTCAGACTTTCACATGACCCATTACTCTCAGTGCCATCTCATATTGCTGACCCACCTGATTACACACATGCATATTGGTGATTAATTATCTTTACAACATGTGTGTAATCAGGTGGGTCAGCAATATGAGATGGCACTGAGAGTAATGGGTCGTGTGAAAGTCTGAGTTCGAATCCCGAATATCCAATGTAATAATATTATAATTTTTAGTTATCTTACAATCAGCTAGCAATATGAGTAATTTTTTAAATATATTAATTTAATAAAAATAAATTAAGGATTTGTTTATTTCGAATAAATAAAATATATATTACAAGTGTATGACTAATTAACATCTTTTTATTGCTAACATTTAATTATATAATGAATACATCTATATTTTTAACACTAATTATTCAAGTAAATAATTTAACATTGTAATAGAAATTTTGATGAGCATTGATAAGTACATTTTTGATTCAGAGCTGTTTAAAGTTTGTTTATATATATACATATAGAAATGAGTTTTCTGATATTATGACCATATTTTGTCATTTAGCATCATTTTAAACTATTTAGTTTGAAATATGTTTATACCAATTCAAGCATGAGTTTAGTTATTTATATAAAGCAACTCCAACTTAGTTAAATAGTACATATCACAATATTAAGAATTAGCATGCAGGTTTATTTTTTTTTAAAGTATAACTTTTATTTATTTATTTATTTTAACAACAATATTGTGTGTATTTAGGTGTTTTATTATGCGTCAGTATTGCTTTATATATGCAATCTATTATTTAAACTCTAAAATAATAACTTTACACTATTATTAAAATTGCTAAGAAAATTCATTAGTGGTTAAGACAAGAAAAAAACGTTACATCTGATATGTGATTATATATAGTGTAACTACATAATTTATATCAAATGTTATTTATTTTATTCCAATGATTAAAAGGAATCTCAAAAATCACATAATAGACTTTTAATTTTTTTTATAAATACAAAATAGACCACTTTAAAATCTAGCTATACTTTTCATGTTCACTTTTCCAGGATTAAAATATTAATATCTGAGAAATGAAACAAAAATAAAGCCTTACATAGAAGCAAATAAAAAATATGTAATCCAACATTTTATATACATTTTTTTTAATAAACTATATTTGTTGCCACAAAAAAATCAAATGTCTTTGGTCATATTTAAGAAGTAGACTGGTTCACAGTTAAAAGATTGATATCTGTTGTAGAATGATAGTACATTTTATTTTCACAGTTATATGACTTTCAATAATGTTCTTTTATTATTTTTCCATTGATTCATCAAAATAATTGTTTGACAATAATCATTTCATAATAGAAATTAAATACTTTTTCTATCTTTACTTGCATGATGCAAACATCAAAGCACTTAGAACAAATAAAAATTGTTTTTAAAAAAGATTTATAATTTTGTGTTGGTTTTCTATTTTATTAAAATGTTAACTGAATTCACATGTCAAGGTAATGGGAAATTATTTTTCTACACTTTTAGATTAGAGAAGTATTATGATATGGCAGTTTTGAAGTTGAAAAAAACTGTATGACATAAAATGTAAATATGAAAAACTTTTTAATTATTAAATAAGGAAGTGTGGTATATCATTAAAGATTAATTTTATGGCCTATCAATTGGACTACTTTTAGATGATAAGTGATAAACAAGGTAGGCGATTTTTCCAGAATATTTTTAAATGTGGAAAAAGTTTACCAAGGATAATGGAATCCCATCAGGATAACTGACTGTCATTGGACTTTTAAGAAACATTTCTGAGCTAAAATGAAGCATAAAACTAAATAGAGCTACTTTTTAAAGTGACAATGTAATTTTAAATAGATTCCAATAATTGAATAAATATATCAGTTTTTGAAAGTTAAACTACACATGATTCAAATATATTAAGATGATAAAAAAAATTATAAACATATTTGGATTCAGCAAAATTTATTCTAAGTGTAACATAAAAAAGTTTTTTTTAATTTAAGACAAACAAGTTAGAATATTTGAAAGAGTTTTTTAGGTATTTACCATAATTTGTAGTTCAAAAATTGATTTTTTTCAACTTCGAGGATGTTGGTAGCTGAGAGGTTAGTGCAGCCGCAGGTTCGCTTCCCGGCCAATGCTATGACATATGGACAAAAAAAATTGATTTGTATATATTCTTTAAAATCTTATTTTGCAATTATTTTGGTAGTCTAATTTATATAATGTCAACACTTATAAGAATATATACAAGAATTGGTTTAAGAAAAAAACTTTAATATAATTCATCAGCGATCTATAATAAAATGATCCCATTTCCAAACCAAACAATATTCTATGATTCTTTCCATCTTTTAGTACACTTTTAAAATATCTATAACTATTCTTTCTTCTCTTTAAAATGTTCAATAGTTTTTTTCTTTATTTAAATATTTTTAAATATAATCTACAACTCATAATACATATTTTATAATTCTTTTATTTCTAACACTATGCCCAATTTGAGTTCTTTTTTTTTTTATAATTTCAACAAATATTTTTTTTCTTAATGCAATTTTTTAAACATCTATGTTTCTGATCTTATTTAATTTATTCTTTTTAATTATATCCAAATCACTATGAAGCCTTCAATTTTTTTTCTCATATTTATTACTTGCTTTTTGTATTGCTATGTTCTAACTAAATTTAACATTTGATGAGCCTTTTATTATCTCTGTTTCTGATTTCATCATCAGTTATCCAACTATTCAAATATTTAAAAGCACTAACCAGATCTATAACTTTTTTATCATTTTTAGTGTTATTTTTTTTACTTCCATTTAATTTCAATTAGCATATATTTTTCATTTCCAATTTTCTTCAACCATTATCAATTCTCCATAGCATTATATTGAATTTATATTCATTATCTGCAAATATTGCTATATTATCAATAAATTTCATGTAACTAATTATTCCATTTTTAATATTAATTAAATACTTATCAACACAATATTCATTTAATAAAATTATAATTTAAAATTGAACTATAACAACTAAGGAACTGAATAGCTTTATAATAAAATAATGGCACTTTTCCTACTGTGAAAAGCCTGCCAATGACTCCAACATATTTTTTTTAAAAAATTACTATAAACTGTATTTCTAATTAAGTTATTATGACTGCTCTTATGTTTATATTATTTGATAAACAGTTAAATTGCTGCAAATATTTGTTTATCATTTATTTAATTTTAAATGAACAACTGATTTATCAAGATAATTATTTGTTTCTCAAAATATTCAATTTATAATTCAGCTTTGAAAATAAAAATACATATTTTTTCATATTGTACTTGAGATTTAATTATTTGAACAAAATTAAATACTTCATTACATTTACTTTTTATTTCTTTAACTTTTACAATCTAATATAAAATATTAAGTGCAAACAACATTATTGTGATATATGAAATTTATAATTAATATTTTCATATCTCAAAATATCTAAACTCAATTACATATACTAAATATAAAAGGAGACACTTATCTATATAAAGAAAATTATGAAGTCAAAGCATTTTAATAGTGATTATAAATAACAATATTTATATATTATATAAAACCCAAATCAGTTTATTGTGCACATTTTAATTACACTTAAGTCTAAAATTAAAAAAAAGTATTTTATTCTATTATTTATGTGTTTATTTTTTTTTCCAGAAAAGTTAACTATAAATAATGGAGGCCTTTTAATTAATTTCAAAGTTTCTTCTAAAATCTTATACAAGAGATTGAGTCTGTATAAAATACAACTTCTGAAATTTCAAAATTTATGGATTTTCAACTTCAGAATTTTAAGACAAAATTTTAGATGGTATTGTAAGTTTAAAAATATCAAAAAATACCATCTATGGGTAAAGAAAATATTTAAAAAAGTTTCAAAAATATTAATATCAAGGCATGAAAAAATAAAAGACGTCTTAGGCAAAACTAGCAAGATTGTATGGCTAAGGGTATATATAAAGCATTTGTATCAAAAATGAAGTTTGATAGAATAGTATTAAAAAAGTAATGCATATATATAATTTAGTCTCTGCTTAGATATAGTGCTTTGTCATTTTCCAGATATTTTTTGTGACTGTCTTATGCTTTGCTTTTCATTTTTAAATATTATCTAACAATCATTTTTATTTTTTATCTGTCATTTCAACATCTACTAACAATATTTTTTCTCTCTCTACTTTTTTTTAATATTATTATTTTGATTTTAACTATTTTTTAAAAATACTTACACATTTCATCCAACTTTATATTATTTTTTGTATCTATACAACTTTATTTTTTCTTGAATGTAAATAACTTAAAAATTCATTAATATATTATTAATTCTCCTGGTAATCATCCAAGTTTTCAATTTAAATAAAATTTTATTCTTATTAAAACATTGAACAAGTATCTTTCTAAATGTCTTCATATAATACATTAAATGTACTTTTTAATATATATAGACATAATATATATGTCATGTGAAATGTATCAAGTCTTTTTAAATAATAATTAAACTGCCCTCTAGCTGCCATACTTGATAACTTTTTACAGTAAGAAAATCGACCACTTCTTACTTTATTTTAGATCTTTTTATTTAAAGTTATCAAAAACAATAACAAAGTGACATTTAAACCATCTTTTATATTTTAATGTAAATTGATTTTTAAATAATTGATATTATGTTTATGGAGTGTAGATATTTCACTCATTTCTAAATCTCTATAATAAATAAACACGTATTATATAGGTAATGATAAATAATATTTTAATATTGAATAAATATATTGCCATGTGAATTTTACCAAGTCTATTTTAAATAATAATTGAGTTGTCATCTGGTTGCTACATTCAATAACATTTTACAGTAAAAAAAATGGACCACTTTTTATCATTTTTTAAGTCTTTTTATTTAGAGCCTTTTCAATGGGCTTCAAAAATTCAGGCTATTCTTGATTTTAAAGGAGTAGTGTGATTGAAATAATATAGCTATGAAGAATTTCAAATATTTTATATTTTAGTTAGCATTATTCCTTGTTACTATGTATGTGCATTATATATATATATGTTTATTATCTATACTAAATTTAATGTAATTATAAGAGACTTGATCTCAGACTTTTAAGCTTCCCACAACTATCCACTCCATCTTATGCAACTGATACACCTGATCACATACATGTGAAAAAAATAAATGATATGCAATATACATATTTCATGCTGAACTAGCACTCATCAATTGGTCCAGATCATCATCTTCCACACATATATACAATCAGTGCTCAGTTTATATTAAGATAGTAAATCTTCAAATATTAATGGACAAGATTCAATATTCTGTATATTAAAATAAACATATTAAGATCCTATATGTGAGCGGTCAAAGTGACTTAAAGTCAACATGGACACGACAATAATATTGGCATCAACAAGGATTTTGCTTGTTCCATTCTCAGATTTTCAATAATATGGATGGCTGAAAATCTTGTTAATTAATATTTGAAGATTTACTATCTTAATATAAACTGAGGACTGATTGGATATATGGCTGGGATGTGGTAATCTGAACCAACAGATACTGCTGGTTTAGCATGAAATACATATATTGGAGATCATTTACCTTCTTCACATATATGTGGTCAGGTATATCAGTTGTATAAGATAAAGTGGATAGTTGTGAAGAGCTTGAAAGTCTAAATTCAAGTCTCTTATAATTATATATATAACAACTTAAACATTTAAAAATTTTAAATTAGATATATATAAAACTTTTTATATGTTCTCTATTATTATATATATGTTTTAAATATTTATTAAAAACCAGATTATAAAATACTAATATTACCAAAATAAACTTTTGATCAAATTATTGCAAAAGGACATCGTTATCGGAGCATTTTTTGACTGCTATTTCCAAGATTTGATTGATTCTTCTTAATTTTACAACATGAACAATTTCAGAAAGTGATCATTATAAAAAAAATTCTGCATTTAATTATTACTCATACTGTAATAAAAAAGTTGGAAATATAATATACTTCACATTTATTACTACAGATACACATATACTTTATATTATCTTAAATAGTTAAGTTTTAAATTAGATATGTATATAACTTTTTATGTTCTCTATTATATATATGTTTTAGATAATTATAAAAAAATTCAATATTAATCTGCAAAACAAATCCCTATTTATTATTAGACCGACATAAATTACAAAATTGAGGATTCAGAAAGTTTGACACTTGTAATTAAATATAGTAAATTGCTTCGTTAAGATCCTAAACAAATGATAAAGATATATGTAAGAGATTATGATCCAGTGAACTGGTGAGTGTTGGTCAGCCTAAAGTGCACATCTTGGGAATCATTTATCTTTTTCACATGTCTTTGGTCGTATGCTTTAGAAAATTATCATGAAATACATTTTGAAATATATATATATTGTAATGATACGAACATTTGGGGATTAACCTGGGATGATGAAAAATCATCATAAATCCCAAGTCAATATAAAATTGAAATATAAAATTAAATACAAATGAATATCATGAAGAATGAGCATGAGAGATCAGTACAAAACTAATTATAAGTTCACCAGTATTACACCAAAGCAATAATCATTCATCATTATAAATGGTCAACAATATAATAAATCAACAGTTAATCTTGTGATTGGATTTGAAATGGATTTACTATAGCTCATGCTAATTATTTAGCACTTGTCAGCTTGAATTTGGATGCACAAACTTAAATGCTAATCTATAAGAATATAACAATTAAAAAAAATAATGCTGGGATGTAAAACATGCTGATCATCAACAATGTTCTGACCACTTAAGACCATTGATGCACAGGACAACTATAAACTTAATTTCTAAAGAAATAATAAATAAAATGAAATGTAGTGGATGGACATTAAAGGATATTCCCTTTGTGGTATCCAGCATTAGGAAGTAATGAATTCATCATCAACTGGATGTCAATAAACACTAAATATAAATCCCTTTTATATAACAGACCATTATGTATGAATCCAGCTCAGTGAACAAAAGCTCTATAACTGTTACAGTGAGCAAAAGATATAATATAAACATATACTATTTGAATCCATTTTAGAATTGAATAAATTCACTGGAATAACTTTAACAACGAAACATTAATTTATTAATAACAATTAAATTGAAATTAAGGTCTGTTGAGTATGTTATATATATATATATATACAAATTCAGCAATCTGATTTTGATTAATACAAAAATAACCTATCACATTGTGATTTAGAAATCTTATCAATACGTTTACATAAAACAAGTATATATCAGCACACAGACAATGCTTGTATAAAAATATTGCATATCAGAATTGTGATAAGCTAATAATAAAATTCAATCATTCATTTTAATAATTCATAAAGTATGATTGATTTTACTAAATATATATGTCTACATGACATTCATCTACATAAGCACAGACATGCCATATAAACTAAAATTACATATCAGAATTGTGATAAGCTAATAATAAAATTCAATAATTCATTTTAATATAATAGATAAGTGCATATATATATATATATGTGTATATACAAAATGTAGATAATCCAAATTAAAACTATTAATTAGCCTCTTATTTTTTATATTAAGTAAAAGTTTTCTTTAATATATATATATATATATTACTTTTTTGACAGTCCCTAAAAGTTTTTGGTCTTTTTTAGGTTAATCTTGATTATGAACATCTTTAAAAATATTCCAACAAATTCTTTTGTTTTTTAATCTAGAAAGATTTTTGGAGTTTGCTGTTTATTTACTTTCAAAATAAAATCATTTATAAATCAATCCTTTGTTTTTATATTTATAATTCAAACAAAAATTATTTACTCATTTTACTTTTAGATTAGAGATTTTAATTGTCATTTTCACTATAAAGTTTCATTTTTAATAAATAAAACTGTTAACAGTCATTTATTATTTTCTTTCATGTCTTAATTGCATAAGTTAGTCAAAAATTATTTACTTTTAAAACAAGCCAATATCTGCAATTACTTTCTATACACACTGCAATACTTTTGTCTGTGCTTCTTAGAATATTGATAAAACTACATATATAGTATGACAATATTTTTTAAGATGGTCTCTTCTAAAACCATAGACTGGCTTATTGTCATATTTGGGAAAGATATAATGCAGTAACTGTTGACTTGCAGTGAGATCCCTTCAGTCTCAATGCCATTTAATACAAACATATATATGGGCTATGAACCACATAAAATATCTGGTCTTTCTTGCATGTGAATTCAAACTCTACCATTGTGAACTAGAAGTGACTGGATACATTGTCTCTTGCTTTCAATTATAACTTCATAATCATCATGCTGTCATAATATGTAAAAACTCTCCTGTAATCTTTTTTCAACATTTTTTATAATCAGAGTAGAATTAAAAAATACAGTAATTAGAAATATGTTTTCTTTATCTTTATTGAAAAAAATTAATGGCTATTTTCAATTCAAATTAATGTTTTCAAAAACAACTTTGTAGGATTTTTATCAAAATATGTTATACAAGCTTTAATTAAAACAATTTGCTAATCAAATTAGATAATGGAATTTTATAATTACCAGTACATCTATTATAGCATAAAAACATGCTTGTTTTAATTTCAACATCAGAATTAATAAACAGTAGATCTTTTTTATTTGATTTAAAACTACAGTTTATAATAATTTTATATTTAAAATTTACTATTTAATCATTAACTGTTATTCCAGTGTAATATAGAAAATATTTATAAATTTTTTTATCATTAACTGTTATTCCAGTGTAATATAGAAAATATTTATAAAAAATTTTTGTTTGTGTTTATTTCTATTTTTCCTTTTAACTTTATATATACACTTGCACACACACATTATGTTATATGCCATGAGACACACAACCATCTCAATATATATATATATATAATTATCTAAAAAAGGTATATATGAAGATAAAATTTACAATATGAGCTATGTATGTCTTCTCATTTGAAAAAAGTGATCTGGGTATTTTAAAAATAAACCCAGATTAGGAGAGACTAGTGTAATTTCTGGACTAATGAATGATTGTGATATGATTGAGCTAAGATTAAGGATGCATTGAGAAGAAAAAAATTGAATATCTATTAACTTAAATATTTTAAAAAAAATTAGATATGTATACAACTTTTTATATGTTTTTATTATTATTATATATTTATGTTTTAGATAATTATCAAAAACCTGATTATAAAATTCCAATATTAACCTGGATCAAAAGAAACTCTTATTTATTAGGCTGGAATAAATTGTTTAAAGATCGAATTGAGAAAAGACACCCTAATCGAAGAATTTCTTAACTACTGTCTTCAAGATTTGATAGATTTTTTTTAATTTTACAAAATTAGTAATTTCAGAAAATGATTTTTATTTTTTAAGAAAATCTGCTTTGATTGCTATTTATGCTGTAATGATGAATCTGGTTATATGTGTGTGTGTGTGTGTTACAAAAATAAATTCTTTGTTTAAAATAACAGTTTTGTGTGCTTTAATTTAAAACATGTTATTATAGATGTAAAAATAATTACTTTGTATACATATTTGAGAACAACTCTATATGCATAAGAATAAATTTGTGTTCTAATTAAGAAAAAATTTTAAAGTTTTAATAAAGTTTTTAAAAAGTTGTCCAATAATATGCTATTTAAGTTTATTACTACTTTATTGATAACTGGTTCTATTTTGGGATGAAAATTAAATAATCAATATAGTGTGTGATTCTATTTTAATGTGCTAAACACTCTAAAATGTAGATATAAATATAACACTAAAATATTGGCATGTGATGTATGAGAACATATTTCTTTATTTTCCCACCAGGTGGACAATTTTGAAATAATGTCTTAAACCAGATATGACAAAACTATATAAAATGCATTCCCAGTTATTTACATATCCTTCTGTACAATAATGTAAAATTTATCTTAGAAATGTTTGCTATGTATAGTACATACCATCTCTATGCGTATATATCTTTTAATGCTTGTAAGAGTAGAGAAAAACATTACATTTCTTTTATGTTTTATTATAATCAAATTTTATCCTATAAAAATCCATCCTTTAGAGACAATTTAAAATTTTAGCAATAAACAAGATTAGTATTTATTAACAGATTTATCAAATAAAATGCACTTCTATCATTTCAAAATTTGAGATGCGCTTAGATTATTTCTTTTACAAATTAAAGTAGCAAATTAAAAATGAGTGCTACAAAATATTGCTTCTAAATTTTATATTTGAATATCAAAGAAAATCATATTAAAATAAATGAACCTTTCTCTACCTACAATAATAATTTTATATGTAGCATTTATATGCACTTCATTATCAATGATAAACCCAACTGATAAAGGTATTTCTTATAATTATTTTTTAATTTTCTCTAATACTATCATTTCTGAATATTTCATCTAGACAAGAATGTACATAATATCACATGAATTAATAACTAAGGGTCAATAGATTTGAGAACCATCCATGTAAGCATTTCAGAGTGTTTCTTCAGTTTTGAATAAGCATAAAATATTTTCTATATATTTTGCAAGATTAATATTTTTTTTCTTTTTTATTCATCTTTACTAATTTTTTAAATTTTTTACATAGGTATACACATAATAGTTTTAATCATAAGCCAGAAACAGTCAAATCATTGAACAGTAGTAAAGTAAAAAAAGATTATTTCTAAAATATAAAGTAATAAAAAGGCAGTGATTTAATTTCTGAAAACAATATGGCCAAATCAGTTAGCCAGACTTTGACATCATTGACCTACATTGAAAAAAATTGTCCTCGGGCACATATTAAATATACACAAATTACTGAAAGTTGATAAGAAAAAAAAAACCAAGTTATTTCTAATTTTCATGGTATACAATATCACAGATAAACACAAAAAGTTGTTGCAAAATAATTCTAATTATGTGGCAATCATCAAGCTGGTTCCACGTTTGTGATCATCAAATTTTAAAATGTATAAATGCCATTGATGTTATATATATACTGTAATGGTCAGAATGAGCTGACAACTGCATAAATCACCACTAGGGTGACTTCAAACCACCACAACTCATTCCAACCTGCACATATACATCATTTTAATTAGGCATGGTGATCAGGGAGAGGTAGAGACTCTTAGAATTAGATTGCAAATATATGACTTTCCTGTGGAAAACAAAACACCCAATGCAATGTATATATATAAAACAAATACTTTATTACTATTAAAGTTACAGAAAAAATAAATAAAAAAAATGATGACCACTTAACTTGGTTGCTAGACTTATAAGATAGTGGAGATTACATTAATTAGTGAGTACATATGTAAATTTTCACTATATAACATATATATAAATAAGGGAGTTCAGGTGATATATCTATTTTGATCTTTGGGGCAGATGTCCCTCAAGCATGTACATAATAATGAATAAAGCAAGGTACATTTAATTTACTCTAGAAAATATGGTTAAATAGATAAATGCATAATTCTCATGGTCATGACCAATAAATGCTAAAATATCAGGCTTTAATATACACAAGAGTAAGGAAGGTGGTACTAAGTTGCTCTTGATGTCATATCCAGGTCATATAATAAGGCAATGATGGGAATATATTTACTTTTGTGAAGTTAAATGGGTCATGGAATGAAGGAATGAGTTTCTTCATATAACCCTTAATAACTCTCATTATCAGGCAGGAATGATCCACTGCACTGGTAACAAAAAATAATAAGACACTCTGAGTCTGAAAAATGGAAAGAATGTTCTGCACTTGTGTGGAACTTATTTAGAATGATTCCATCAAATTAAATTTTCCAAAGCAGGGATATACACATGCTGAAGAACACAATGAAATAAACATAAAATTAGACAACCCAGTAACACTATATTTATATACAATAATAAACATTTGGTCTTAAATTTAAATCTATATAAAATAAAATGTAAATGATCATGTCATAAGTTTATAATATGTGGACATCTATTCTATTGACTAAATCAAGGCCTACACAGCTATTTTATATAATAAAAAAATTTTTATAAAGAAATTACTCCCTGCTTAATTAGAGGTAGATCTTACATATATAAGGAATTATTGATACAATAGTCTATGATAATAATATATTAAATTGAATTAAAAGTTTTAGAGCCTAAACTACCATATCATACAGTATACATATATAAACATTGCAAGCATAAAACTAAATTAGTCAATAAATAATTAAAATTACCCCAAATCCAAACCCAACCAGACTAACCAAGAATATAAAATCAAAAACACAACAAACAATGGTTTCACTGCTATGAGCAGCCTTTTCAATTGTAAATAACTACAAAACACCACCATGTTTATATTAAATATTCCCCACAAATCCATTTACTTCTCATCCACCCTTAATATTAAAAGAACTTTTAAATAACTTAATTACTTCAGAATAATAAATTTTCAGTAATAAAAATTCTTTAATTCTTCTTTTTATTTCATTTCTCTCAAAAAAGACAACCTTAGCTTCATCAAAATTAATAGTGTGAAATGTATTTTTTTTCATGGACATACAATGCAGAACTAAGATATTTATTTCTAACCCTACTTTTATGAACCTTTATTTTTTTATTTAAACTCAAACTACTCTGACCTATATAAACCTTGCAAAACAAGGGATAATATACACTATGCCAGAAATTCCTGGTGTGGTGTATACTATCCCTTGTTTTTGTAACAAGGTTTATATAGGTCAGAGTAGTTTGATTTAAATGAAAGAATAAAGGTTCATAGAAATAGAGATAGAATTAAATATCTTAGTTCTGCTTTGTACGTCCATGAAAAAGATATAGGCCATGCAATTAATTTTGATGAAGCTAAGGTTGTCTTCTTTGAGAGAAATGAAATAAAAAAAATTAAAGAATCTTTATTACTGAAAATTTATTATTCTGAAGCAATTAACTTATTTAAAAGTTCTTTTAATATTAAGGGTGGATGAGAAGTAAATGGATTTGTGGGCAAAGTTTAATGTAAATATGATGTTGTTTTGTAGTTCTTTACACTTGAGAAGTCTGCTTATAGCAGTGAAACCATTGTTTGTGTTTTGATTTTATTTTCTTGGCTAGTCTGTTTGAGTTTTGGATTTGAAGTAATTTTAAGTGTGTATATATATATATTCCCTTTTAATACTGAAAACGAAGTTTTAGCTTTTAATTTCAAACATTAAATTTATTTTAAAACTGAAAGCTTTTTATAAATCACATGTATGCAGTGTACATATATAATTTTCTTTTCCCAAAACAGAAAATAAAGTTTACTTATAACATCTTAACATTCGATCTTAATTTTTTATTTTAAAAGTTTTATATAAACCATTGTAATTGTGTTAATAGCTACAAAGTTTAAAATCACAAATAATAAAAAAACAAATTAGGATCAGTGAGGAGGGATTTAAATGCCTTCATTTGACCGAATTACTAGATTTCTTTTAGAGGACATAAAATATTTATTCATTGAAATATTTTAATAAATTTATCTCCGTCTGATTGTTAAACAATAAGTTTATCAAATTAAAGAAAAATCAAGTATATATATATTGCAATAGTTGATCTTCCTTACGATGTACAATTACTTAAGCATGCATTATAATACAATAAGAAAACGAATATTTTATATAGTACTAAAAAAAACACACTTTAAAGAACAGTTAATAAATAAATTATTAAAGCAAACAAGGCAGAATATTAAAGAGGCTTTTATCATTTACCGGATACTTTCAATCGTTTGTGGCATTATATACTGGTGGCAAGGTATTTAGAAAAAATAAAGTTGAATAAAAAGTGCACAGATAATAAAAACATTTTGAAATTGAATAATTTATGCTGTAGTACCATGGAAGAAATGTAAACATTTGCTGATGTGAATTAATGAAAAGCAAACAGCAGGTGATATGATCAATTAGGCAATCATTTGCGAAAAGATAAACAATTATTTGACATTTTTTGATGATACTCTTAATATTAATGCTGTTCCTGTAAAACAGTAAAATATAATTTACTGAATTTAGAAAAAACCCAAATTGCATAATATTACAAGACAAAGTAAAGCTTGTAACAGAGATAGGATCAATTTTTTTTTGGAGGAGCACAGATAGGACTAACACTACCATGAAAAATTTATAGAAAAAGTAATAATCACTAAAAAACTCTAAATTTTTTGAAATTTAATAATATGTGAAAATTTTTTGACATATATAAATTGTTTTTATTTTATTTTATAACTTTTTAAAAATAGAATTTTATTTTTCATCGAAATGTAGCTAAATCGTATGTACAACAATTAATTTTATATGTGTTTTCACATTTATACTTGCGATTTTTAATCTTTCTTTTGCTTAAGAGGTTATTTTGAACTTTGGTCTAAATTGTGAGCCTGGAGTGTTTTATTTCCAAGTACATATATTTCAATGTAAGCTACAATGAATGGATCAAAGTATGAATGACTTCTGATATCAGTTAATTCATTATAATAGATCTTTATATAACATTATTTTAGTATTTTTAGCATTTATCTTTAGACCTACTTTTGTGTTTTTATCTGATAGTTTTTGTAATATATGTGAGATTTCTAAAACGTTATTTGCGAAAATAATTAAAGATCTTCAAAATTTAGAATCCTTAAATAATACTCAACTGTTTTTATTTCATTAGTTTTTCATTTAGAAAATCTTTTCCATAAATCTACTAGAAAATCTTTTGGAAATATCAATTCACTCTACCATATATATTTCTTATTGGTGACCTTTTTAATGTCATCAATGTAATTTAACCGCTGCTGCTGCATTGTAATATCTTTTTTAGATTTTGATAATATCATAGATTCATAGCTTTAATTACTGTCAAAATGTTTGTAAAATGAAATGTCTTTCCATAATCTCTAAATTCAAAGCACATTCTCATTTTTTTTTTAAATAAAAGTATTCTTAATACATGAATGTCATTTACAGTGTTAAAAACAGTTTCAAATTCAGTTTTTTTTTTAAGTTTATTTATGTCCAAAATCAAAAGAAGTATGATTAGTCTACAATTTCTAATATATTCTTTACTCATCTTTCTAAAATAATATTGCTATTGTATTCATTCAAATATCTTATATATTTATAATTTAGACATCTGGTATTTACTTTTGCAAACATTGTTTTTTTCTCACAGATCTTTTTAAAGATATTGTTTTGCAAATGTTTTCATTCTTCATATATTTAATTATAAATCTCACCTTTTCATTAAAACTGTGGCATTTTAAAAGAAGTTGTAGTAGTAGAAATTATTTTGTTCTGTTTTCATTTGTAAATAAGCATTTATTTTTATATAGCACTATGTTTATAAATTGTAATACATTAAAGATCAGCCTTTCAAGCTACTGTGCATGTGCTTTTTACGAGAGCTAATAATAAATAAATACTTTCATTCCCAACACAAGATATAGTATTTATGAAAGAATAAAATGAATCCACTTATTCTTTCAAACCCAAATGCTTATATATGGGCAAATCTAAAGTACTGGAAATGAAAGCGTGAGGATAGACCACTCACTTTAAATTACTGTTTACGATGTCTGAATGAATGATGTCGACAAAATTATCTAGAATTTACTAAATGTCACTCTCAAATGAAACTTATATAGCACTATGTTTATAAATTGTAATACATTAAAGATCAGCCTTTCAATCTATTGCGCATGTGCTTTTTATGAGTGTTAATAATAAATGAATACTTTCGATAATTTCGTCGACATCATTCATTCAGATAGTGAGTGATCTATCCTCATGCTTTCATTTCCAGTACTTAGGATTTGCCCATATATAAGCATTTGAGTTTGAAAGAATAAGTGGATTCATTTTATTCTTTCATAAATACTATATCTTGTGTTGGGAATGAAAGTATTCATTTATTATTAACACTCGTAAAAAGCGCATGGACAATAGCTTGAAAGGATGATCTTTAATGTATTACAATTTATAAACATAGCACTATATAAAAATAAATGCGTATTTACATATGTTTAAGTTTCATTTGAGAGTGATGTTTAGTAAATTCTAGATAATTTCGTCGATGTCATTCATTCAGACATCGTAAACAGTAATTTAAAGTGAGTGGTCTATCCTCATGCTTTCATTTCCAATACTTAAGATTTGCCCATATATAAGCATTTGGGTTTGAAAGAATAAGTGGATTCATTTTATTCTTTCATAAATACTATATCTTGTGTTGGGAATGAAAGTATTCATTTATTATTAACACTCGTAAAAAGCACATGCACAATAGCTTGAAAGGCTGATCTGTTTTCATTATATATTTTTATAAATTTCTATACACCTTCAAAAGATATATATATATATATTATAATAATATTACAAATTGATGTCTGTATTTCTTCAAAATAATATACGTAACTCTATAAATAAATATTTGAAAATACAGTAATTAAAAGTCAATAAAAATTATATGTATAACTATAACTTAGAAGCGCTTTCAATACATTGTAGCTTTGTCAACTATCACATTTAAAATGCCAACTTTCCCATAATTCAATGTCAACTTTCCCATAATTCTGTTATCTTAATGTTTGCTGCTTGCCGATTAATTAAATTTTGCTTGTATTTATATATTAACATCGCCTTTTTAAATTTTTTTTTACTGTTATTTCTTTCAGTTTCTATTTTTACATTGTTATAATCAAAATCAAAACCATATATACATGAATTATTACGGTCATAAAAAACAGGAACTGATAAATTCTCACTATAATAAATCATGTATATATGGTTTTGATTTTGATTATAACAATGTAAAAATATTGGAAACTGAAAGAAATAACAATAAAAGAAAAATTAAAGAGGCGATGTTAATATATAAATACAAGCAAAATTTAATTAATCGGCAAGCCGCAAACATTAAGATAACAGAATTATGGGAAAGTTGACATTTTAAATGTGATAGTTGACAAAGCTATAACATAGTGAAAGTGCTTCTAAGTTATAGTTATATATATAATTTTTATTGACTTTTAATTACTGTATTTTCAAATATTTATTTATAGAGTTACATATATATATACACACACACACTAAAATGTTATGTTATATTTTTGAGATATTTGTCTTATTTTGTAGCTATCCTTGCCAATTCATGCATGTATTTCTTTACAACATTATTCATTCTTTTTTAAAATCATTTTACAGAATTACAGATATTGGATTGTTTTAAATTGATAATTTTAAAATACATTTACATTTCTTCCCTCCTTTATAGAATTTTTTATTTGTTAAAAATTTGCTATTAATTCTTTCTGTATTTGTACTACTTATTTATCCAATACTTGTTAGCAATGTATCTATTATCTTTTTATTGAATATACTCAACTATGAGTCACCTTCAAGTCTGTTAACTTTTTAAAATAAGCTGAAAATTACTGGAATCATTCTAAAAAAGAGAAATATAATCAAATAATATTCTTTTAATAGGTTTTGTTTCTCTATTTTACATTTGTGCATACTTTGCAACTCAGTAATCAGTTATCATTTAATATATTAGATCCATTAAGAACATTACAACCTTAAAATATATCATTGTTGTTAACCAAAATATAATCTAATTTTGTTTAAAAATATATTTATTGACTTTATAAAATTGTACAGATGCATAATAAAAACACTTTGTAAATGTTGGCTCATCCATTGCTGGCGTTGATCTGGAAAAAGTATGCAAGAGCCATTCTCCGCACTAGCAGGTTATAAAATGAGCAGATACGTACTATTTAGTTGGCATTGCCCACCCCTGCCAGTGCAAAGAATGACCCAATAATGCTAACTTATCAGCTGGAATAGATGTAGTATGAATTCAATGCCCCTCTAGAAGAATCTGACATGTTGCAACACAGACTACTTCTTCTACAATACACTACAATGTGGATATATCGGGTCCAAAATTCATGTAGAGTCTGTAGGCCATACTAGTAGGCTCCATGTATTGTTAAACAAAAATCTAGAGGATAGTATCTTATCCTTGTCTTTATTTGAATGCTTTTATTATCTATTTTGTTTAGGATTTTTTATAAAAAGTTATAATTTATAGATTTTTACCTCCCAAAACCTTCAGTCAATTTTCAATTTTCTCTAGTATATATATATATACATATTCAACTTTACCCACAATAATTTCATTTTTCAAGAGTTTTTAATTTTACTATTAAATTTTTTTAGCTAATTTTAAAATATTTTTTGCTTTCATTAAAAACATTTTTCACACTTATATAAAAATCTATTTTTTTTATAATAGTGAGAGCTTGGTTGGTCATAAACTTAAACAATCTGTATTTGTTTAATAATATACTGAAATATATACTTTATAAGTAGTAATAACCAGTTGCCAAAGTCAGTCAGAAAACAATAGAAAATCATAGAGTTAATCAAAGAGAAGTATCAATAGCATAGTTATTTTGACTATAAGTTTGGGTTAATTAGGTTTAGATAATAATTTAAGAGTCAATTGATATCTTACGTACCCATGTACACACATTAACACATTAAATGATTTGTGGGCACATATTTGTGTGTGTGCATGTGAAAATTAAATTTCCAACATTTGTTTAAATAATGCAGAAGTTTAATTCCAATTGTAAATTTTAAATAAATTTTAAATAGATTGTTTTTTTTGTAATTAGAGTTATTTTGTACTTGTTAAACAGACTTAATTAAGGTTCATTTTCATTGAATAAAAATCAAAGTTTTAACTGAATAATTTTGGCAACAATATCTTTAAAAAACAGTGTAATTAGTTAACTATATGTAAGACCAGACAATATGTGGGACTGGTACCTTATTTATTAAATCCCACACAAGGCAAGAACATTAGTTATATAAAAACTAAAATGATTTGTGTCTGTTCCTTGATCCTATTATCCATTCTAAGATGTTGTCAGATTGTTATTTTTCCTGTATATCTCTCTGCAACAGAGATAGATTGGAAAATAACTATGGTGAAAAATCAGATAAACTTCAATGCAAAAAAAACTGTGAATTTTTAAATAAAATACCCATAGTATCTCTTTTATATTGTCTGTCTTAGTGAAAGTGGGATCCTGAATAGTACCTTCCATGTTTGCTACTACTATTTGTCACTAAACTAAATGTATAATTTGAACAACTCAGGAAAGATTACAAAACTTTGATGTTTATTGAATTTGATGCTTTATGCAAAAATAATAAATTGTCATCAATAAATTAAATACTACTGAGAGATAATTTAAGTGAATACTCAAAGACTTCTAGAAAATCCAAGCCATTAATGCAAACTATTCATGTATTTTACATAAAGTCTCATGTATAAACATTTGAAAAAATATCTATTATTAAAAGAAATAGCAATAGGTTACAGATATAAATTATTTCGCCTTGCTTTTGATTTATCTTTAAAAAAAAATGTTTATCATTTATCTAATTTTATGATTCTTTATTTGATATAATTTTTTATTATGTTATTTTTAATTTTGTTAAAAATACATGACAAGACCCATAAGAAGATAGAAAGGGGAAATCAGAAAATAATTATATCACATACATTAATAATTTAATGGTGTTAAAAATAAATTAGTTATGATAAAACATTTTTGATTGTATTTTTGTTTGAAATAAATTCTTACCTATTATGTGGTAATGTGCTTTTATATATAATAGGTTAGGTTATGAAAAAATAAAAATGATAGAAATGATTTTTAAATTATGTCAAATGGAGACAATAACAGATAAGTCAATAAATGATAAAAATTTAATATTCTAAAATTCAGTTATGATTAAATTAATATTATTATTACAGGAATGAAATTAAGTTACTGTTAGTACATGAAATATAGGTGTGTAAATATGCATATATAATGCAAATTTTAATGTATTAAGTGCCTCTTTTTCTAAATGAATTGAGTTATTAATTATAAAAATTTATATCAGCATTAAAAAAATTTAAATTTATTTATGACTCCATATCACTTAACTAAAATAAAATTAAAGAGATAGAAAATATAGAATAACCATCATTTAGAATTTATAATGAGTATTGCAATCAGTTTGGATTAATCATATTAAAAATTAATAGAAATTTTGAAGAATGAAATATTAATAATGTATTATTTATTTGTCAGTGAATATACTTAGAATTACATATATTTTTTTCACATGAACTAAGAGATGAATTTACAATGAATTTATATTATTTGTTTTCAGAAATAGTTAACATATCCCTATACTATGATCTTGATATGTTTATGTAATAAACATTGTGATGACATATGATATATATATTGTAACGATCTGGATAAATAATGAGCTAATGTAATCTGCACTACAGGATGCCATCTAGGCATTTGAACCTAGAAAAATTTATATAGTAGGCAGATACGTAAGTTTTAAAAAAAAATATTGGTTGATTCTGGTCGTTAGCCCATTGTCACTAGCTCAAGGAGTAGCAGAGATTTAAATTTCATAATAAATTCCTATCTAAGAATATATAAAAAAGAATAAAATAAGCCACTGCCAGTAATTAACACACAAACATTTATTTACGCACATATATAAAATTTAGCATTATTTTAGAATAACTTTTACTTTGGATTTCAACTTGATTTTAGAATTTAAATTTACATTTTAATTTTTATAATATTATAAGTTTACATTTTAATTTTTTATAAGTTCGCACAGATGGATTTATAAAATGTGTTTTTAATGTTGAGTATAGATCGGTTACATAGATTACACGGTCAAAAAACATTTCAAAATAAACATAAACGATCAAAATACAAAATCATTGATACTGTCAATTGCATAGGGAATACAAGAAACCCAATGGTGTTCATCATAAGACACCGCATTGACACCAATAACTTAAAAGACATCCAACATAAATACATCTTAGATACTCACCGTAAGGTATCAGTATTTACCGAATGTCTATATATTTTGATCAAATATGAAAACCAAAAACATAATCAAACGGTAACGAACCCATGCAAACATCTATACCAACTTAAATTTAATGCATTTTTATTTAGGG
Source organism: Epiperipatus broadwayi (assembly GCA_028023455.1). NCBI lineage: Eukaryota > Metazoa > Onychophora > Udeonychophora > Euonychophora > Peripatidae > Epiperipatus > Epiperipatus broadwayi. Next base: position 6,558,228 of record JAQFVV010006211.1, read on the forward strand.
TGTCGAGTATGAATAAACTACATAGATCTGCATTTGAAAAGAAAATATTCTTCCCTGATTTAACCTTAGGCAAAAAGTTCGCAGTCAAACCGGCATCAATCCATCTGATACATTTATGTATTCAATGTAAAATGAAAATACGACAACACAAAATACTATACTGTCAGGAATGTGCATCTGAACAGTAAGTAGAGTTAGAGAAGACATTGTCTCTCCACCAACAGGAATGCTACATCTATTGGCGAATAGAACAATAAACAAAAAACTCCATAGGAATGGATTGCGGTTCTTTGCCGACTTACAAACCCATCCATAGGCAAACAGAAGGTGTGTGGCATATATATGCAATCTTGCCCATAGCGGATCTCATACTACATCTACTAACTACATAAATATATCTAATCCATTGACCTAATTCAACTATGAAACAAATAACCTACGATTACCCTCCCCTAATATAACTTTACAAATCTATACAGCCATTCACGCCCAACTTAAGTTTATCATTGATATATTTTAATTTATCATCGAAAACAGAAATCATAATAAAACTTAAAGAACAAAAAAAAATATAAATAGAAATGATTTTACAAAAGAAATACATCAAATAACATTTTAACTACTTTAGTCAGATAGGAAATTCTTATATTTATAAATATTGAAAAGTTTAGTAGTTAGAGTTCTTTTGTTTAGAAATGTTCATAAATTATATATTTCTTACTGTTTTGAAAAATGTCCATTTTTTCTGATTTCTTGTAATGGAAGGTATTAATCCCACGAAGTCATAAGGAGATCAGTGTGGAGTTAATCACTGGTCCTTTATGGTTGATGGTATTCTTCCGGGCCTTGATGTCCTGTGGCCCGCAATATCGGAAAATGATGTTTCATTTTTTTTGAACAACTGAAGGAATTGAAAGTGCGTCTTTCAATCCCTTCTCCTTCAACTCCACACTAACACCTATAGTCACATCGTAATAACTAATTAATTCTTTTATTTTCAAACCTTTCCTTTTATAATAATTTTGTGGATTAACTCAACATTATGTTATGATGGTGAAAACCTTTTCATTGAGGTCCGATTTCCCGATGGATTTCTTTCATTTGCTAAAAGTTTCTATTGTTTTCCTATCTGACCGTTGTTTATACATTTAAATGCCCAAAGGCTTGTTCACTTGGACTAATTAAAATAATCATTTCCATTTTTCAATAACATTAATTAATTTGTTTTCAAATTTAAAGATATATTTTTATCTTTAAATCTTTACTGAAAATTTAGTTTTAAAATACTTTTTCTTTAATAAAGTTTTCGTTTAATAATTTTTTTTTCATCTGTGCGATTTATATATACGAGTTTAAGATAGAATTAATTTTCAATTTTTATGTCTTAAAAAAAAAAGAAGTTTTTAAATGCGAACTTTTTATTTTAATTTCATGTTTAATAATAAAGAAAAATAATGTAACAGTGTATGTGCCCGTTACAATATATATAAACATTACAAGCATAAAGCTAAACTAGTCAATATAAAATCAAAACTACCCAAATCCAAAATTAAACCAGACCAGCATAAAAATAATATTAAAACACAACTTAAGGTTTCACTGCTACAAGCAGACTTCTCAAGTGTAAAGAACTACCAAAAACTACACAATATATATAATATTAATAACTACCCACAAATCCATTCACTTCCCATCCCCCTTAATATTAAAATAACTCTTAAATAAGTTAATTGCTTCAGAATAATAAATTTTCAATAATAAAGACTCTTTAATTCTTCTTTTGATTTCATTTCTCTCAAAGAAGACAACCTTGGCTTCATCAAAATCAATAGTGTGGCCTGTATCTTTTAATGGACATACAAAGCAGAACTAAGATATCTATTTTTAACTCTACTTTTATGAACCTTTATTCTTTCATTTAAACTCAAACTACTCTGACCTATGTAAACCTTCTTACAAAATAAACAAGGGATAAAATATACTACACCAGGAATAGTCTTTCTATCAAAAACTTCTTTTGTATTATTTAATAAATTATTCAATGTAACACCCCTTTTCCAAGCAATTTTCTTATTTCCAAACAATTTACTATTTCTACACACAATTTTATAAGAAGACAATTTAAATGGCAAAGAAATAAAATCATATTTTTCTTTAACCTTTACATCCTTACAAATATTACTATTAAATAAAATACTTTTAACAAATTTATCAGAGTATCCAACACTCAAGTAATCTTTATAAAATTGATATTTCTGAAACAAAGCTACCCCACTAGAATTATTTAATTTAATATTCCTATGACAATAATTCCTTAAAGCAGATACTTTATAAGATACAGACTGATAGCTATCAGGTTTAATTATAGATCTTAATTCTTTACTTTTAACTAAATGACTGCACAATAAACAATTAGTTTCTACATTTCTAATCACCAAAAGACCTAAAAATTTTAACTTACCAAAATCTAACCCCCTCCTTCTAACACAAATTTTATAGAAGGATCAAAACAATTAAACTCATTTACAAATTCCTTCAATTTATCATTCTCAACTACAAATAAACAATCATCAACATATCTGACAAATAATTTTACATATAAACAATTCTTTTTATATGAAAGAGGAAATTATTATTAAAAAGAATTGTTTATATGTAAAATTATTTGTCAGATATGTTGATGATTGTTTATTTGTAGTTGAGAATGATAAATTGAAGGAATTTGTAAATGAGTTTAATTGTTTTGATCCTTCTATAAAATTTGTGTTAGAAGGAGGGGGGTTAGATTTTGGTAAGTTAAAATTTTTAGATCTTTTGGTGATTAGAAATGTAGAAACTAATTGTTTATTGTGCAGTCATTTAGTTAAAAGTAAAGAATTAAGATCTATAATTAAACCTGATAGCTATCAGTCTGTATCTCATAAAGTCATAGGAATATTAAATTAAATAATTCTAGTGGGATAGCTTTGTTTCAGAAATATCAATTTTATAAAGATTACTTGAGTGTTGGATACTCTGCTAAATTTGTTAAAAGTATTTTATTTAATAGTAATATTTGTAAGGATGTAAAGGTTAAAGAAAAATATGATTTTATTTCTTTTCCATTTAAAGTGTCTTCTTATAAAATTGTGTGTAGAAATAGTAAATTGTTTGGAAATAAGAAAATTGCTTGGAAAAGGGGTGTTACATTGAATAATTTATTAAATAATACAAAAGAAGTTTTTGATAGAAATACTATTCCTGGTTTAGTATATTTTACCCCTTGTTTATTTGTAAGAAGGTTTACATAGTTCAGAGTAGTTTGAGTTTAAATGAAAGAATAAAGGTTCATAAAAGTAGAGTTAAAAATAGATATCTTAGTTCTGCTTTGTATGTCCATGAAAAAGATACAGGCCACACTATTGATTTTGATGAAGCTAAGGTTGTCTTCTTTGAGAGAAATGAAATCAAAAGAAGAATTAAAGAGTCTTTATTATTGAAAATTTATTATTCTGAAGCAATTAACTTATTTAAGAGTTCTTTTAATATTAAGGGTGGATGGGAAGTGAATGGATTTGTGGGTAGTTATTAATATTATATATATTGTGTAGTTTTTGGTAGTTCTTTACACTTGAGAAGTCTGCTTGTAGCAGTGAAACCTTAGGTTGTGTTTTAATATTATTTTTATGCTGGTCTGGTTTAATTTTGGATTTGGGGTAGTTTTGATATATATATATGCGTATATTTAATGAAAGTTGATTAATAATGTGAGCATATATCTTATTGATTTTATAATTTACTTTTATTTATAAAGTATTTTTATATTGATATCTTTTAATGGTTTTGTACAATGCAGGCCATATTGTTAAGATGATGACCTGAAATGATTAAGTTATGTTAAAGTTGTGCTATGTCTAGCTGATTTATGAGTACCCTTCCCACAAGTACAAATACTATTAACAGTTAATATTTAAGATAAAATTTTTACTATACGAACCTTTACCACATTTAACTATTTACATATATACAATCATTAACATAAGAAGGCCTGAAGGTATACAGAAATAATAATTAAGATCAATATGACCTTTAAAAGTCCTAGCTGACTGTTCTCACATTCGATGCCAACTCTCACTTGAAGTCACTGTGCTCAGGAGACATTCTGCTCCAATATATATCCATCTACACAGACGAAGCTCCAAGAATCAAGTGTCCTTTTCTTGATCCAATTTGCACCGAGTTCATTCATTGTTTCAATCCCTCTGTCCATCCACTCAGGTGATTCTTCATTTTAATGCTCCATACAAGAATTTAAGTGTTATCGTTCTGCCTTTAATTAATCAGTTATATTGTCGTTTATCTTATAAATAAAATCTAACTCAAATTCATTTGTTTTATTTCATTAACGACATTCTACTCTCAATAATTAAACTGTTATAATTTTAGAAAATAATCTTTTTCGGTACTTACGGATAATTTGCCTGATGACGTATTTGACCCACCGGTTTCCCTTCCGGTAGGCATCGACGATCTTTGTATGACAACGTTGTCATGGCAACGAAGTGACTGGCGTGATTAATCCATCAGAGAGTCAATTTTTTTTTTTTTTAACCGCGAGATTTAAAATTCGGAGAGAGATTTGGGAAATTTTTTGATTTTTCTGTCTATTGTGATTTTGCTATCCACTTGATCACAGTGATTTTTTTCAGCACGTCAGCACCTGGACTCATATTTGAGCGAGTTTATGTGGAGGCAGTCGTACAAAGCTGCAATTTTAGAACATATATCCCAATTCAGTCCTCCACAGTGAACGCTATTTGTAAGTAATTTTAATTTTTTTTATAATAATTATAATTTTAGAATTAATTATATTATTGAATATAGACAATAAGTAATCCAAATGCATGTAAAAGTAACGTCACCATTAATGCCATATTCGCATTAAATCTTTATTTTAAATGTACAAACAATTTTTGTTAATATTTCTTCAATTAATTTGTAAATAATTTTCAATAATTTTTTTAATAAAATTACCAATATACAGTCCGTTTTTAAAATTACCAAATGCTTGTAGAAACTACGGCCTCTTACACCACATTTTATACAAGATGGCGATTAATGGTAGATTCGCGTTAACTTTTTTTTTTTAAAATTTACAAAAAAAATTTTTTTTTTTTATTTCTTCAATTATCAAACTTCCACTTAATTACATTTAATTTGTAAATAATTTTTGGGTTAATATTTCTACAAATATCAAATTATTTTTCGTAAATTCATTGGCTATACAGTACGCTTTTAAAATTAGCCAATGTATGTAAAAGTAGGGCATGTGATCGCGATTAATGGCACATTTTTATGTGATCGCCATTAACGGCACATTTTCAATAATTTTTTGTTTTTATATTTTGTATTGACCTTATTTTGTATTTCATGCATGTAAATGTTCACTAATTTGTTGGGTTTTTTTTTGTATTTTGGGGTTAATATTTCTACAAATATCAAATTATTTTTCGTAAATTCATTGGCTATACAGTACGGTTTTAAAATTAGCCAATGTGATCGCCATTAACGGCACATTTTCAATAATTTTTTGTTTTTATATTTTGTATTGACATTATTTTGTATTTCATGCATGTAAATTTTCACTAATTTGTTGGGGTTTTTTCTACAAATATCAAATTATTTTTCGTAAATTCATTGGCTATATTTTGTATTTTATATCTTGTACTACAAGCTTCGCTTGTCAAAAACACCAAGGGCCCCCCCCCAACAACTACAGCGCTACGCGCTGTTATAATTGGCCACATTTTTAAGATTTTTGAATAGTTTTCATGCATGTACATTTTAAATAATTTTGTGTTACTATATTTTGTATTCACAGTATTAAATTTTCACTAATTTTTTTTTTTTTGTATTTTTTTTCAGGACCAAGAAACATGCTGGTGTTCAGTCGGTGTGTATCACGTGACATTCCTTTTGTTTTTTATCACATGGTCAACCGATGACGTATTACCCTGAAGGCATACCGATTTAATGTTGCGCTTTTTAACGTGACGTGTTCACGTGATATGCGGACACATCTTATCGAGTAGATGTGTCTGCAGATCACTTGGAGACGTTATCTTAAAAATCGCAACATTAGACCGGTATGCCTTCAGGGTAATACGTCATCAGGCAAATTATCCGTAAGTACCTCTTTTTCTAATCTTCAAGTTATAAATATTTTACTTACTAATTTGAAAAGAATCAGACTTTTAAAATTCTTTATTTAACTTATAACTTTTTCTCATGATAGTTTATACTTATATATGTATGTGCATTTAAACATTCATATATATATATCAATACTTACCCCAAATTCAGAGATGAGGTTTTGATTTCTGAACTTAATACGAGTTATTAAAAAAAACGGGGGGGGGTAATTTTTTTTAGCAAGCTGTTACGAATTATGTTTCATGTCACTATATGCATTCTCTGGAGATGTAGTTGTTTGAAAATCACAATAATTATTTTTATTTTTCCTCAGGTTTACACTAATATCTGGTCATCAGACATAATTAAGCACTAGAGCTTTTGCTCTGCTGAGATGTCTTGCTGACTATTATGCAGCCACTTTATTATGTGCTGCCTACCCTTGATTGGAATCAAATGTACAATCGCCTTTTATAATGCAGCTTTTGCATACTGACAGTTGTTTCCCGGTGTCCCACATTTCTCTGTGAAGGAAACTGGGGCATTGCTTTGGTCAGTTTTCTCAAATCTGCTTCATAATCCATTGGTAGCCACTGCCTTTGGCTGTCAATGAATTACCATTTTGTCTTTTACTTTTGATTTCAGTACATCTTTGTAATTTGTTTGTTTATTTTTCTGGTCATCATGGATATTCTCTGATTTTCTTTTGTTAATTACTGATTTCTAGAAAGATTTTTTCTCTTTGAGTATATCTATTTTACCCAAATTCATCTTAAACCCCTTGGAAAGTTTTTTTTCTTGGGGCTATTAATTTTTTTAGTGATTGTTATTTTTACTCCCATTTCACTGAACCAATCTCATCCTAATATGAAATTGATAGGGGCATGTACTACATATAGTAGTAGTATATTATTTTTGCCCTGATTTTTATATATTGGCACTTTAATTATGCCTTTTATTCTAATGGCATTACTATCTCATGCTTTTAGTCAGCTTTTTGTATAATGGGTCTTTTCTGACACTTGGAAGTAACAATATACCAATCGCAGACTAATATCAAGGATATACCGCTACCAATGTTCACTTCCATAAATATGGGCTGATTACACAGCTCTAGTTGTAACATAATTTTGTCATCATAGGTGAATCTTGGTATGCAGAATTACTTGACCCTGATATGAACATTTATGACTTACTTTCCTTGTTGAGGTCATTATGTTTTTCTTTATATATTTTTTCCATGTGCCCTCTTTTTTACAATTACTACAGCATTCTCGTTTATGGAAACAATTGCTAGCTTTGTGACCTTTTTCCCACAGCAAAAACATATAAATGGGTTTTTACTGTTAGCAGTATTCTTATTATTCTTAGACAATTCTTTACTTAGTATTTTATAAACATCTGTTTGCAATTTGCTATAACTCTTGAACTCGGCAAATTTTTGAGATTGCTCGATCATGAGTTCATAAGCTATCTCACATTTTATAGCCTCTATATAATCTAAATTACTAATGGCCAATAATTGTTGGTATAAACTATTATTACACATATCAGTAAGCAATTGTTCTAGCAGGGCTTCATCTAGGGAAGATCCATAGATGCAATTCTTTGCTAAATTACATTGAGCACTATAATAATCTTTTATACTTTTATCCCAGCCTTGGTTCTGAGCTCAAAATTGCAGGCTAGTGACATGCCTCAAGGGTTGGGGGTTAAAAGGGTTTGACAAATGCTCTTTAACCTGATCATAAGTACAATATTCAGTAGTTAGTGGTTCAGTGAGTTTGTTGGCTATCTCAATAACTTTTTTCCTGGTAAAATATAATAATGAAACAATCTTATACATATCATCTAATTTTTCTACATGTTGAATGTACAGGGCCCAATTACTTGCCTCACTGATGTCAAATTCACTGATTGCCACTTGCATTGCTTAGTCTTTTACCCAAATTTAACCATTATTTTAATTAATGATTAGGACTGTGACTGCACCAATTGCTATGTCTAGTTGATTTACGAGTGCACTTCCCACAATCCTTTACCATGTTTAACTATTTACATATATACAATCATTATCATATGAAGGCTGAAGGCATACACAAATAATAATTAAGATCAATACAACCTTTAAGAGTCCTAGCTGACTATTCTCACATTCAGAGGCCAGCTCTCTGTACTTGAAAACACTGTGCTCAGGGAGACATTCTGCTCCAATATATATCCATATACACAGATGAAGCTCCAAGAATCAAGTGTCCTTTTCTTGATCCAATTTGCACTGAGTTCTTTCATTGAAATTCCTGAAATTGATTGGTTAGTCCTCTGTCCATTCACTCAGGTGATTCTTCATTTCAATGCTCCATACAAGAATTTAAGCGTTATATTTTTACCTTTAATTAATCAGTTATTTTTATGGATTGTTGTTTATCTTATAAAGGAAATCTAACTCTAATTCCTTTAATTGTTTTATTTCATTAACGACATTCTATCTCATTAATTAGACTGTTATCATTTTAGAAAATAATCTTTTTCTATTCTTCAAGTTATAAATCTTTTACTTATTAATTTGAAAAAAATCAGTCTTATCAAAATTCTTTAATTTATTTAAATTATAACTTTTTCTCGTGATAGTTTATACTTATATATGTATGTGCATTTAAACATTCACATATATATCAAGTTGTAATCAAGAAATTATAGTAATAATAAGAGACTTTGAAAAATATTGGAAATTAAATTTATTGTACTTCAAATTATGAATAGACCCAAATAAGTTAGGATCAACAATATAATGAGTGTTAAAATAAGTAAACTTAGTAGATAATTCTGAAAGTCAATTAATTAAAGAAATAGATTAATTAATAAGGGTAAAATTGAAATTAAAGCTCAATTTAAAATGTCCATTATGTATGAAGCTCAGCAGGATTAATAACAAATTTTTCTTTCCTTTTTAAACTTTTATTCAAAAACGATTGAATACCAACTTTCTGCTCATCACTCAAATTACTAGATTCAATAGACGAAGTGGTATCAAAAACTATATTTTTTGAATGAAATGGAACAAAATTAGGGCCTTTACCAAGAATATCTAATTCTCTATCATTTAACTTCAAATCCGTAAGATTAACAACTCTATCCTCAGAAACCTTATTCTCATACCCGTTATCACTACAATAAACTTTATTAACTTTCCCAAACAACCACTTTAATTTTCTTTCATATTTTTTACAATAGAAACTGGACCTATTCTGTCTAAATTGTCTCATAAAAAAATTCAAAATTGAATAATTAAAATCATGCCTCCTTCCTAAATAATATCTATTCCTTTTATATAGATAAATAAATTTATAAAACCTTACAAAAATATCTTTTAAAAAACTATTCAATATATATGTTGGTAACTTAAAAACTAAATTTTTATTTTGAATCAACTTTTTATTTCTACTAAAATTAATAACACAACACCTAGAAAAACCACTAAATTCCCTACATTTTTTAAGAAAATAAATCTGCCAACGTAAAGACTCTATCTTATCACTCAATTTAGACAAATTTTTAATCCTTCTAATATCATTAAATGGAAAATTATTAAAAATTAAACTCCACAAACCCATACTAAATACCCAAATTACCAATACCCTTATAAATTAAAACCCAATAAAACCTACACACACTTCTATATATATAACTAAATAAACACAAATATACTTTCAACCCAAACTCAAACAACAAACATAATATACATAAATGACATTCAAATATACCAATAATTAAAAACAAAAAACAAAAATAAATCTATCAATAATAAAATGTCAATAATAAATATCAATAATAAAATAACAACAATAATAATAATAATAATAATAATAATAAATCTTTACACTACATCAGCAAAACTACTCTTAAACTCAAAAAACTCATTAAAATGTAAACATTACAAGCATAAAGCTAAACTAGTCAATATAAAATCAAAACTACCCCAAATCTAAAATTAAACCAGACCAGCATAAAAATAATATTAAAACACAACCTAAGGTTTCACTGCTACAAGCAGACTTCTCAAGTGTATTAAATGAAGTGGAAGATAAGCAATTGTGGCATTGGAAATAAACACATATAAATTAATGTAGTATGATGTTTGTAAAACTATTCTCTTAGAAGTGATTTTTTTTATTGATGTTTCATTTGATACATAGATCGGAGAGAATCATGATCTTCTGACTCATAATGGAACTAATTGTGCTGACTGACGATTGTAGACTGAAATAAAGAAAAGATGAAAAGCAGCCTTTAAAGGTTATAATTTATTATCTTTTATTGTAAATTTGTTTTTATTGTGCTGAGAAGAATATACTGGCTACGTCATTCATTTCATCAAAAAAATTAAAACAGAAGAATACACTTCAATAGATAAGAGATTAAACTCTCTTTAAAAGCATCTTTCAGGATCTGGTGGAATTTGATGGTGTACAATTGAAATAACATGAATAACTTTAAATAAAAATCAAACATTACACTTACAGCATGTCTTTTCTTTAAACTTCCAAGAACTTGGTGATCATATTAGAAACTAGCATTATTTATGTCTAACTTGTCTGATAATCCCAATATATAAACTTTTATAATAAAAGCTATTATTTACTTTGTAAAAAAAACAATAAAAATATTGTTTTTTTCTCTCACAATTGAGGTTTTCATATTTAACTTTAAATAAAAGTATGGGGTGTAAGAAATTAATTAAAACAATCACTAGTTTATAAAAATTAGTGATTAAATTAATTAAATTTTGAGCATGCCATACTTTTATTTCAAATTCAATATAAAAACTCAATTGTGTTTAAATAAAACAATTATTTTTGGCATTGTAGCACAGTAAATAAAAACATTTATTATAAAATTTTCTTTATATACATAACTTTTTAGTTTATCCATAATAAATAAAAATATTTATTATAATATATATTGTAAATATCGATAAATCGATCTATATTTTAAAAATATCATTTGTTGTTATTAAAAAAATCTCTTTGATTTGATGTTTATATTAGGAGTATTATATATATGGAGTAATATTATTGTTTATGGTTATTAGTTATAGTTGTTTGGGATTTATTATTTTATTTATGTATTGATGGTACATCGCTGTGAATATTGAATTATTAAAGATAAATAAAGACATATAAATTGTTGATTATAAAAAAGATTATTTTATTTGTAGTGATTATTAAAAAAATGCAATATTATTATTTATGTATATATATATTTTTAAAGCTGTTAAATAAATTTTCAATTTAATATTTTTTTTTTATATATGATTGATATTTTTATTTATTGAATGTTAATTGTTTAAAAAAAAACATATGTAACAATGGTTTTCAAAAACTGTGGGTTCTATGGCACGTGGAAGAACAACAACAGCAACAAAAGAAGCCATCATTATTTTGATAGTTATTAAAAAAACTGAAGGATAAAATTTAGTTGTACTTTGTTTATTTGAAATTGCCATTCTTAAGAATAATTGAATAAGATAAATTTCTATAGCAAACACATAAACCATGACCGGCTAATATATATATATCGCAGCCAGGGGTTGCACCATTTCTTTTTGTTTATTCCAAAGCAGTTTAAAAAGAAAAACTAAGCAAATTTCAACACATGAATTTCACTGCGTCTGAAGCCGGAAGTTGATATAGCTATCTGGAATCTATAATGGTCAATCTAATAATAATCTGGAAGTAACTAAAATTAGTTAGTATATTGGATTCAACATGTTAATTTTTTTTTTCAAGGAGAGAAATTTTTTAAAAAAGAAATATATATGTGCATTTGGAAACCGATAATTTTTCTAATGTGGTATTTCTTCAATTTAACTTTAGATAAAATGCATTCTAATATTAAACAAATGTAAAAGAATAAAAACATTGGAACAAGTTGACTTTTGAAAAGAAAAATAAACAAGTTGAACTTTAAAAAAAAAGGTAATAACTTTATTAATGTAAATGATATATATATTTTTGAGATCGATATTCTTTTTTTTTTACTTTTATTTTTAATTATAAAAATAAAACGTTTTTATAAATATAATTCTATTCAATTCAAGCGTCTTGTTTTTTAAAAAAAAACAAACGTTTAATGAATGTCAAAGTTAACATTTAGGTAATTTAAAATTTTAAAGTATGGCGTATAAGTTTGGGTTGCATATAAGTTGTTATATATTAATAAATAAAATTTATATTCGCAAATTTTATTCTAAATTTTTTTTATTATTATTTATTTATCTATTTTCATTTTTTTTATCTTCATATAATAATTCTTATGCAGACCTAAACAATAATTTATATATTTGCTGTATATAATATGTTTTTTTGTTTTTTTTTTGTAATTTTGAATATTTGAAAAATATAAATATGGATTTGTGTTTATATTAATGCATACTTGTCGAGCACAAATATGTCTTTATCTATTTAATATATATACTTATTTCAAGTATATATGTATATATTTTTTTTGTATTTGGGTTTGTATTTAAAAACTCTTTAAAACACTGATACTACCTAAAATCAAATTATAATATAGAAATAAAGGATGTACTATTTACTTTATAAGTAATGCCTTTGTAATTTATTTGGAAGAGTATTAATATTTTATTTTTATTTTTATTTTAGTGCCAGAGTCATTATGAAATTAATTGAATTCACAATTTAATGGAGAATAACTTCGTATTTCACTTATTGTTTAATCTTTAGGTCACTTACACATATTATTGTTCATTGATATGTTTAGATATACATAAGCTTACTTATTGGATGTTTATATTAGTTTTAATAGAATTCTCTTTGTTTCTAATATATATATTTTGTTAGTTAGTCATATTAACCTTGAGAATAAGTTATAATAATAGATCTCATTGCTCTATATGATTTTAGATTTATTTCATGTATAAGCTAGTTGGAAGGGCATATAAACAATTTATTTAAATATAACTGGGATAATTTGATCTATCTTCATTTAAATTATACAATCTATTATAATAAGCTTTCTCAACAATTGGATTCATTTAGATTACATATATTCCATTACATTTATCATCCAGTGTTTGAAGCATTATTTTCTTCTCATATATTGATGTTCCATTAGATTTGATGTATAATATGTCTGTATATATATATTGTCCATTACAATATATATATATATAAAGGTGGGATTCCACCTTCATTGTTAAAAGGAGGTTGCCATAACAACAGTTTGAAATTGTTGATTGTTATTGATATTGGAATTGTTTAAGTGTTGACTGGCTTTTAATTATATATATATTATTTTTAACTTTTTAATATTTGCATAATAATTAAAAGCATTTATTATAAAATATTTTATGAATATTATTTTAACTATTTAGTATTCAGGTAACTTTTGTGCTTCTATTTAAAATCATGAATAAAAATAATGTTCCAGATGGAACACATTAAAAATTGATTCCAATACTATTTTGTTTATGAAACAAGCATTTTTAAAAACTGCAACCATTACAAGAGATATTAAGATTTATTTTTATGTCTTAATTCATTGTTGACACTTTTTAGTGTTTATATTTTAAAAATAAAAATGTATAAAAACATATCACCTTCTCACATGCATTACTGAACATTTACTGAAGCAATATTAGTGTTTGAAATTCATTCCACCAAAACTTTATATTACACTGTCTTCAATTTCTAGCACATATCAAAAATTTGAAAGAAAATACATTTGATAGAAATATATTAAAAACAGATTGCCAAATTTATCCTAAACAAAATAAAGTATTTAAGTTTAAAAAAGTATTTAAAAATCTAGTTTTTAGTCCAATGAAAAATTGATAGAACATAAACCAGAATTATCTGTATTTGCTGTCTTCCATTAAGCTGAATAATCTGTTATCTGATAAAATATATGATCAATTTTAGCAATCTTATTTATCATCACATGATAACCATTTCTTATGCTTGCATATAATTATTACTCTGACTGGCACTGAGTGGCATTACTGTATGGAGAGTTTTGCCTGTTTCAATCTTATTTATCCACATTTTACTTAAAATCAAACATATTGCATATGTGCTTTCAATATTTGCATTTTCTAATAAAAATTTATCCACATTACAAATTAATACTTTTATATAATTATTTTAATCTTACACAGTGCAAAATGCACTTTTTAACCTTCAATAAGTTATTCCAATTCATTAGGTTTTTTGATTGATAGTGATTTTTACTCACAACAAATAAAAAACATTTTTTTCTATGATTATAATTTATTTTTGTCAGTCATAATTGTATAAATAAAACAGAATCAGTATCCAATACAATCATTGGTGTTCAAATGATGTCTGATCTAAAGACTGTTAATCATCTAAGGACAACTGTGGTATATATTAAACTTGAAGATAAAAGCTATTAAACTCAACATTCTAGATTATACATTTTGGAAAAAGTCTATGTATACAGTTTAATAAAAACAGGCAAAACTCTCCATACAGTCATGCCACTCAGTGCCAACCAGAGTAATCAATGGATGCAAGAAGGCTTGTGCATAAAATCCCCATCTAGTGCCTACTCATCCAATATCCCCAGACTAGTTTCTGGCATCCAGTGATTACTCTAGTTGGCACTGAGTGGCACTACTGTATGAAGAGGTTTGCCTGTTTTAATAACAGTTATGTGCTAGCATAAGAAATAGTGACCATGTGATCTACAGTTTAATCATATAAATAATAATAATGTATTTTCAGTTACTGCTACAAAATAATATGAAGTGGATGTTAGAAATTTGTCTCTTCAGTTTCTTTAAGTCCTCAAAAATAATCTTTTCACAATTAATATATTAAAACAATATTAATACATATATAAATTTGAACTTAACCCATCTGGAATGCCAAATGTAAGAGATTTATTTTTTTGACCAATGATAAATTAGTGTAAATTTAAACTTATCTGGATAGTCAAAAGTATGATATTTATATTTTATTAACCAATCATAAATTATTTTTACATCTTCTCCTTTACTTCTTTTGCATTTTTCTTTATATATTCATATTTATTACTTTTTTATATAAATCTCCTCATATACACTTTAATGCAATTTTTATATAATTTCTCTTTTTATTTTTCTAACAGTTTCGACTGTCCTACAGTCTTCATCAGAGCTACAACATTTTAACATATAGTCATATAACCATTATTTTATATACATATAAAAATACACATAAAAATATATATTATACATGATTATTCATAATCATATTTTCTTTCTCTATATTTTTATTTTTCTTATTTCCCAATTATTATTTTCTTACTATTTATTTCTTTATTATTTCTACTTCCTTTTTCTTTTTCATTTTTTTCTTCTATCCTATCAATCATTCTACATTTATTTATTTTTTAATATATCTCTATAATTCTTTCATTTTATTTTTTGTTTTAACTGTTAATCTAATTTCTTTCTTCCTTTCTATTATTTATTTATTCTTTTATTAATAATTTCTATTTTATTCTTATTCCTATCTTTATTGTTATTAATTATTCTCATTTTTTAATTTACTTATTTATTTTATTTATCTTTTTATACCTTTCTTCTTTCCTTTTACATTTATAACTAGCTATTTTTTTTTAATTCTTTAGCCACTTTTTCATATACTCCTTTAATTTAACTCCCTCTCTTATCAATTTATTTAACTTTTTTCCACTCTTTAAACTTCTTTATATTTAAAAAACTTTATATATACAATTTTTTTTTATTTTTCTATTATTACTAATATTTTTTTATGAAAATATCTTTACCCCCCCCCCATCTGTATTTAGATTTAATTAAAAATTTATTTATTTAGGTGAAATTAAAAATAAAATGGAAGGGTTTTTGAGATATATTAAAGAATAAATAAAGAATGATAAATAGGATAGAAGAAAAAATAAAAAGGAAGTAGAAATAATAAAGAAATAATAAAAAAATAATAATTGGGAAATAAGAGAAGTAAAGGTATAGAGTTAGAAATAGAATATGATTAAGAATAAAAATGGAAAATATGTATTTTTATGTGTATTTTCATATGTATATAAAATAATGGTTATATGATTATATATTAAAATGTTGTAGCTCTGATGAAGGCTACAGGACAGTCGGAACTGTTTAAAAATTAAAGGAGCAATTATATAAAAATTGCATTAAAGTGTATATGAGGAGATTTATAAAAAAAGTAATATACAATCATAAATTAGTGATGAGCATAATGTAGAGCATTACTGAAGAGCATTACCAGTTTATAAACTTTCTGCTAATAATATTAATCCACTAAAGTAATATTTTATATTCATCATATATATGCTCTTAATACATGCATATTATTCAGGTTATATCTAATCAGAATATGGTTTACAGGAACTGAGCTTAATGAAACATATATTTGTTTATGGTTGGTACCTTTCTCCCAGCCCCTTATGGTACCACCAATAACTGACATTTGAAACCATATTCAAATGATGATCATCCCCTTAGCACCAAACTATAGTTTGAAATATACAAAAGACAACTATGATATTATCCTATTTAATTGCAACCTCTGGTAAAATTGGTAAAATGCACAAATGAGAGCATTTGACATATGAGAACAAAGGCTAACAATTAAAATTTGACAAATTTTATTCACTCAGTAACAAAAACATGATGTATTGATCCATTTCCTCAGATAATGGATTATGTTAACATGTTTATTACAACCTTCAATAAGTCATTGAAGATTGTTTTTTCTAAGCAATGGGTTTTTGACAATTTCTGTTACCTTCTACATCTTAACTTAAACTATCAACATTTATTTCATGTGTCTTTTGATGCTTTAATGATACAAATAAATAAATAGTAACCAAAGATAAAAATAATTTTATAATCAATTAAAATAAATAATACATAAAAAAATTATTATTCTGGAAAAAAACTAAATATATCATACTTGTACTTATATGATGGGCTATTTCCATCATCTAACATTAAATTATGAATGTCTTTAGAAATATTTTTAAACTTATTCTACTGTTAGTAATAACACATGTTTTCTTTTTTAGGCATTGCTGGCCTGACCAGTGATAGCACTAGCATGAAAAGCAAAAATGAATCTTTAAATTTTTGGGAATTGAATTTTAAGGCAATTCTCCAACCAACAGGGCAATTCTTCCAAAGACAACAGCTAGTAGAAATTTAATATAATTATCTATGAGGTGCCTCCTAATTTCTCCATTTTTTCATAAGAGCAAAATTGATCAAAAACTCCAGACATTGTGTACTGTCATGGTAGTTTGACTTAAGGGGTCATTTGCCATTGTCATAGGAGCAGATATTTTTAAATTATTTTTTTTTGTAACTTTACCTGTCTCTATAAATATATTGGAGATATATAAAGATGGGGTTCCATCTTTATTGTAAAAAGGAAGTTGCCTTAGCAACAGATTGAGAATGTTATTGATATTGGGATTGCCTAAGTGATGACTGATTTCAATGATTACTTGTAAACTCATTAACCCTTGAGCATTATTCCACTTACTATTTAAGTAATACATTGAGTGTATTTTGAAAATTATAATTGCAGTTTGAATGTTATAATTAAAATATTTATTAGTCAGCATTCAGAACAGGTTATATTTATCTGTTTAAGAAGGTTTATTTAAACTTCATTGTATCAATAATTTCAAGTTGCACTCTCTAATGCCTATAAATATATTGAACCATAGATAAAGATAGGATTTTACCATTATTGTTAAAAAAAGATTGCCTTGACAATAGATTGAGATTGTTATAGATATTGGAATTGCATAAGTGTTGACTGATTTTAATGACTCACATTTTTTATATGTTCTTTTTTTTAATGATTGTATTGTGCCATTTCAATCTATTTTAATGGAGTGACTGGTCTTCCAGCATGCAATTTTCCACATTTCATGGATGCAGTTTTTTATTTTCATAATTTCAAGTTTAGGCTTTGATGTTAGAATAACTCTGTTATGTAATACTGACTGCATTTTTTTGTTTATCTATTATTCCTGATATATATGAATGCACTGCAGTACCAAAAATTGGTTTTTTTGTTTCTTTGTCTGTTTAAGTTTTTTTAATGATGGCTATTCATGAGAGTTTGTTCATAGATCTTTTCTTTTTCCAAATCACTGATATCTGAACAAACTTCTTATGCTCTGTTCAATTATAATAGTATGTTTTGATATTTTGTGTTTCTGGTGCTATTACATCACTCTAAATATTTTTATGTATGTATGGATTTTCTGTGCAATGTAGTAATTATTATTTAATAAGATTATTGTGATTTAATATTTTACTGTAAATTATTAATCATCAGTTCAACAGAATAAATTTCAAACAATATGCACTTTACTAATTAAAGATTATATATAAGGTATATGAGCACAGACTTTCACATGACCCATCACTCTCCACACCATCTCATAACACTGATACCCTTAAACACATATATGTTGAAAAGATAAATAATCACCAATATACATATTTTATGTTAAACCAGCAATCATCAGTTGGTCCAGATTATCATCTCTACTTATATATGCAGTATGTGCTTAGATATACATTAAGATAGCCAATCATCATACTTTAATGGACAGACTTCAATCCTCTCCCCACTCCAACTCTTCAACCATCCATTCAGTTGAAAATCTGATGATAAAACACTCAAAGGCTGCCCTGAGGCTGAGATTTTCATCACACCCATGTTGACCCAAATTCAATCTGATCCCTCATGTACAGAACATAATCCCTTTAACACTATGCAAGGGATAGGCAGACATCTCTACTATGTAATAACTGAAATACAGCCCTTTTATATACCTGTATCAATATATGTAATATATAGGGTATCTGAGCACAGACTTCCACATGACCTACCACTTTCCACTCTATCTCATAACACTGATACACTTGAACACATATATGTCAAAAAAGATAAATAATCACCAATATATGTATTTCATGATAAACCAGCAATCATCATTTGGTCCAGATTATCATCTCTACACATATATACAATAAGTGCTCAGATATATATTAAGATAGCCAATCTTCATACTTTAATGGACAGGCTTCAATTCCCTCCACACTACAACTCTTCAACCATCCATCCAATTGAAAATCTAATGATGAGACACTCAAAGGTCACCCTGGGGCTGAGATTCTCATTACACCCATGTTGCCCAAAGTCAATCTGACTGCTCATGTACAGGACATAATCCATTTGAGACATATATAAGGGATGTGCAGACATCTCTACTATGTAATAACTGAAATACAGACTTATTATATATCTGTATTAATATATGTAGTATATAGGATATATGAGCACAGACTTTCACATGACCCACCATTCTCCACACCATCTATCTCATAACACTGATATACTTGAATACATATATGTCGAAAAGATAAATAATTTTGAAGCACTAAATAAAAGAATAGAAAAGCAAAAGGTAGAATTAAATGATAAATTTGGTGACAAATTTAAGGCATCCAATCCAAGGTTTGAAAAATTTTGCTTATAATTTAGATACTTAAGTTGAAATAATCTGAAGAATAATATAATGCTAGATTTGAAGAATTGGGGATAAAACAATAAGACTTGAAAATAAATTAAACTTGGCTGAAGAAAAATTTGAAAGAGGATTTAAAATTTTAAATAATAGTATAAGTGCTTTTTAAAGTGTTCATCAAAGATATGTGGAAAAAGTTGCTAAAATAGAGAAAAGAGGTGATGATTTTGAAAGAAAATTACAGTGTGAATTATACCACATCAAAATTAAAATTAATGGTATACAAATAAAATTAGGTGAATAATCAAAAGCTGCTAGAGAGGCTATGCACAAAACAGGGATTAAGAAGTCTGAAGTTGATATTAGCACTCTAGGAGATGAGATTAAAAAATCTCAAAATAATGATATAAGAAATGAATTCATAAAAACTAAAATAGAGATAGCTGTTAAAGATGATATTATCAGTAATCATAAAGTAGAATCAGTAATGGAAAAAGTTGAAGGATTTCTGGAAATTTTATCAGTGTGAGAGTACATGTGAAGTGATTCTTAGGGTTACCTATCCATAATTGCATGGTGTTTATCAGAAGAAATTAACTCTGTTTGATATTTATTTCAGAAACAAAAAATGTCATGATTCTAACAGGAATTGGGGAAATTTCAATGAAATGGATACACTTAATTTATTTAAAAATAATTTGAAATGTCATGGAGGTCTTGATGATGAAAGAGTTTATTAAAATAGAAAGCTTGAATAAAGAAAAGTTTTACAAAATAAAGTAAATATGATAAGAGAATTTGATCCATTGTTTTATAATAACAAAGATAAGGAAGATCATAATATTAATTTCAGATATATATATAGTATTATTGAGGAATAGATCATATAAAATATATATTAATAACTTGAGTATCTTAGTAACTATTAACCATTGGTATCAGTGTGGTGATAAATGTAAAATAAGAATATCACATACCATTCGTATGGAGAGTTTTGCCTGTTTTAAAATAAGAATACCAAGTATAAACGAATTTAGATTAAATAGCAATGGAGACCAAAACTTTTTTATGAATCAAAGGATTAAGTACTTTGCTAACTATACAAGAAATTATTATGATTATTAATAAATGTGTTCTATGAAAGTTTCATTAAGTTTAAAAAACAAATATTAGTAGATACTATCTATACAAATATTTTTTGTGTTATCAATATATAAATTGTTTGATTATAGCAGAAATTGTTGAAAACATCAGTTTAATTTTTTGCAGCTTTGAGTAGAACTTAAGTAAAAAAACTATGTATATTTTTTGACACATAGCCAGAAGTCATAAAATTTAAAATAAGTTGATTTGAAATATTTATTTGAAGAGTTTAAAATGATATGGCTCTACAGAAAACAGATAAAATTAGATTATATGTGATTATTCAATAACATTTCAATAAATTTACAGTAAAATATTTTACTAATGCTGCAATTGATTAATGCTATTATTATTTATCATAATATTAAATGATGGAACAGTTTGCTTATGCTTATATTTGGTATAGTTACAAAATGACAAATATAAGAATTTATCTTATGAATATTTTATAGTTTAAATGCTTAGAACACCTTTAGTTTTTTTAAGGAGTTATTTACTTCTTGCTATAAATAAAAGATAATGAAAGGATATATTATTTAAGTCACTTGATATTTGTAATTTGAATTATAGTGGCACTTAGGTGATGATGGTTGCATATAATGCTTAGATGACAATGTATATTTATGGTACATTATAAAGTTATAGAGATGGGAGATAATGTAACATCCTAGTCATGCATTCAGTATGCTTATATAAAAATATTTTGAGCCATTCATTTATTGCTTATAAGGTTATTAATTATTGCAATCATACATTGATGTCTTCTCTAATTTTATCTTGTTATGTCTAATTTTAAGACATTATGAACATAGTATACAAAATAATATTTTTGGTTTGATTTTTTATTTTAAATATCACATGCAATCTAGTTTGACATTTCATTTTAAACGTCACTTAAATTATTATAGAAACAAACGAAACATTTTTTTTAAAAAAGGGTCAGAATGATATTGTCTAATTTTATTTTATTATGTCTAAGTTTAAGTTATTATAAAATGCACCAATAAACAAAATAATAATTTGTAACTTGTTTTATTTTTATTTTTTTAGCTAAGTTTGCAAATTTTTTTTTCTGTTATATTTTATGAAGTTTAGTGTCCTGTTTTTAAAAATCATTGATTAAAATTAAAATATTTAAGTTTAAAGATCTATTTTTAAGTCAAAATAACATTGCTTGCTTTTATATTCAATAGTGGGTACAAATAGCTGAACAATGCTTATATTTTCACTTTACTTGTGTGTGTGAATATTCATATGCATATATGGTTATTGTCAATACAAGATTATTGTATAAGATTTTTAAAATAATGTATTTTTTTTTTAAATTTAAATTTTAAAAGAACATTACAGAAACCCTGTCCTAGGTTTAGATCATCTCAATGATTACTCAATAATACTAAAGGAATAAACTTGAATGTATCAATAGTAACCATGTTTTATATAACTTCATAAAACTTCATGAACAAACAAAGAGTATAAAATAAGCATGTGGCTTCAAGTTGGTCTCATTTTTCTTGCTGTTTTCTATAAAGAATATATATTTAATAGTTTAATTACTATAATGCATTATGCATTAATGTTTTTTAAAAAAGTAATATATTTATCTATTTAGAAATCTATATTGTTGATAACATTATGGATAACTAGATAGAAAAGTTTGATGTTTTTCCCAGATCAAAATCTTCAACGCTTATTTTAAAATAACAAGAAAAAATTTCATCATCGTGATAGCATTTGGAAAGTTTTTACAAAAAGAATTTGCAATGTTTACTTAAATTTAACCCGGATATTTATGTACATATATGTCTTATGAAAATGTATATTATTGCTAAAGTATAAAATTGATGATTTACTAAGAATCTAAATAATAACAACTTGTAAAAATGGAACAATTATTTTGTTGAAAGAATGCTAAAAATTTTGATCTAATACAGCGGTTCCCAAACTTTCTGGGATAAAATACCACTGAATTTTAGGAAAGGGGATGGCATACCAGTAGTTAAAAATTTGTCAAATTTCTATATGATGGAAAGTAATAGAATTTAATACAGACTATGTATTTGGGTTTTTTTATTTATTTATTTAGGTATCATAACATTTTACAACAATATATATATATTGTAAAAGATTGGCAAATCTACTTTATTTTAAAAATCATATGTTGGTTTTAAAAAAAATCTCTTTGATTTGATGTTTATATATAGAGTGTTATTATTGTTTATGGTTATTAGTTATAGTTATTGTTGTTTGATTTATTATTTTATTTATTTGTTGATGGTACATCACTTTAAATATTTAATTGTTATTATTATTATTATTCTTAATGGTGAGATTTTTAATAGTAATAGTGACATGATCTAATTATTATAGATAAATAAAGACATATAAATTGTTGATTATAAAAAAGATTATTTTTTTGTAGTGATTATTAAAAAATGCAATGTTATTATTTATGTATATATATATTTGTAAAGCTATCAAATAAATTTTCGATTTAATATTTTTTATATGATTAATATTTTTTTATTTTGAATGTTAATTGTTTAAAAAAAACATATGTAACAATGGTTTTCAAAACTGCATGTTCTGTGGCACATGGAAAACAACAACAACAACAAAGATCGGCCATGATTATTAAGATGGTTATTAAAAGAAACTGAAGGAGAAAAAGCTAATTGTATTTTTATATTCAGTATCTTCATTTGTCAAGATAATTGGATAATCTACTGTATGTAAACACATAAACCATGATGGGCTAATAATAATATATTATATATTGCAGCCAGGGGGCTGCCTTTCCTTTTCTTTTATCCCAGATCAATTAAAAAGAAAAACTAGGCAAGAATTTCAACATATGAATTTTCATCACGTCTTAAGTTGAAATGTATGATATCTATCTAAAAAAAGATCTACAATGGTAAATTCAATAACAATTTGAAAGCAGCTAAAATTAGTCAATATATTGGATTCAACATTTCAATTTATTTTTTTTCAAGGAAAGAAATTTTAAAAAAAATATATGCGTCTAGGAATTGACAATTTTCTCTAATGTGATATTTTCTTAAAAATTTAACCTTGGCTAGAATGCCTTCAAATATTAAAGAAATATAAAGGAATAAAACAATGGAACAAGTTGAACTTTGAAAAGGGAATAAATAACTTTATTAATGTGATATGTTTATATATATATTTTTGAGATCGATATATATTTTTTTTTATTAGAAAAATGAAACATTTTATAAGTATAATTCTGTTCCATTTAAGCATCTTGTTTAAAAAAAAAATGTTTTAAA
The DNA here is from genome assembly GCA_028023455.1 of Epiperipatus broadwayi. NCBI lineage: Eukaryota > Metazoa > Onychophora > Udeonychophora > Euonychophora > Peripatidae > Epiperipatus > Epiperipatus broadwayi. The sequence continues at coordinate 6,582,407 of JAQFVV010006211.1, forward strand.
AATGTCAAAATTAACACTTAAGTATTAGAAATTTGTAAGTAAAGCTCTAAGTTTAAATTGCATATGGGTTATTATATATATATTTAATAAGTGAAATTTATATTTGCAAATTTTATTATCAAAAGTTTTATTATTTATATAACTTAATATTTTTTTTAAAAAATATTTTTTTATTTATCTGATAATTGGATATGTTCTTAGGGATGGATCATAGATTGAGTTGATTTATTAAAGGTTACTTATCAATTAGAAATCATCATTATATATATATATATTTGTGTGTGTGTACGTATATAAGATAACAAGTAACAAAATGAGGTGAAATAAGTTCCATATTCATATTAAGTTATAAGTTAGCACTAAATGACTAAGTAGTCAAAGATATGTTATATTTATAAGCCTGAGTGAGCCTCATTATAAATAATAAAAAGAGTATTCAATGCTTGTAGAAATAAGTATAGTCCAAAAGTGGATATAATATATAAACCTTTTATAATGTAGTGGAGTAAATTTTGATGATTTCTTTTGATTTAATGATATTTAATCAATTAACCTAGCTTTGAGAGCATATCTATTATCTACTTTATTAATTTTATAATATTTTACCAATCAATTATTTATTTATTTATTTATTATTTTTATTTTAAATTCATATAACTCTTATGCAAAACAGAAACAACAATTTATATATTTGCTGTATATAATATACCTTTATTTTTTTTGTGTGTGTATTTGGGTTTGTATTTAAAAACTATTTAAAATACTGATACTACTTAAAAATCAAACCATAATATAGAAATAAAGGATGTACTATTTGTTTTATAAGTAATGCCTTTGTATTTTATTTGGAAGAGTATTAATATTTTTTCTTTTTCTTTATAGTGCCAGAGTCATTATAAAGTTTATTAAATTCACAACTTAATAGAGAATAATTTCATATTTCAATTATTATTTAGTTTTTTAGGTCACTTATACAAGTCAATGTTCATTAATATATTTAGATATACATAAGTTTACTTATGTAATGTGTATATTAGATTCAATAAAATTCCCTTTGTTTCTGATATATATTTTGTTAGTTAGTCAAATTAACTCTGAGAATAAATTTAATGATAGGTCTCATTATTGCTCTGTACAATTTTGATTTATTTCATATATAGCTAGTTGGAAGGGCAGATAAGTAATTTGTTTAAATATAATTGGGATAATGTTATCCATTATATTTTGGTTCCTCAATGATTGGGGCAATTTTATCTTTTTTCATTTAGATTATACTATCTATTACATTTGGCTTTCCCAATGATTGGATCCATTTAAATTGTTAAGATCTTTCTTTATATGTATATTTCAATCTATTATATTTGTTGTTCAACGTTTTGGGCATTCTTTTCTCAGTATATGTGTATGATATGCTATGTTTATATTATTTAAATTGGATGATATATATGTTCTATTACATTTTGTTTGAGATCATTTAGATTATATATATTCCATTACAATAGATATATATATATATATATGATGGAATTAAAATCCATTATGCTGCCTTTATAAAATACCTTAATATAAAAATATTTAAATATAAAAATATAAACAAATATTATAGACAATATTTGAATTAATAAATAATAAATTTATTTACATCAAATCGATTTTCATTCAAAATGAACCTTCTCAAGATGTTAGAATAAATCAAAAAATCACGCGATTTATATTAAGTTAGTATACATTTATTGTTCAAATTAAATCTTAAAAATTATTAAAATTTTTAATGTTTAATTGACGACTTACGAATCAACTTTATGGATTCTTGGAGCAAAATTCAGAAACTTGGTATCCTTTAACTTTAATAATAAAGCTGTCATAAAATTATGACAAATCAAGGACACAGTTTATACAATTTACTATCAAGAGTCAGAAGACACAGATCACACTAAATGTCTGTAGAGTTGAAAGAAATCAGATGGTATATCTTCAATATAACAATTTTCTTAATTTTGTTTATAAAAATCTTTAAATAAATTAAAAGATATTATATCCATTGAATTATATAAAAACTTGCATTTTTCTTTAGTAGATCAAAATTCTAAAGTCATTTCGTTCTTTAATATAAATATTTCAATGACGTTCTAATTTAAAACCATTTCTAATTTTCTTCAATAATATTTCATATGATGGAATTAAAATCCATTATGTTGCCTTTATAAAATACTTTAATATAAAAATACTTGAATATAAAAATATAAACAAATATTATAGACAACAATATTTGAATTAATAAATAATAAATTTAATTAAGAAAACTGCTATATTGAAGATATACCATCTGATGTCTTTCAACTCTACAGACATTTAGTGTGATCTGTGTCTTCTGATTGTTGATAGTAAATTTTATAAACTGTGTCCTTGATTTGTCATAATTTTATGAAAGCTTTATTATTAAAGTTAAAGGATACCAAGTTTCTGAATTTTGCTCCAAGAATCCGTGAAGTTGATTTGTAAGTCGTCAATTAAACATTAAAAATTTTAATAATTTTTAAGATTTAATTTGAACAATAAGTGTATACTAACTTAATATAAATCGCGTGACTTTTTGATTTATTCTAACATCTTGAGAAGGTTCATTTTGAACGAAAATCGATTTGATGTAAATAAATTTATTATTTATTAATTCAAATATTGTTGTCTATAATATTTGTTTATATTTTTATATTCAAGTATTTTTATATTAAAATATTTTATAAAGGCAACATAATGGATTTTAATTCCATCATATGAAATATTATTGAAGAAAATTAGAAATGGTTTTAAATTAGAACGTCATTGAAATATTTATATTAAAGAACGAAATGCCTTTAGAATTTTGATCTACTAAAGAAAAATGCAAGTTTTTATATAATTCAATGAATATAATATATTTTAATTTATTTAAAGATTTTTATAAACAAAATTAAGAAAACTGCTACATTGAAGGTATACCATCTGATTTCTTTCAACTGTACAGACATTTAGTGTGATCTGTGTCTTCTGACTCTTGATAGTAAATTGTATAAACTGTGTCCTTGATTTGTCATAATTTTATGAAAGCTTTATTATTAAAGTTAAAGGATACCAAGTTTCTGAATTTTGCTCCAAGAATCCGTGAAGTTGATTTGTAAGTCGTCAATTAAACATTAAAAATTTTAATAATTTTTAAAGATTTAATTTGAACAATAAGTGTATACTAATTTAAGATAAATCGCGTGATTTTTTGATTTATTCTAACATTTTGAGAAGGTTCATTTTGAACGAAAATCGATTTGATGTAAATAAATTTATTATTTATTAATTTAAATATTGTTGTCTATAATATTTGTTTATATTCAAGTATTTTTATATTAAAGTATTATATATATAAAAGTAAAACAAATGATTGCAACACATTTAATGAGAGGTATACTTTAAGTATAATTATACGTTGTAAAAATATAAAAAAAGAAAAAAAAATTAAATGTATACAGCACAAAATAAAAATTATACATATAAAAATATAGAAAATGAAAATATATTTTTGAATACCACAAAAATGTAAATGCTTAATAATACTCTTTGAGTAATAACAAAATATTTTAATTAGTGTGAGATTTGTATTTCTTTATTATTAACAAGATTAGAAATATCTGGCTCAATTTTGCTCAGCTTAGGTGAAGATCTGATTCAATATTGTGCAAGTTTCTATACTTGTTTTTTATCACAATCCTAGCAGAAAATTCACTCTCACACAAATATGTGGTACTAAATGGCATTAAAAATTTTAATGCTTGTTGAGAGTTTTGGATATTCTACCTGGATAGACAACCAAAATGAAAACAAGCCAATACTCTGAAATTTCAATTTCAGTCGACTGTCACTAATAAAAACTTTCACAATTAAATTATTTGGGATCTCCTCTGTAAATGCAAAGGGATTGTGAATTCAACCTTGAGCAGTAAAATCTTCAGTAAAATATTTGTGAAAACAATCATATAAAGATTTTAGATGATCCAGCTTATCATTAATAATAACACAGTTTGTTATTGATAATTGTTTTCTTCTAAAAAAATTTATAGGGTGGAAAGCACACTGAAATTCCTTTGATTTGTTTTTGTTTTTAAATGCTGTTATTTTATCATCAAGGTCAAACGGAATTCTTAGCTCCTTGCAAACTCATATTTAAATCATTTAGCCATGAAAAAATATCCGAGATATGCTAAATAGCCATTCATCATTAGTAAGATGATCTTTTATTGAATCTCCTGAATCCATAAGAAAAATATTTATCTCAGAATGTAACTCAAAAAGTCAGCTGAGAACATTGCATCATGAAAGCCATTGAACCTTGGTATGAAGTAATAGTGTTTTATGTTCACTCTCCATGTCATTACATTGAACTGAAAATAAGCAGGAATTAAGAACTTTTGGAATCAAATTAAACTATTTTTACAGCTTTATTAAGAACAGATCTTAAATTCTCAGGAATATATTTTGTAGTTAAAACTTTCTGATAAATTATGTAGCGCATAGATTCTTTAATTTTTGTTACTATACTTGATAACTGTCCAGTCATTGTGCAAGCACCATCTGTGCAAACTCCAATACCCTTATATCAACTTATATTGTTGTTAATAAAATAGCCATTGATAATACATTCATCTAATGTTGTTAGTGCAGATAATGACTTACAAAATATTTGTTCTTGAATTTCATTGAGGAAATCTAATCTTACACATATAAGTTATTGTGCTAATTTAGAGATGTTGGTGCTTTTGTCTATTTGCAAAGAATAAAACTGGCATTCTCTTAATCTCTTGATTAAAATATTTTCAATATTTGATGCCATATCATCTATTTGCCTTTTTACTATGTTGTTTAATAGTGACACTCTATCAATTTCCTCGGCTGCTTTTTCTCTGAATACAGATTTCACAATGTCTTTAGTTACTGGTAGAAACAAAGATTCTCCAATTGTGTGTGCTTTTCCACACCTGGCTATATGCAAACTTATTACATACGATGCCAGTACACAATTGGTGTTAACACTGGTGAAAGAAGATACAAGTGCTGTTTAGTCATGAAATTTTCATAGTTCTCTTTTTAAAAAATCAATTGATTTTTCTTTTAAATTTTGATGTTAATGCCTTTTCAAAAGAGAAGGCTTCAAACATCCATTTGACAAACATTCAAAACATATAACACACTATGAAATAGATTCTGTTTCTGTGCCAGATTTCATGGAGAATCCATACTTTATATAGTCAGGATCATACTGCCTAATCCAACTGATCTTTACATTTTGATGCCGATGGTTCATCTTTGTTTATATCTGACGATTTATTTTCTTTTGATTTGGCATAACTACATCCAGCCTGCTCTAAAAATCTCTTCATATTAAGGCTTATTTTAAATGACAAAATAATATAATAATAAAAAAACTAATAAAATAAATACAACTTGAAACTTACGTTTAATATTATTACATCAATTGTAATTCACAAAACAAAGAACAACTTAAATATTTTTAATACGCTCGCGCTAGATATAACACTACAAACAACAGTTACAAACAGATTTTATGACTGTACATATCACCATAGTAAAAACACAAAATATTACTATTTTTCATCAAACTTTTACTTTGTTTTATTTTTTCTTAAAAAAAGTTGATATAAAAAATTAACCAATGATACTTTTGTGATATTTTTTTAAAATAAAAATGTTTAATAAAATAAATAATTACAAGTTATACATATTTATCGCGTACCGTTACGCATAACAACGGTTGTGAACTACTGATCTAATATATTGTTATAACATGTTTACTGCCATCTAGTGTAGTAATTTAAATTATAAAATCTTTGTTATAAAATGTTTACTATAAATCTATATACGTATTTATACCCTACGGTGCCTATGGATTATTTGATACATTAATAGATGAAGTGATAATTACATTGAAATGAAAATTATAATAGCTGAAGATTACCAATGAAATTAATGTCTGTTTACAATCTGCTTCATATATATATATAACTTAATAAAATTAAAACCACAAGGATATACAGAATAACTTATGATGTAGTAACAATTATTTAAAAGGATTTATGTGTTTTAATGCTTTACTGGAAATTATTAATTGCCAGTTCAATGGAATAAATTTCAAACATTATGTTCCTTTCCTATTTGAATGTCGCATATTAATTATTGGATTTTGAATTCAGGGAATAAAGTCTAAGGTGCAGTAGAACATATATATAATAAACATTCATCATTGATTATAGATTGTTTGATTTCATTTAAGATTTATCATTACATTTATATTTAAAAAGACATCATTTTAATGTATGTTTGGTATGTGAGGGAATGTTTAAATATATACATAATTCAAGGAAAATTGCAATAATTTTCTAAAGTTTATAAATAATAATTAAATAGATTTTAGTCTGATAACTTGTTTAGATTAAGTCAATATCTTTATAGTGGATAAACTATAAGAAGTTATGATTTATTTTATAATTTCATATTTGTTTGTCAAAATTAATTCGTAGAATGAATATTTTCCTTTGATTTTGAAGTAAGTGTTTTGTCCGGGATCACTTATTAGTACAAACATATACGATACAATATAGCATGTTAAAAAAACTAGATATATGTAGTATATATACAACATATAGAACCACATAAAGCATTTGAAATAATAATGGAAATATACATTAAAGATAATAATAAGAATATTAAAATGGAATGTCATCAATTGTATAAAATATTAAATATATGTTGTAAAGATGTGGTATTTGTGCTTAATGATATATATTACAAACAATGTAAGGGTTTGAATATGAGAAATAGTTTGAGTGGGTTGTTAACTTCTATATTTATGAATGATTTTGAAAAAAAAAAAAACTTTTGAAATATAAACCTGTATTTTATGTTAGATATGTGGATGGTTATTTTTTAGTATTTAATGGAAATTATTGAAAATCAGCATACTGTAAATCTAGAATATCAAGAAAAATTTTTTTTCATTTTTTTAATCAATTCAAATTAAAAGTTTTAATATCATACCTGTATAACATCTTGATTCCTGAATCATAGATCTAAAGACTATTGTTATAAAAATAGAAAACAATTTTCAAGTTCTCATTTAACATGAGTTTTCATTTGGAAGTCCTGAGATTTTCTAACACTTTTTCTTATTCCATTATTTAAAAGCTGTACAATATGAACAAACGTTACTGGCAATCAGCTAGTTTCAAAAAGTGTGATGTAACTCTTTAGTTGTTTGAGTCAAATGCTTTGATTAAATTATAAAATTTATAAACCACTTAACACCTTTTTTGCATGTGTATATCAATAAAAAATATATTTCTAAGGTTTCTGGTTTTTCTAAAACCATATTAGACAGCTGTTTAAAATCTGATTGGCTGTCTGAGAAACAATGGATGGTACATGTGAAAGACTAGCAACCTTTCAATTATTACTAATTTAATAACAACATGTGATTTAGACAAATGTTAAAACCATATTAAATTTCTGATACCCATTCATCTCTGACTAAAAGCAGCCTAATCAATAAAAATCTTGATATATGTAAATAGCAATAATATTCTGCATAATTTTTGCATTCTTCATTATTCCCCTTATTTTTAAAAAGATGAAATAATAGAAGAATTCTTATGACTAGACAGCACAACTTCAAAAATTATATATTTTACTAAACTTTTAATATTATTAAAGTTAGCATATCATTAGTTTGCTTTAAAATTTTTTCAGATATTTCATCAGGTAGCAAATCTTTTATTTTTAAGTTTACAAAGAGCTGTTTTATTTTTTCTTAGTTATAAATTTTCATTCAAATCTAAATGAGTAGATCTCAATTCTTGTATCATTATTTAAAATATAATCAAACTTCTCTCACCAGATGTTCAAAATGTCATTGGTGTTATATTAAAAAATGTCATTGATTGATTTAGTAAGATTATAATATTATTCTAAGATTCATATTTTACTTTTGATGCATTAAAAAAGATGTAAAGACATCATTATCAGCTGATATCTTTTATGCAGATTTTATCCAACAATAATTATTAAGCTTTCTTTTCTGCTATCTTTATATTGATTGTAAAACTCCACATTAAATTTATTATTCTGCCAAACAGAAACTGTCATCAAGTTTTTTAAATCAAGTTACTGATAATAAAATCATTGTGAAATAATCAGTCGTGATTCATTTTAGAAAGATCAAGAATAAATTCACTTCTATTCACAAACATTCTTTAAATTTTATTTTAATTAGGAGAGTTGTTGATTTTACTCTTTATCTCTCTTCATTACAAAAAATCAAATAAGTGTAATTAACTGGTTATCTTGATTTTTGCAAGAATTATTTTAAAAAAGAAAGGAATGCCAAGAATTTTATGATGCTAATTAAGTTCCTGACTTATTTTTCAATATCAAAGTTTAAAGAGAGAAATAGTTGAACAGTTATATTTGTAAAAATTTATCTAATTGCTTGTTATAAAAATTATCATGTTAGAGGCAGATTATGATTGGCTTGGATTCAATATTGTTAAGAAAACCAATGTTGGTGTAAATAAGTCAGAAGAGACCCAAGTGTCTGGTAAGAAAAAAATATTCCTAACTTATTTGCTGAAGAGAACCATCAAAATCTTTATAACAGCTGCCAAAGAAGAAAAAAGCATAAATCTTATTTAAGCTGTTGCATAAACAGCAGAAGTTTTAACCAAGCTTTTAGCATACCATGAGATTAGTTATAAAAATAGTATCTACAATGACAACCATGCACTAAATTTAGCTTAAAGCTAGACATCATCTTCCTTTATATAACTTGCCTTCTCTGGAATAAAATGTAACAAAAAAATTACTCTAAAGTAATCTACAATCTTGTCTTTAACCAAGAACATGAATCTCTGTATGTGTTAGTATCACATGGAAATTTTAGTGGTTGTAAATGAATACTTGCTATTTTTTAACCTGCAAATATTTGCAAATCAGAAAAAGAATAAATTATTCATGTTCATGTGTAGAAGCCATCAAGAAGAAAATTCAACTGGAAATTATAATTGAAAAGAAAAACTCCACAGAAGAATCAAACTATGGTTAAAGATATTTTTGTGTGCATAGTGTATTTTTATTAATAATAAACAAAAAAGATTTTTTCCTTATATAAAAGGAATATTTTTTTGTGTAAAAATTGATAATTTTAAATGTTTTTATCAATATTTCAAATTGCGAAACATGTTTTTTTAATCAATTCAGTTTTCTCTTAAAATTATTAGAGAAGTATTTTTTTGAAAATTTAATTTTTTTAAAATTTAAAATTAATTTTTGAACATATTTTTTCTCACCTAAAACTTAACTAAAGATTAATTAAGCTAAGTCAAAGATTTGTGATTGTTCTTTTTTGAAAATTTTGTTTTCCAACTGTTAGTTATTTACTTAATGAATTAAAAGTTAATTTAATGGATAGAAATCAACTGATTCATATAATTTTTATGAATATATATATATATATTTGATGAAATGAATGTTTAAAATTTCATATTATCATGTCATTTTTTTTATTTATTGTTCATTAATTAGTCATTAAATAATTGTTTTAAAATATTTTTAGTCTTTGTCCCTTTCAACTCGTTATATGAATTGGCAGTGTGTGTAACTTCATTTTATGACAGCTTAGTGTTAAATTATCCCAATAAAACCATTTAGTTGTAATAGAGTAAATCTATAAATTATTTAAAGTTGTTTAGAATAAACTGCTTTATTTATTTATTTATCTTCTGCTTACAGTAAATATTCTACAGTGTTCTTGTTTCAAAAACTAGATTAAGAGTTGTTTATATGGATTAGAGGTTTAGGTGTTTGGAGTCCAGATAACCCTGGATGACACAAAGGTATAACCTTTATAGTCCATGCACTAAGTTTTATTTTAGTATTAATTATAAATTAAGTTTATTCTTCACCAGTACATTAATGGTACTAAATGGCCAGGGCATTGATGATGATCAACATATTTATATATCCCAGCATTATTTTTAATTGTTATATTCTGATGGATTAGCACTTAAGTTTGTGCATACAAATTATTATTATATAATCTTCCCTAAGTTTGGCAAGGACTAAATAATTATCCTGGTCTACAGTTGACCACTTTCTAATCCAGTCACAAGATTGATTAATTTTATGTTTTTTATCATTCATGGTGATGAATGATTATTCTTCTTCTCTATAATTTTGGTGATAAACTTATAAGTTCTTTGCTGATCTCTTAAGCCTATTATATTCCTTATCATTCCTTTTAAATTTAATTTTATATTTCATTTATTTGGGAATAGTGGTGGTTTCAATCTCATCATAATTTAGCCCTAATCCTGGTGTACTGGTGCAGATGGCTACCCAATTGTGAGACCCTGTAACCTCAGATTTTCCCTTATTAATTTTCTAATTTTTATACTGTTACAATATATATATATATTGTGATGATCGCACATACTGCGATCTCACATGTGTATATTTAATATTAAACAATATTAAATATTGTAGTGTTCTTTTTGAAATAGAAAAAAGAAACAAATAAATAAAAGAATTAAGCCAATGAGGAAAGAAAAATGTTGTAATTAATTATTGTAATAAAATAAAAGAGAAGGAAATGGAATCAAACAAGATTTGTATCTTTTACCCTCCAAAGTGTATATTTTGAAAATATAAGAGGTAAACTTAGAAAATATTGAAATCATATATTTGGCTTAAAATCAAAAGTGAGAAAGGAAATATGAACGAAAGAGAAACTAAAAAATGATTTATAAGAAAAAAGTAAAAATTTGAGGAGTTTAAATAAGATTAAAATAGAATTTAAAACATGACAAAAGATAAAGATCTATTCAATAAAAGTACACATTTTGACGAAAAAATGAAATAATGCATGGTAAAAGTATGTATAAAGTATGTATAAAGACAGCAATGTCTAATGGATGTCAAATGAAAATAATTTTATTAAAAAAAGAAAATAAAATAAATAATAAATAAATGTAAAATATTGGTACGAAATTGTATGAAAAAGTAAATTTGTATAAGCTGTTGAAGGCATCGTAAAGTGAAAAGTGTGAAAAAAAAAGCAACAAACAAAAAGATCAAGATAATGAAAGAATTTGAAAAAAGGACATTAATTAATTAATTCAAGACAGTTCACGTAGAGACTTCGGTGAAAACACGGCTCTGATAAGAAGCAGATTAGAATGTAGTAGAAAGTAGACATGAAAATCCTTTAAATTTTGCAAAGAAAAAAACCATAAAGCTGAGTATAAGGACTTCAATGTAGAATACTGAACATTATATGAACATGTAAATGATTTACAACATAAGTGAAGTGTCAAGAATGTGTGACTAAGGGCCATCATGATCACTGGCCCATTCAGACTCACTGTGCTTGAATGGTCACCTTCGCCATGTAACAACTGCCAATGTAGCACTTGCCTGATGATCCACCTGCCATTCCCTTGATGTCCTAGTATGGAGAAGTCACTACAAATAAGAAGAAATTCCACAAACCAAGTCCAACTTAAGAGTGACCCTGCTAAAGAAATGGAGGAATTCCACATGATGGTCAGCAGGACCTTAACTCATATCGGAGATGAAGATAGCCTAGGTAAATTACATATCACACCTATATAGAACATATGTCCACATACTATTGATTTAAAGCAATTGCAAATTCCAGATATTAATGAGATAGACATTAATTAGACTCTTTATAATACCTGGAATGAATGACTGTAAATGGATAATTTATTTTAAAATAGATTACATTTATAGGATTTTAAGCAATACATGAAATTGTAGTATTATATTTAGATGATTTTTTATTGTATGTAAATATTTCATGTAATCTCTTTTTTTTTATTTTATTATTCTAGTAAATATTTCTTAATTATTTTGTCTATTCATCTCATTCTTCGCCATTCCAGACAGTTAATATACCCGGAGGGGTCTGGCTTATAATTATTACTCCATTTTGAGTACTAAATAACATGTGAGGCTAGTGGTCCAGTATTCTTGATCCCATTTAATTTATAAATTATCCAAGCACTGTAATTCATTAATAATTACAGCAGTCGAGAGACATTTGACCGGGAAAGATAAGCTGGGGCAATATCTGTATGGTCACAGGTTCGGTCAAGATGTGGATATAGATTCGTTTATACCCATATGTTCTCTTTGCTTGTGGTAATGGAAGGTGGATGATTTTGATTAAGAATATTTATTATATATCTAAATAAATAAATAGAAGCATCAATTGTTGGTTTCTGTTACATTTTGGGGGCCAGTCCGGGATCTATTGCTGTGCAATTTGTAAAATAAAGAAAATATTTAAATATATATATAAAATTAGTTTAATAAATCAGAATGGTGAGGAGCAAAGACAAAGGGAATAATTTTTTTTTGCGCTTTGTGATACTTTATATATGTATTTCGATGTTAAATGTGTAGAAAGAATAGAAAGAAGGGGAAAAAAATTTAATATCAAGAAAGTTTTTGAAGTTTTGTTGTGACACATTTAATGTAGAAAAGAAATATTCAAATATAATTGTAGCGATCAATAGATTATCTAGATGGAATTGTTGTTAACGAAAAAATAAAGTAGTTAAGTTAAAAAGAATTAAAGTAAAGTTTCAGGAAGATTTTAATGATAAATAAATAAATAAATAGTCGTGTATCTCAGTCAAATGAAGAAAATATGTGTATGAGTCTGAAATAGTCATGTATCTAAGTTAAGTGAAGAAAATATATATGTATGGTTCTAAAATAGTCGCATATCTCAGTTGAATTGAAGAAAATATATGTATGATTTTAAAATAGTCACGTATCTCAGTTGAATTGAAGAAAATATATGTATGATTCTAAAATAGTCATATATCTAAGTTAAGTTGAAGAAAATATATATGTATGATTCTAAAATAGTCGTGTATCTCGGTTAAATTGAAGAAATATATATGTGTGATTTTAAAATAGTCGCGTATTTCAGTTAAGTTAAAAAATAAATGAATGTATGAATAAAGTAATCAATAAAGTACAAACAGAGTGTGTAATGTAGGATATTTTAAGTTGGAAAATATATATGAGTATGAATTTTAAATAGCCTTAACAATAAAGTGATCAATAAAAAATATACTTAGTATTACAGTATATCAGCAATGTGAATTGTTTGAATTATAATTAAAATATGAAAAATATATAATCGCGTCATTGACTTAAGCAGAGTAAGTAAGAGTTTACATACGTAGTGAAATAGAGGGCAGTCATCAAAGTAGGGCAGGCAGTCAAAAATGAATCTAGGGCAGGTAGACAAAATGGTGAACCAGAGCACATGTGTTTTTGGATTGGGTAGCATTCTAAATGCTAGTAATCATATAATAAGGAACAAAACATAGCAAGTCAAAACAGAAGGGAAAGAATCAGTAAAAAAAATTTTTTTAATAAATATATCAAGCAGGGTTAGGTAAAATTTATATCTATGCACACAATGTCTCAAACTAAAATGAACCATAAAGGAAATGAAGTGAGAGAAATGGATGAAGATAAGGAGAGGGATGCAGGAGATATCACACAAAGGGAAGCGAAAGATAAAATAGACTTTAGTGATATGATGAATATGCTCATGCAAATGAGAATGGAACAGCAGCAGCTTATAAAGGTATACAAGGACAGGGAGGAAAGGAGGATGGAAGAATGGTGTGTGAAGTTAGCAATGGAAAATAAAAGAATTACTGAAGCCATAGAAAAAATGAGGAGCAACTTTCTGAGCAATCAGATGCAAAAGATACAGGGAATGGATAGGGCAGGGAAATCAAGTTGGATGAACAAAAGGGCATAGAACCATATGAGGGTGAGGAAATAGATAGGGCAGAGAGTGTAGAGATAAGGTCAGCATATTCAGATCTGAGAGTAGACATAGGGCAGCTGGGAATGGAAATAAGGAAGTTAGGTAAAGAGGAGGAATTTGAAGTGATCAGATTAGAAAATAATAGGATGCTGATGAATATGCAGTGGGTCATAAATCATATAGGGAGAGTAGTGGAAAGGTTAGAGTCTAAATTTGAAGTGAGGATAAGATCAGCAGTAACAGTGCAAACACAGAAGTAAAAGGCATAGAACCAAGAGCCACTGGAGGATATATAGACAGGGGCTATGGAATTCACATAGATAATCCTATCAGGTTTCATCAGTTCTTGAAGATACAACTCTTCACTGGAGATCCAGGAGAAAGCCCTATAGAGCACTTGGGAAGCCTCGAACAATATTTCAAGTTCAGCAGGATGAATGAGGAGGCGAAGATAGCAGTCACCTGCAGTCATTTGCAGGGTGAATCACAAGTGTGGTGGAATGCACTGTTCCATCAGTCCACAAGATTTTCAGAATACCATAAAGCTGTGGTAACCAGTTACTGGAGTGAGGAACTCCAAGAAAACATGTTGCATCAGATAGCATAGGAGAAATGGAGACCGGGGAATTATTGACAACCTTCTTTCACTGTCATGTGGCCAAGTTATGGATAATGATATCAAATCCATTTTTTGAAATACAAATGATTCAGATGATTAGGCATGGTTCCCAAGAGACATTTAACAAATACTGATTAGTATGGAGAGGAAGACAGGGGATCGAATTGCTGAGTTGCTAAACACATTGGATGCACCAGGGATGACCAGAGAGATGAGGGATATAAATCTAGACTGCCTCCAAAGGAACAACTTGTAGTTAAAAATGGTTGGGATTCTAGTAAAAGGCGATGGGAAGAAAACAATTTTATGGAGCGGAACCCAAGAGTGCAGGAAGATGGACGAAATAGAGTGAAGACTAAATGGAAACATCCATATGAACAGACAGAGGATAGAGAATGTAGGGATCAAAATCCATATCCCAGAGGAGGCAGATATAAGTCCAACAGGTTGAGACTACCTCCAGATAAAACATAATTACAATTATAAAGAACGGATGGATCCACTGGTACAATATTTGGAAATGGACTGGATTAAGATTAATGGAAAATGGACTTATGATAATAGGGAAAAATAAAAGTAGTGATAATGTAAGGGAATGATGAGTCAGCAAATGGCCAAACAGTTTGTAAGGAACACTTTACCCAAATTGAGATAAACCATCAGTTAATAGTAGTGTATGAGATCGTAGATAGAGGCTGGAAGTAGGCAGGAATAGATATTTTAGTAGGAATCTTAGCAGTATATAGTAAGCCATATGTTATATATTCATGTGTGAGTTCTGCAGTAAACCAGATGTTATTAGATAGGGAAGGCAGGGGCAGAGACCCTCTTCTCATATAAAGACTCGCTGTATTGAAATTGCCAATTAGATATTCACTAAATATCACAAGTCAGTGAAATATAAACCAATGTACAGGGAAAGAAAGCCTTATATAAGTAAATATTCTGAGCTCATGGATGAGCTGGATATGAAATGCCAGTCATCAAACCTACCTTGGTATAGTGACCAGAGTTTTCATTTAGAGGGATATAAGTTGTGAAATTTGGGTATGAACAGGTTTAATCAGGTCACAGAGATATCCTGTGGACTCGAACCTGTATATACAACCATGTGGCAGAAGTAAACTCACATATTGTTTGTAAGCTTAATTAAAACGGTTTAGTAATGCTGATTTGATCATTAGAAAAGGGAATGAAATTTTCCTGGTCATCTTTCTAGGAATATCTCATTATCACTTAACCAAGATTAGGAGTACATGGATATGAGAGGGACATAAAAACAATAGTTAAGTTAAAAGTACCTAGCTTTCAATCCATTAAATTTTTTTTCAAGAAAATAATTTTGAAGGAGGAAACGGTAAAATGTGATGATCGCACATACTGTGATCTCACATGTGTGTATTTAATATTAAACATTATTAAATATTGTAGTGTTCTTTTCGAAATAGAAAAAAGAAACAAATAAAAGAATTAAGCCAATGAGGAAAAAAAAATGTCGTAATTAATTACTGTAATAAAATAAAAGAGAGGGAAATGGAGTCAAACAAGATTCGTATCTTTTACTCTCCAAAGTGTATATTTTGAAAATATAAGAGGTAAACTTAGAAAATATCGAAATCATATATTTGGCTTAAAATCAAAAGTGAGAAAGGAAATATGAACGAAATAGGAACTAAAAAATGATTTATAAGAAAAAAGTAAAAATTTGAGGAGTTTAAATAAGATTAAAATAGAATTTAAAACATGACAAAAGATAAAGATCTATTCAATAAAAGTACACATTTTGATGAAAAAATGAAATGCATGTTGAAAGTACATGTAAAGACAGCAATGTTTAATGAATGTCAAATGAAAATAATTTTATTAAAAAAATAAAAGAAAATAAATACTAAATAAATGTAAAATATTGCTACAAAATTGTATAAAAAAGTAAATTTGTATAAGTTGTTGAAGGTATCGTAAAGTGAAAGGTGTGAAAGAAAATCAACAAATAAAAAGATCAAAATAATGAAAGAATTTGAAAAAAGGACATTAATTAATTAATTTAAGACAGTTCACGTAGAGACTTTGATGAAAACACTGCTCTGATAAGAAGTAGATTAGAATATAGTAGAAAGCAGACATGAAAATCCTTTAAATTTTGCAAAGAAAAAAAACTAGAAAGCTGAGTATAAGGATTTCGATGTAGAATACTGAACATTGTATGAACATGAATATGATTTACAACATAAGTGAAGCATCAAGAATGTGTGGCTATGGGCCATCATGATTGCTGGTCGATTCAGACACCATGCTTGAATGGTCACCTTCGCCATGTAACAACTGCCATGCCCTTGATGTCCTAGTATGAAGAAATCACTACGAATAAGAAGAAATTCTACAAAGTCCAACCTAAAAGCAACCGTTCCCTGCTAAAGAAGTGGAGGAATTCCATGTGATGGTCAGCAGGACCTTAACTCATATCAGAGATGAAGAAAGTCTAGGTAAATTACATATCACACCTATATAGAACATATGTGCACATACTTTTGATTTAAAGCAATTGCAAATTCCAGATATTAATGAGATAGACATTAATTAGACTCTTTATAATACTTGTAATGAATGACTGTAAATGGATAATTTATTTTAATAGATTACATTTATAGAATTTTAAACCATACATTTAATTGTAGTATTATATTTAAATGATTTTTTATTGTATGTAAATATTTCATGTAATCTTTTTTTTTTATTATTTTATTATTCTAGTAAATATTCCTTAATTATTTTGTCTGTTCATCTCATTCTTCGCTATTCCAGCATTCTTCGCTATTCCAGACAGTTAATATTAATTATTACTCCATTTTGAGTACTAAATAACATGTGAGGGTAGTGGTCCAGTATTCTTGATCCCATTTAATTTATAA
The DNA here is from genome assembly GCA_028023455.1 of Epiperipatus broadwayi. Taxonomy (NCBI): domain Eukaryota; kingdom Metazoa; phylum Onychophora; class Udeonychophora; order Euonychophora; family Peripatidae; genus Epiperipatus; species Epiperipatus broadwayi. Next base: position 6,599,850 of record JAQFVV010006211.1, read on the forward strand.
ATTATCCAAGCACTGTAATTCATTAACAATTACAGCAGTCAAGAAAACTTTGACCGGAAAAGATAACCTGGGGCAATATCTGTGTGGTCACAGGTTCGTTCAGGGTGTGGATATAGATTTGTTTATATTCATATGTTCTCTTTGCTTGCAGTAATGGAAGGTGGATGATTTTGAATTTAAGAATATTTATTATACATCTAAATAAATAAATAGAAGCATCAATTATTGGTTTCCATTACAATATAGTAACCATATAGGTTTTATGACATACAACAATATAGTAGGGTGTGTTCACACATATATATATAGAGGGTTGAAAGAAAAAGTAGAAATAAACACAGACAATTTTTTTGTAGACATTTTTTACATTTATCCAGAATAAAGTCACAATAAAGGAATAAATAATTTTGAATTTAAAATAAAATTTTATTATGAAATAAATATTTAAAAGGTCTAAGTAATATTTTTATTGAATTCTGATTTTGAAATTAAAACAAGTATGATTTGTGTTAAAATAGAACTACTAATAAGTGTAAAAATCCACTATCTATTTTAGAAATCTATTTTTTTCTAAGTAAAGCTTGTAGATTATACTGACAAGATTCAAAGTTGCTTTTAAAAGAAATAAAGTAGATTAAAAAATTGATAAATATAGAAAAAAACATTCCTGAGTTAATGAATTTTTTCACCCCACTCTGTCTATAAAAAGGGTAGACAAAAAGTTTAAAAAGAGTTGGTTAGTTGGTGTTTCCAGAAGTTAGTTGGTTTTTCATGGTAGTTGGTCTTCTGTAGTAGTTGGTTTTCTATAGTAGTTGGTTTCCAGAGTTATACAAGTAGTTACCAAGAAATTATAAATGAAGATAAGAAGAGCAAGTTCAGAAGCTGCTCTATATTTACTATGGTAGAGTTTGAATACATGTGGAAGAAAAGGATTACCTTCCAGTATTTCAAAGTTTTAGTGTGGATGAGAATAGCTGGCTTGCCTGAAGTCTAAGTGAAACTGATTGAATGCCAACCACAGAAATATCCAGAGTAGGAACCCAAAAGCAGATGATGCAAAGATCCAGCCACTAGATGGCGCTATTCTCCATGCATACGCACAGTAACCTTATGCCAAGTAGCTGCCAGCACTATTGCCCACTTGGTGGCGCTGTTAGGGCATAGGTAAACCAATCCAGCTTACATCATCTGCTAAACAGCAATCACCCAGCAATCTAGCCCACTAGGTGGCGCTGTTTCTCCATGCTATGCACAGAAAAAATGGCACCGTTTAGAAGCGATATTTACACTCACTTGCTAGTTCCAGTTTACATCCACGTTCTTAAAACAAACATAACGTGTAATGTGAAGGTGTGAATAATATAGAAAACCATAACTATTTAAATCTGCTTTAAAATTTAATAATCTTACATTGAGTTTCACTCTCTGATAAATCTATATATTTTTAAATTATTTTATTTTAAAAATCAATCTTTTTTTTTTCTGTAAAAATATTTTTACCACTTCCATTTTACTTCAATCTTTCAAAACTGCTAAAAATCGTTAGTTTGAAAAGTAATTGTTTGTAAAACTTTTTTTTTTATACTTTAAAATAATATTTCAAGCAACTTCTAAAGTAATACAAATTACATTTCTGTTTATAGATCTTTTATTTCACAAACGTGTTATTTTAAAAAGATAAAATTGCGTTTTGTTACATGCGCAAACAATAATTCGAAGATCTCTTACACAATAAATATTTTTAAATTACTGGAGAAAAAACAATATTGCATTTTCGATCTCTTCTTGTTACTCCCAATATACATCTCTCCATACTTCTTTGAGTGGTCTGAAGTCTGTATCGCTCTTCTATTAAGTATCCAAGTCTCAGATCCATAAGTAAGAACAGGTAAAACACATTTATTAAAAATCTTTCTTTACAAACACATAGGCATATTTCCTTTTAGTACCAAGTTATTACTACTAAAAGCACTCCAACCAAGTTTAATTCTATGATTAATTTCATCTGCATTATTGCAAAAACAACTATATCATCTGAAAAATTTTAATGACTTAAATAATCATTTACTTTCACTCCTTCAGCTTCCCATTTTAATCCACAAAATACTTCTTGCAGTACTGCTGTAAAACGTTTTGGAGATATGGAGTCACCCTGTCTTACACTCTCCTCAATGTTGACTTTTACTGTATCATTATATAATCTAATTGTTGCTGTTCCATTTTTATAAATATTCTTTAAAATATGACAATATACCTTGATGATCCAATGGTTTAATCACTGAAGGAAATCCAAAACATAATGGCAACTGATATTCATTTGTCCTTTCTATAACTTCTCTCAATCCCTGAATATGATATTGTGTACTAAAACCACTTTTAAATCCAGTTTGTTCTCTTGGTTGGTGGAAATCCAATGTTCTCTGCAGACGAGTTGTAATTATCTTGGTAAACATTTTGTATGTAACTGATAAACGGCTGATAGGTCTGTAATTTCTAATATCTTCTTTATCACCTTTTTTAAATATTAATATTAGTACTGCATTTTTCCAATCATCTGGCACATCTTTATCATTTAGACATTTGGTATATAACATTGCTAAAAAAAATTATATTTTTTACCTGCTTCTTTTAATATATCAATTATGATTCTACCATTACCTGAAGCCTTTTCTTTCTTCATATATTTAACTGTATGTCTCACTTCTTCATTTAAAATTATGGGCAATTCAAAAGATGTAATAGATATAGAAGGTATTTGTTCTTTATTACTGTATAATTCTTGATAAAAGTCTTCTATCCATTTCATGATGTCATCTCTCTTTTTAGTAATAATTCTAGCTTTTTTTCTTATTGCAGATATAAATTTCCTACCAATACAAAAATGTTGTTTTACACTCTTGAGACTTTCATTCTTTTCTACTGCTTTCCTTGCTAGTTCACAGTTATACTTTTTTATATCATTTTCAATTCTTTTCCACATCATTTTACAAAATTCGAGATATTCAATTCTTTTTAACACAACCTTTTGGTATATCTTCATATTCATTCTTTTCTTCAGAAATTCACTAGTCTCAGTAGAAATGTTATTGGTCAAGTGCTGCTTTTTTCAACCAGTTATTTTTATTGCAGTGTTTAAAAGTGTATCAGTTGTTTTCATATTAATTTCATTCAAATGTGAATCATGTTCAAAATCTACTAATTCTTGAAACCTATTTGTAAGTTCTAATTTAAATTCATTAGAATGTTTCTGAAAATTAGGAATATCAACTGTAAATATTGTTTTTCTTAATAATTTTTGTCTCTCTAGTTTTGCATTAACATGTATTTTACATCTTACTAATCAATGACCACTTCCTCTGTTAAATTTATTAAGAACATTACAATCTTGAAATATGTAATTTCTGTTAGTCAAAATATAATCCAATTCTGCTGTACCTTTGTTTGGATGCTTCCATGTCCAATTCCTTTTAACATTTTTCTCAAAATAGTAATTCATCATATAAAGTTTTCCTGTTTCAGCAAACTCCACAAGTCTATGTCCTCTCTCATTTCTATTACCATAACCAAAATTACCTACAGCACTTTCATCTTTCATTTATTTACCAATTCTAGCATTAAAGTCTCCCATAACAATTTTAAAATGTTGTTTACTCTGATCAAAAGCCTTTTGTGCATCCATATAAAAATCTTCTACTATTTCATCACTTTGAGAACTTGTTGGGGCATAAATCTGAATTATCTGCATTTGGTATCTGCTATTAAGTTGTATAACTAATCTTGCCACTCTGTCCAATCCACCATCAATCTCCACAATGTTGTTCTTCCACTTTTTATTTATAATGAATCCTACTTCACTTGTATTTCCAATATTTGTGCCTTTATAGTAGAGTACATGTTCACTATTTAAAACAATTGTTTCTTCCACCTTTTCTTCTAACTTCACAAAGTCCAATAATGTCCCATTTAATATAAGACAGTTTTTCTTCTAACTCTTGCAATCTTCCTTCACTTGAAAGTGATCTGCAGTTGTAAGTAATACCTAAATAAAAAAATTCATCATCAAATGGCAGCCTGGGTCCACAATCAGGGGATTCTTAGCACCTTCGGCCACCAACTGCTGCCTTGGTTGCTGACTTTACAGTCTCCTGGGAATAAGGGCCATGATTTATTTTTGTCTGTCATAATTGTATATATATATATATATATATATATATATATATTGGAAAAATATTTATCATTTACACAAGCATTCATTCTCCCTTATCAGGCAACTGAGAAGAAAGTCCATGGTGTTTCTTGATCTTAAACTCAGAGGTAAAAATCCAACAACCTCGTCATGCTGGCTAATGCATGTTGGTGAGCAGCCCATCCATGTTTATATACTATATGAATAATCACATAGTAATAACAGCTGCAATGACAAGAACATATGGAGTGGACATTAAGAATTTGCCCTGCTCAGTTCCTTTAAGGCCTCCAAAAGAAATCAAAGGGTTTCCTTTCAATTAATAGCAAACTCCTTTCTGCAGCCAAAACAAAATATAAGGAATTATTCTTATACTGCACTTTTAGGACCCAAAGTAAATAATCTATGTATATATAAAAAAAATTGATAGAATTTTTTAGTTGGATAAGTACAAAATACATTAGAACCAAGGTCCTATAAAGGTAAATGCTACTTTATAGTTAATACTGATTGATAATTTGGAATTAAGCTAAATGTCATTTCTATCAGATCTATGAAAATTTTTGTAAAGTTGAACTGAATCTCAGAAAAGCAAAATTACAGTCTTAAGTTAAGACCAAAAATAGAATGTCATTTTTATTATATGTCTAGCAAAAAAAAAAAGAATTATAAAGATTCTCAATAATATCTGGACATATTCTATAGGCATAGTGGGTAAATGCACACAAAGTTATTGTAGATGATTGCAATAAGAATTGAATATTAAATGTGTAATGAAGCCACTGACGGTATGGGAGAAATAGGTTGGATATCTAGCTTCAAGAAAACTTAAAAGATATAAGATTTTTTAAAGAGAATTTTCAAAATTGATTAATAAACAGAAAAAATCTGTAATTCATCATGAATAAGTATATCATATAAACAGTTGTTGCAAGTATGAAAATCTACTTTAAGTAATTAAGGATGGCAATAAATTTGTAACCTCCTGAGTGTAGAAAATTTCTTGCATTAAATCAAATCTTAATGATTAATCAAAGTAAACTATAGTTTATTAGTTGATATTGTGAAATTGGTAAATATTTAAGTGAGATCGGAAGAGCACACGTATTAAAATTTGTCTATTTAGAAATTCATTTATAGATTCATTAAACCACTTAACTACTCTGAAATATTATATTAGAAAATCTGTAGAGATTCTAACCAGTAAATAAATTCAAGTATATTTATTAACTCCTTTAAGTTTGCCACTATTTTCTGTTTGAACACAACCCCATATGTTAATAATTGTTGAAATGCACCGAAAAATGCTATAATACATCATAATGACAATTCTAGAGATATCATTCAGGTATAATTTTAAGTCACTATGAATCCTTTATGAACCTTTATTTTAGTAATGGTTATTAGATTTTGTTATAATCGTAATCTAAGATTGATCATATAATATCAGAGAGAAAAAAAAGAATGGACTTTACTTATGTAGACTGCTGCAAGTGATGAAGAGAGAAATAGGCGATCAAGTAATGAGGCTGAGAAATTGTCAACAATACAATCAGTAAGAACTGTTTAGTACTGAGAAGTGGAATAAAAATGATAGTTTGCATAAATGTTGCATGGAAAATGCATGTAATCATTTAGAGTTTATTACATTGTGAAATTAAAAAATAAATATAATGACATCTTTGATTTTAATGATGTATTATGAAAATGTCAGGAAAGTAGTATTAATATTTGAATACATGTATAATTATAACAAAGCCAATAATTCTTAAAGATAAATCAGACCAGAGACATTTTTCAAATTAAACAAGATAATGATGCCCATTGCTGGTCTGTCATTCATCTATTTTTTTGAATAAGCAAAAATATGACCATGTTTCAGAATTGTACATTATTGAAAAGCAAATGAATTAAAACAAAAAAAAAATTATTTTGTGAACTTTTAATTGTGGATTAATATCTTTAATATTCATTATGGTTACAACAAGCAAGGCTGAATCCATAAGTAAAAAGTTAAGATCTAGGTTTTATTGTCACAATAGGTTAATTGAGTAATATGGTTAGATGATTTAGTGAAGATATAGTGGAGATATCAGGATCATTGTAGAAGTTAGAATTTAGGAAATAATTTTGTCTTTAAGAAGAATGCAGTCTTGATATTATATGTCAACCATTTACTTTCACTCCTTTAGCTTCCCATTGTAATCCCCAAAATTACATATGGCCAATACATACATACACTAAGAGATATACACACACAGTTCAACTGTTAAATAAAAATTATATGGAAAACATAATGGACTTATTTGACATTTGAAAAATTATAACATTTACCCACCCCCCTCCACACACACACTTTTCAAGCAAGCCGTAAGATATGCAATTGTAAAATAACTATTTTAATAAACTTGTTATTTTTCCATTAAAATTGTCTTCATTTTCATTAAAATAGTTATTTTACAATTGCATATCTTACGGCTTGCTTGAAAAGTGTGTGTGTGTGTGGAGGGGGGTGGGTAAATGTTATAATTTTTCAAATGTCAAATAAGTCCATTATGTTTTCCATATAATTTTTATTTAACAGTTGAACTGTGTGTGTATATCTCTTAGTGTATGTATGTATTGGCCATATGTAATTTTGGGGATTACAATGGGAAGCTAAAGGAGTGAAAGTAAATGGTTGACATATAATATCAAGACTGCATTCTTCTTAAAGACAAAATTATTTCCTAAATTCTAACTTCTACAATGATCCTGATATCTCCACTATATCTTCACTAAATCATCTAACCATATTACTCAATTAACCTATTGTGACAATAAAACCTAGATCTTAACTTTTTACTTATGGATTCAGCCTTGCTTGTGGTAACCATAATGAATATTAAAGATATTAATCCACAATTAAAAGTTCACAAACTAATTTTTTTTTGTTTTAATTCATTTGCTTTTCAATAATGTACAATTCTGAAACATGGTCATATTTTGGCTTATTCAAAAAAATAGATGAATGACAGACCAGCAATGGGCATCATTATCTTGTTTAATTTGAAAAATGTCTCTGGTCTGATTTATCTTTAAGAATTATTGGCTTTGTTATAATTATACATGTATTCAAATATTAATACTACTTTCCTGACATTTTCATAATACATCATTAAAATCAAAGATGTCATTATATTTATTTTTTAATTTCACAATGTAATAAACTCTAAATGATTACATGCATTTTCCATGCAACATTTATGCAAACTATCATTTTTATTCCACTTCTCAGTACTAAACAGTTCTTACTGATTGTATTGTTGACAATTTCTCAGCCTCATTACTTGATCGCCTATTTCTCTCTTCATCACTTGCAGCAGTCTACATAAGTAAAGTCCATTCTTTTTTTCTCTCTGATATTATATGATCAATCTTAGATTACGATTATAACAAAATCTAATAACCATTACTAAAATAAAGGTTCATAAAGGATTCGTAATGACTTAAAATTATACCTGAATGATATCTCTAGAATTGTCATTATGATGTATTATAGCATTTTTCGGTGCATTTCAACAATTATTAACATATGGGGTTGTGTTCAAACAGAAAATAGTGGCAAACTTAAAGGAGTTAATAAATATACTTGAATTTATTTACTGGTTAGAATCTCTACAGATTTTCTAATATAATATTTCAGAGTAGTTAGGTGGTTTAATGAATCTATAAATGAATTTCTAAATAGACAAATTTTAATATATATCACCCAACAGGGACACTTAAATATTTACCAATTTCACAATATCAACTAATAAACTATAGTTTACTTTGATTAATCATTAAGATTTGATTTAATGCAAGAAATTTTCTACACTCAGGAGGTTACAAATTTATTGCCATCCTTAATTACTTAAGTAGATTTTCATACTTGCAACAACTGTTTATATGATATACTTATTCATGATGAATTACAGATTTTTTCTGTTTATTAATCAATTTTGAAAATTCTCTTTAAAAAATCTTATATCTTTTAAGTTTTCTTGAAGCTAGATATCCAACCTATTTCTTCCATACCATCAGTGGCTTCATTACACATTTAATATTCAATTCTTATTGCAATCATCTACAATAACTTTGTGTACATTTACCCACTATGCCTATAGAATATGTCCAGATATTATTGAGAACCTTTATAATTCTTTTTTTTTTTGCTAGACATATAATAAAAATGACATTCTATTTTTGGTCTTAACTTAAGACTGTAATTTTGCTTTTCTGAGATTCAGTTCAACTTTACAAAAATTTTCATAGATCTGATAGAAATGACATTTAGCTTAATTCCAAATTATCAATCAGTATTAACTATAAAGTAGCATTTACCTTTATAGTTCCTTGGTTCTAATGTATTTTGTACTTATCCAACTAAAAAATTCTATCAATTTTTTTATATATACATAGATTATTTACTTTGGGTCCTAAAAGTGCAGTATAAGAATAATTCCTTTTATCTTGTTTTGGCTGCAGAAAGGAGTTTGCTATTAATTGAAAGGAAACCCTTTGATTTCTTTTGGAGGCCTTAAAGGAACTGAGCAGGGCAAATTCTTAATGTCCACTCCATATGTTCTTGTCATTGCAGCTGTTATTACTATGTGATTATTCATATAGTATATAAACATGGATGGGCTGCTCACCAACATGCATTAGCCAGCATGACGAGGTTATTGGATTTTTACCTCTGAGTTTAAGATCAAGAAACACCATGGACTTTCTTCTCAGTTGCCTGATAAGGCAGAATGAATGCTTGTGTAAATGATAAATATTTTTCCAATATATATATATACAATTATGACAGACAAAAATAAATCATGGCCCTTATTCCCAGGAGACTGTAAAGTCAGCAACCAAGGCAGCAGTTGGTGGCTGAAGGTGCTAAGAATCCCCTGATTGTGGACCCAGGCTGCCATTTGATGATGAATTTTTTTATTTAGGTATTACTTACAACTGCAGATCACTTTCAAGTGAAGGAAGATTGCAAGAGTTAGAAGAAAAACTGTCTTATATTAAATGGGACATTATTGGACTTTGTGAAGTTAGAAGAAAAGGTGAAGAAACAATTGTTTTAAATAGTGAACATGTACTCTACTATAAAGGCACAAATATTGGAAATACAAGTGGAGTAGGATTCATTATAAATAAAAAGTGGAAGAACAACATTGTGGAGATTGATGGTGGATTGGACAGAGTGGCAAGATTAGTTATACAACTTAATAGCAGATACCAAATGCAGATAATTCAGATTTATGCCCCAACAAGTTCTCAAAGTGATGAAATAGTAGAAGATTTTTATATGGATGCACAAAAGGCTTTTGATCAGAGTAAACAACATTTTAAAATTGTTATGGGAGACTTTAATGCTAGAATTGGTAAATAAATGAAAGATGAAAGTGCTGTAGGTAATTTTGGTTATGGTAATAGAAATGAGAGAGGACATAGACTTGTGGAGTTTGCTGAAAAAGGAAAACTTTATATGATGAATTATTATTTTGAGAAAAATGTTAAAAGGAAATGGACATGGAAGCATCCAAATGAAGGTACAGCAGAATTGGATTATATTTTGACTAACAGAAATTACATATTTCAAGATTGTAATGTTCTTAATAAATTTAACAGAGGAAGTGGTCATCGATTAGTAAGATGTGAAATACATGTTAATGCAAAACTAGAGAGACAAAAATTATTAAGAAAAACAATATTTACAGTTGATATTCCTAATTTTCAGAAACATTCTAATGAATTTAAATTAGAACTTACAAATAGGTTTCAAGAATTAGTAGATTTTGAACATGATTCACATTTGAATGAAATTAATATGAAAACAACTGATACACTTTTAAACACTGCAACAAAAATAACTGGTTGAAAAAAGCAGCACTTGACCAATAACATTTCTACTGAGACTAGTGAATTTCTGAAGAAAAGAATGAATATGAAGATATACAAAAATGATGTGTTAAAAAGAATTGAATATCTCGAATTTTGTAAAATGATGTGGAAAAGAATTGAAAATGATATAAGAAAGTATAACTGTGAACTAGCAAGGAAAGCAGTAGAAGAGAATGAAAGTCTCAAGAGTGTAAAACAACATTTTTGTATTGGTAGGAAATTTATATCTGCAATAAGAAAAAAAGCTAGAATTATTACTAAAAAGAGAGATGACATCATGAAATGGATAGAAGACTTTTATCAAGAATTATATAGTAATAAAGAACAAATACCTTCTATATCTATTACATCTTTTGAATTGCCCATAATTTTAAATGAAGAAGTGAGACATACAATTAAATATATGAAGAAAGAAAAGGCTCCAGGTAATGGTAGAATTATAATTGATATATTAAAAGAAGCAGGTGAAAAAATATAATTTTTTTTAGCAATGTTATATACCAAATGTCTAAATGATAAAGATGTGCCAGATGATTGGAAAAATGCAGTATTAATATTAATATTTAAAAAAGGTGATAAAGAAGATATTAGAAATTACAGACCTATCAGCCGTTTATCAGTTACATACAAAATTTTTACCAAGATAATTACAACTCGTCTGCAGAGAACATTGGATTTCCACCAACCAAGAGAACAAACTGGATTTAAAAGTGGTTTTAGTACAGGATATCATATCCAGGGATTGAGAGAAGTTATAGAAAGGACAAATGAATATCAGTTGCCATTATGTTTTGGATTTCCTTCAGTGATTAAACCATTGGATCATCAAGGTATATTGTCATATTTTAAAGAATATTTATAAAAATGGAACAGCAACAATTAGATTATATAATGATACAGTAAAAGTCAACATTGAGGAGAGTGTAAGACAGGGTGACTCCATATCTCCAAAACGTTTTACAGCAGTACTGCAAGAAGTATTTTGTGGATTAAAATGGGAAGCTGAAGGAGTGAAAGTAAATGATTATTTAAGTCATTAAAATTTTTCAGATGATGTAGTTGTTTTTGCAATAATGCAGATGAAATTAATCATAGAATTAAACTTGGTTGGAGTGCTTTTAGTAGAAATAACTTGATACTAAAAGGAAATATGCCTATGTGTTTGTAAAGAAAGATTTTTAATAAATGTGTTTTACCTGTTCTTACTTATGGATCTGAGACTTGGATACTTAATAGAAGAGCAATACAGACTTCAGACCACTCAAAGAAGTATGGAGAGATGTATATTGGGAGTAACAAGAAGAGATCGAAAACGCAATATTGTTTTCTCTCCAGTAATTTAAAAATATTTATTGTGTAAGAGATCTTCGAATTATTGTTCGCGCACGTAACAAAACGCAAATTTATCTTTTTAAAATAACACGTTTGTGAAATAAAAGATCTATAAACCGAAATATAATGTGTATTATTTTAAAACTTGCTGGAAATATTATTTGAAATTATAAATAAAAAAGTTTTAAAATAACACGTTGATTTTTACACTGAATAAATCACCACACACTACAATCTGTTTGATGTTTTATTGCTTGCACACATTAATTTTAATAAATGTATTTTTGAACTGAATAGATCTTTTAATATATTTAAAGGAGAGTTTGCTTTGTTTTCTCTCCAGTAATATAAAAAAATATTTATTGTGTAATCTTCGAATTATTGTTCACGCACGTAACAAAACGCAATTTTATCTTTTTAAAATAACACGTTTGCGAAATAAAAGATCTATAAACAGAAATGTAATTTGTATTACTTTAGAAGTTGCTTGAAATATTATTTTAAAGTATAAAAAAAAAAGTTTTACAAACAATTACTTTTCAAACTAACGATTTTTAGCAGTTTTGAAAGATTGAAGTAAAACGGAAGTGGTAAAAACATTTTTACAGAAAAAAAAAAGATCGATTTTTAAAATAAAATAATTTAAAAATATATAGATTTATCAGAGAGTGAAACTCAATGTAAGAATATTAAATTTTAAAGCAGATTTAAATAGTTATGGTTTTCTATATTATTCACACCTTCACATTACACGTTATGTTTGTTTTAAGAACGTGGATGTAAACCGGAACTAGCAAGCGAGTGTAAATATCGCTTCTAAACGGTGCCGTTTTTTCCACGCATAGCGTGGAGAAACAGCGCCACCTAGTGGGCTAGATTGCTGGGTGATTGCTGTTTAGCAGACGATGTAAGCTGGATCGGTTTACCTATGGCTAACAGCGCCACCAAGCGGGCAATAGTGCTGGCAGCTACTTGGCATAAGGTTACTGTGCGTACGCATGGTGAACAGCGCCATCTAGCGGCTGGAACTTTGTGTCATCTGCTTCTGGCCCACTACTGGTGTGTACGCATGGAGAACAGCGCCATCTAGCGGCTGGAACTTTGCGTCGTCTGCTTTTGGGCCCCTACTCTGGATATTTCTGTGGTTGACATGGAAATAGCGCCTCTTGCGGCCACATGGGGCGTAAGTCACAACTACCCTAGTTTTATTGGGATCATCAAAAAAAAAACTAAATCCTAGAATATAAGCTGAAACAGGAATTGCATAGAATAAAGTAATTAAGACTAGAAATAATATTTTTTTTTAAAAAAGCAACTATTTAATATCTTAATTAACAAAAAAATGACATGATAGTACATAATTTCAAACATCTATTTCATCATAAAAAATAAATATAGTTTGATAAAATTATATTAACCTATCAATTACTTTTTATTCATGAATTAACTTTAAATTCATTTGGTTCTTTCTTTGAAATTTTTAAGAGTTTGTTAACATCTTCAAAAAAATCAATGATAGTGATTTGTGATTTACCCAGAGGGCAAATTGAAAGTAAAAAAAAACTTATTACACTTATGAAACAAAAAAAAACCATTTTCTATTAATAAAAAAATAGTATGCCCACATAATAAAAAATTAATACCTATAGCCATGTTTCTCTTGTCTATAGCAATTTCAGTTTTTCCTAATGGAGTTTCTTTTTGAAGGCTGCTAAACATGGGCCTGGTTAAATTTATTTTTTCCTGGGTCTATAGCAATTCCAGGTAAATGAAAATAGCAATTTTTGCCCATTTAGTGTTCCTTTGAATTTCCAGGTGAGACAGATGTAGAGAGAGACTCATTGCTCATGGTTGAAGGCAAGGCTGCAGATTGCTTAGAGGGGGTTTTACTTTCCCTACATTTTCTTCCAGTGAAGGTGATGCCTAGCTTTTAGCTGAACTTAGCACATGTTTTTCATTGTACAAACCATTTTTAGTGCTAAACTCATAGTATGCTAACAGCTTGATACAAAAAACTGCTATTTTATTCAATAGCTTGATATCAGTTGGATTAAGCTTGGATTTCTCTATGTTTGTCAGCTGCATTAGGAATAATTTCTTCTATCTTTTTCAGCAACATAATTAAGATTTGACTGCTTTTTTCAACAGTTACATTGGCAATAATTTCTCTCCAGACACTTGATATAGTTACTAATTCACACCCCCACATATATTTTTTAAAACAATCTTGCCCACAAGCCAATTACAATCTGTCTCTTACATTATCATTTTCATGACAACCAATTAAAAAAATTTCATAACTACAATTATTCAGATAATTATCTCTTTAATCATAGATTGAAAACAAGTTAAGAATAAGAATTTCACAGCATAAAATTCTTGACATTCCTTTATAATTAAAAATCACATCTTGCAAAAAAAAACAAGATAATCTGTTAATTGCTATGATTTGATTTTTTCTTCATTTCATTAGAGATAAAGACAGGAAAACAACTCTGATAAATTAAAATTTATAAAATTATTAAAATCCTATTTTTACACTTCCCTTTAATATTATTATTTCATTAAAAATACACTCAAATATATTTAATGTTTGAGAATTTTCATACTATCATATGGGGATTTTACAATGATTGAATTAAATAATGTCTCTTTAATAAAAATAGGTCTAATAAAATTTAAATATTATTTTCCTCCATTAATAAAATATTTTCTTTAATTCTCAAACTTGAGGAATATGCTTCCAAGTATCTAATTATTTTTAGTGTGACTATGTAACTAACTGGTTGCATTAGCCTGGTCCTATATGGAAGATGAAATTGAGTTGAATCCCTTTCTTGATATTTTATTTTGATTCAGTCAATTTCATTTTACTATAACAAAAATTTGTGTTAGTCATGATTTTCTGTGCATTAACATTTACACAGACTTACAAGCTAGGATATAATTTTTTAGCAAGCCATGTTAGATTACTGGGCCTCTGGTAACCATCTCATTTATCTGATCTATTTTTATTTCTGGAGATAGGGTGATTATTGGTCTAATATATGCATACCTGCCTCCAGACCATGATGGACAGAAAATCTCATCATAGAACACAAGTTTTCAATGCAACAGGAGCACCCTAAATGCTATCTCAGTTTAAGCACAAACACAACTTACTATACGGAGAGCACATTGAGAGAAAAAAATGATCAAAGGAGTGTTTAGCCATGTGGAATACCTTGCTCCTTTACTTTACGAGTCTTATAGACTCCATACTTATGACACAATTCTGTGACTTGGAAACAAATCAGTATTCTACTGATAAAAATCCCAGCTCCTCTGAGGGGCTTATTCAGAAAAAGTTTAAACCTTAGTTAAATGAAATGCAGATATAAAACATTGGAGCATCATCCCTATGCCTATAAGAATATCACCATCCACCATCAGCACTGAAGGGAATGCTATAATACTTCCTAATATTTATCCCACAATTTCTTCAAAATATCTTCTTCTTTCCTCAGTTTCAGTTTCATTGTGTTGCTTATTTTTGTTTCCAACTGCATTCTGCTTTAGGAGACTGAGGATCATGATCAGTTCTCCAATAATAACTCTGTGTCATGAGGTGATATACTCCTGGTTTGTCAAATTATTTGTGGTCTGTCATGGAATAAAAAACAATATTCCTGATGAGTATTTCCTTTATGAATGTTTAACCCACTTCTGGATCTTCTGACTATCCAGGATCAGGTAGAACTATTTATGTCACAAGTTGAACTTCTCCTCTTCCTCTTGGGAATTATTATCTCCTCTGTATGTTGATTTAGTTGGGTTTAAATCCCCTTCCTTTTAAGTATATGCAGGTTTGTTGCTTACAAATGCATTTAACAGTTCAGCCACCTGCTCAATTGCACATCTATCAGTGCCAATCAACATTCTTTCACTATGGCTTGGGAAGCTATGTCTTAGTATTCTTGTTATTTATAATTTGGAAAGGATCTGCAGTGAGTGCTCTCAATTTTGCTATTTGCTTTCTAAAAAATGGAGTGTAGAGCTCACCAGGAGGACACTTCTCTTGGGATACTTTATGTTTAATCCCTTTCTGGTAATTCTCACTCCAGTAGTACTTCATGTTTGCCTTCTTGAACTTGATAAAATTTATAAGAATGGGTGAAGAGTGAATCCCACCTTGTCTGGGATGCATTTTGAAGATGGCTATAAACTATTGCTACCTTTGTCTCTTCAGTTATGGCATTAATGCTGAAATATCTTTCTAGACTATTGATGAATTCAATAGGTGCCTCATCAGGATTTCCTGGAAATGTCTTTATTTTAAGAAACTGGTTTACAATTCCAGGCATTTGGTTTGTATATTGAATCTTTATTTTTACTTCCCCTATCTTGGTATTTTCAATTTCTTCTTTTTTTATGTGTACATGGTGTTTTTGCTTTTGGTTTCACCATCTTATGCTGGTTGTCCCCAGTGCACATTTAAAAAGAAGAATGATCCCTGATAAGTCCATTATGGGTGCTAAATTTTATTTAGTCGACAGCTTTACTTAATCCTTATCTGAAACTTATTTCAATACTACCATCATTCCCTTAATTTCAAACCCTTATACATTCCTAATATAACTTAGATTGACTTTCATTAATATTTATAATCTTACAATATTATATTTAATTCATATGACCAATATCTTAAACATTTATTTATATTAATCTTACAATATTATTCTGAACCATTACAAACACTATTTTACATATTTATTTATATTAACCTAATCTTACAATATTATTTTCAAACCATTACGAACATTATTTTAAATATTTATTTATATTACAGTATTACTTTTAAACCATTTGTTTACCTTCTTATATTAACATGCGTGTACTCAGAAAAAAAAAAACTTTTACTTTATTACGATTCCTTATTATACAGATATTTTTATTTATTTTGATTACTTTAAACCATTTATTTATTTTCTTTTATTACCTTGTGTATATTCAAAAACTATTTTTAATTTATTATGCTACTTCTTTATTATTTTACTACAGATATGTTATACTTATTTGTTTAACTTGCTTCTATGTATTTACATTATTTTATTCATTTACTTACTCCTACAAACATTTTTTTTAAATCATTAATTTGACTTATTTATTTACGAACATTTTTCTTTATTAGTATGTGTGTGACACAAAAAAAATCTTTTATTTTATGAAGCCTCCATTATTATTATTTTACATAAACAACTCCTCATTTTAACTTTACTTTTAATTTTAATTAGCGACATTCTGATTCAGATTTATTACCTATGTCAAAATAATTATTTTACTCATAGTGCATTTCCAGTCCTTTTTGTTTCCATTTACTTTAATACTCTGTCCCTTAACTAACTCCTAAACTTTGTCAGGCAGTTCTTTCTTTCTACCTACTACCTCTATAATATAAAGTAACTTTCCCCTCTTGTCTATTCCTCGCTTATAATTTATTACTTTATTTCTTTCATGCTCCGTTCTATTTTCTGCCTTGTAAATTAGAAAACTTTTATATTTAGACAAACTCTGAATTACTTCAAACTGAGAATATTTTTTCCTATGCTTTCTTTTTGTTTTAAATCTCCATTTAAAATGAACACAAACCTTTACTTTAACCTTTTTAAATTTTTGTGAAACTTTTCTATGCTATCTTCTACCTTGAACTTATGTCTCTCTTCTATTTCTTGATCTATATTTTCTAGTTTGTCCTTCCCTTCACTTACATCTCTTACTAACTTGACTTCCTTTTCTATATCCTGACTTTCTTTAATTACATCTAACTCTATAATTTCTTGGTTCTTTTCTACCTTTCCTGTTATCTCACATTTTACTTCTCTTATTTCTTTAATCATTTCTACTTTGAACTCTTTCCGGTTTTGTTCAAATTTCTGACACAATTCTTCTTTAAGATCTTGCAGAATTTGCCTGAATTCATGACACAATTCTTCTTTGAACTCTTGCATTATATTCATCATCATTTTCATCAACATCTGCATCTCAGAAACTTTTTCTTTCTCTTTTTCCACTAACTGGGAATTTTTAAAATATATTGGGCTTTCTTTCAGCTCCATTTTCGAAAATTTCAATTTCTCTTTTTTATTATTATTTTTATTATTATTAAACTAGTGCTTACATTAAACTAAATTTAAATACTATTGTTTATTAATTTTGTTTTTAAAATAGTACATACAGCTGACTCCACCCCCTTGTCCTTTTCTCTACCTGTTATTAATGCTTTGGCTCTGTCCAAAATATCCAACTGTCCTTCATTTAAAAGAATAATTTATTTTAAATAGCATAACTGTCAAAATCTCTTTTCATTTAAAGAAAAAAAAATTTCAGTCAATTCTTTTTTTTTTAAATTAAACCACTTTACAATATGTAATTTAGCTTTTTTTCAATTGTTTACATTTCTTTAATTAATTGACATAATTATTTAATCATGTCGGATTCCACCTCATGTTGGGAATGCTAATTGTACTGGATATGTTAATTCTGTTTTCATATCAGCCTCTTAGGCAGAGAACATACTCGGAGAGTATGTATGTCCAAATGATAGCTATAAAATATATAATTAGTGTTACATTTCCAGGACATAACTTCTTCTCAACTGTTGAATTCAACACCATGTTCAAAGCACTTTTTTGTTTTATATAACACAGGTGCCAATTACTTATCCAGAAGATAAATAACACACTTTGAACAATGGCCACTAATTAAATGCCCAAGATATACCCATGACTAGCTCGTCTATTTTCTAATTCAATAACAAAATATAGTTTCAATTAGTGGTGAAAGAATTGACTGACAAATAAAGTTTTAAGTTTAACGACAATTTATTTTAATTAACTTTTATTAAACTAATTTTAAATATTTTATCAATCTTATTTAACTAATATAACACATGCACATTTTTTAATTCACATACTATAATATCTTATGAGAAAGTATTAAATAATATTTGAAATACAAAATACAATGAAATTGCTATATACTAACACATGAACACACACAACATTTTAAACACGCATATTAATAGTTCATCTATGTATGCTATAGAGTTCTTAAACTTGACTCTTGAGGCTTTATGAATGTGATGGCTACTTTAGAAATGAGTATAAGAAAATGTTATTACCTAGGCTTTTAAATGTGGATACATCTTGCTGTTTGCTGCTTCTAGTGAAGTATGTCTAACCTATTAGATTTGAAGTTTTATTGTGGAGATTTGATGCTGATTATTTCGAGGAATTTTCTTTAAGACAATTAGATATTGAGTGGCTTCAGGTTGTTATGCGGGCATCACTTTTATTGGGTAGTTTGGCTGTTTTCATCGGACTTCAGGCTGGGAAAATTCATATGTTTCCTGAGGTTTTAACACTGCATTCTTGATTCTGTATATATAATAAGCTGACTGATATAACTCACTGATAGATTGAACTGTTATCTCAAATGCAACTTAAACACAACTCAAACTCGACTTTTAACTGGCCGATAAAAAAATTGTCTATTTATACATGAGGCATGTTTTCACTTTGATATCCTCCACCAATATCTGTTGTTGAAATTCCTTTGATAATCTTTTAATTACATGTATTTGAAGATCGTTTAATTAGTAGCCATGCAAACATGTTGTTTTTATATTTTTATTAATAACCACCGCTGAGTGTTTTTTAATTTTTTAACTTTCATTTATTTTTCAATATAATTTTAACATGCATATATTTTACACACATTTATCATTTCTTTGTTTATTCTCACACATATATATTTTATTAACAAGCTTACATTTATGCACATGTATAATTTAAGATCAATTCATTATTTAGTTTTTAAGATTACTTTTTTTTCTTTAATTCGAATGAAAGAGATTTATATTTTTAAACTTTACATTACATTTTAACTAATAATAATAAGAAAAAACTCCTTACTTTTTTTATAAAACCTTTAGACTTTTAATCTTATGTTTTCTTTTATGAAAGATTTTTATTTTAATAATTTTTTTTAAACAAAATTATTATGTGCCAACACAATGTTGGTACAATATATATATATATATATATATATATATATATATATATATATATATATATATATTGTACCATTTATTTATATATATGGTACAAATTACTATTTAATATTGTATATCATTTAGATAAAAAAGAGAGAACCCGATCTTTAATTTTTCTTTGTAATATAATGTTGTTTTAAGAAAAACGTACAATGAAAGTTTAATTTTTCTTTTTATATATATATATAATTTAACTAAAATAAATTCAATGTTGGGAAGTGCATACTGAATAATTGATTCAAATAGTGAAAGGAAATTTCAAAGGTAAAAGATTGCTATCAGAAACGACTTTCTGATAGTAATTAAAAATGGCAGACTTTGTAATAAAAAAATGAGAAATAATGTAGAAGTTTATAAAATAGAACAAAAGGTAAAAAGGAATATGTGCAGAACTTCTAAAAAGAATCTGGGGATAAAAAAGGAGCTGACAGGTTTGAAAAGTGTCTTTGTCTTGTTGTTCCAGAGAGTGTTGAGCAATTTGAAGTGCCTTGTATTTTTTTATATAAAAAAAATAATTAATAAAATGTGTCCACTTAGATACGAACTGAAACCGCTCTCCATAAGTGAGTAGAACTCTATCGTTTGCCAACACTTTCTCTCGAGAGAAGTCACCTAGATCGTCATCTGACTACCTAAATTTGATCGGAGATTTGGAAGGAGCAAAACTAAAAAAACTACTGCGGACTACCCACTGAATGAATTGGACGTCGGAGGATCAATGACCTACTTAAATATCAACTTACCAGTAAGTTAATGGCCATAACTTTTACATAAAGCTTTATGAACAGAGATTTGAGTGAAATGTTTATCCCATAATTTTTTGATCTAAAGATTTGCGAACTGAGTAGTGAATGAAACTGTTACCATGGAAAAATAAGACACAAGTTAACTATTGCTTCAATATTTGAAACAAATTATTAAATTCGTTATGTACAATACTTTCCAATATTATAATTTTTTTTATCATAAATATTAAATGTTTGATGGGCTAGAATAAATCTTTATTATTAACATAACTTTCATTGTACGTGTATAAAATTAATAATGTTATTATATTTAAGTTTTATATTTAGTTATTTAGATTCAAATTAATGTACAAATTACCTTTGCTAAGTAGATTTATTTTTTTTAATTCAGTCAAAGGGAAATATCTTCTTTTACTTAATGGGAATTTCAATCCCGATTGTATAATTATTACTTTATGAGTTACAATATGTTTGACGCAGAATCAGTGGATCTAACGATCCTGGCACCCTCATTTATAAATTAAAAACTGATTCAGCTCACAATTGTACTCAGTAATAATTCTAGACTGAGTTGATCAGGAAATATAGTTATGTTTTTAGAAATAGAAATACAACTTTTCTTCTTTTTTATGTAACTTGATCAACTCGCGTGCAGTTTATATTGCGTGTAGAGGCCTAGCAAGACAGAAAACATTATAATATATATATATCATCATCAACCATTATCAATCCACTGCAGAATGAAAGTCTCTCCATGTTCAATCCATCTTTTCCTATCTTTAGCTTCTCTTCTCCACATTCCCCCTGCATACTTTCTTATTTCATACATCTATCTCACATGTGGACTCTTTCTGGGTATTTTTCAATCTCTTGGAATCCAGTTCAAAATTTCAATTGTTTATCTATTATCATCTCTTCTAGAAATATGCCCAGCCCAACTCCATTTCAGTCTTTTAATTTTTTCAATAAGGTCAGTAACACCTGTTTGTTCTCTTACCCATACATTGTGTTTTTGATCTCTTCTTGTTACTCCCAACATGCATATATATATATATATATATATATTGCAATCTCATCTTTGGATCATCAACTAATCTAAACTCATGTTTGGTGCTATAATTTTTATGACCTGCCCTTTGAATGCTGGAATCATATATACGAATCTGGCTGCACATTTTCATGGCACCAAATCCACCCTTTTGTAACCTATCATACTCTCATTATCAAGACTATAAGCATAAAGAAACAAAAAGGTTAAACTAATG